>JAODXP020000029.1:6938948-6981448 GCA_027497455.2 Sardinella longiceps | reverse complement strand
AATCCCCCCCTTTGGTTCTGAAAGCAGGCTGGCACGTGAGGGATGTGAGGGACCTCACGAAGAGGCCACTCGGAGACTTGCTTATTTTCGGGAGAAAAGAAGATGATGGAGCGTTTATTTGCTGAAAGCTTACACCCATTTTGTTTTGCTTTCAAGAGAGATGGGCTGGGAGATGAGGTGTTGAGGTCTCAGTCGGGGTGACTCCATCTCAATCTCTGTTTGGTTGTTCAAGAGATATGGTTATATATGTGCAGTGTTTGCACTAAGCTTATGGTTGGAGAGGGTCTGTGTGGAGAGAGAGAGAGAGAGAGAGAGAGAGAGAGAGAGAGAGAGAGAGAGAGAGAGAGAGAGAGAGAGAGAGAGAGAGAGAGAGTGAAAGAGAGACAGAGCGAAGTTGTTACAATATTGTTACTTTGCAATGCTTTAGCAACAGTGTTGGGCAAGTTACTGCAAAACTGTAATGCGTTATTTATTACTTGTTACTGACATTTTAAAGTAATTCCTTACATTACAATATTAGTATTTTGAAAATGTAAGGCGTTACATTACTGTTGCATTACATTTAATTTACTCTTTGGGGCGGGCCTTCCGGTAGCCTATGACCTTCACTAGTTTGCTATCAATGTTGAGAATGACAAGCGGAGACTGTAAAGTTCTAAATTAATACCAGCACAGCAGACGTTTTACCCCTACTGACCTCTCAGTGATTTTTGGCAAATTTGTATGACGGAAAGAAACATCGCTTCATTCCAATTTAAAATTTTCTGTAATGCCTTACATTACCAAGTTGCCATAAAAAGCAATGCATTACAGTAATTAGTTACTTTTGTAACTCGTTACTCCCAACACTGTTTAGCAATGCTGTATAACATTACGGTCATGCTAATAAAGCTTCCTGAATGAAATTGAGAGACAGAGAGAGAGTTGTTGATGTTGTTGTTGTTGTTATTAATGGGGAAGATAAACGCTTGTTCTTCTCGTGTTTTATCTTGGACAGAACGAGGCAACGATTCATGGCAACTATTACCTTTGATGGATTTAACCTATGTCATCATCAGCATGGTGGGGAGAGAGAGAGAGAGAGAGAAAAAAAAAACAGGGAGTGAGAAAATTCTTCTGACCTAGTTGTTGTTGTCGTTGTTGTTGTTGTACTCTTGGTCTTCATATGGCACCTTGTTCTCACTCATTGCCGCTAAGGAAGAGGAGAGAGAGAGAGAGATAATTAATCCTGGTGTTGCGGGTGATTTGTGTGTTGTTCTTCTCCACAGGAGGCCTCATCAGTTTGCTGCCACTCTCCTCGTTAACGCTGAGTTGTGAAACGCGCGCTTTAGCTTTACGGTGCTGTAAAACACCGCTGGCGTGCCGGCCTGTGATGTGATGTGATGTCCTGAGCCCTTGGCGGAACGTGCCGGAACGTCTATTCTCCTGCTTGGCATGCATTGCTGCGCATGCAGCCTTGGTTTCGCTCTCTCGCCTCTGCCCTCACGAAGATTGTGTGTGTGTGTGTGTGTGTGTGTGTGTGTGTGTGTGCGTGCGTGTGGGTGTCCTTGTTTCAGAGAAAGACAAATAACCGCACATACACATGTTTGTATGTGTGTGTGTGTGCGTGTGTGTGTGTGTGTGTGCAACTGAGTATGTGCGGTTGTGTGCAAAAAGAGTGTGTGTGCGTGTGAGTATGTGTTGGTGTGCCTGTGTTTGTGCATGTGTGTGTGTGTGTGTGTGTGTGTGTGTGTGTGCCTCTGTATGCTGTACCAGCAATGAAGGAGGGTGTGGACGTTACAGCTGCCTTAGGGGTGTGTTGGAAGTCGTTGATCATGACCGGACCTACCTACTACTGTACCGTCACCATAATGGCCTGAGAGTTCAAGGAAGCATGGCTCTGCTGCAGTGCATCATGGGAAAGCGGTGGTGGGTGAGAAAGAAAGGAAAGAGAAGGAATGAGAAAGGAGTGAGAATATTTTTCCCCTTACTATGTGTGTGTGTGTGTGTGTGTGTGTGTGTGTGTGTGTGACTGTGTATATACAGTATACTGTATGTGCGTCTGTTTGTGTGTGTGTGTGTGTGCCTGTGTGTGTATTTGTGTGTGATCCATCAGTAGTAAGTGGCAAGAGGCGTTTCCGTGGCACCTAGCAGGTCTGCGCTGTGGTGGGTCTGGCTGAGTGAGTGTGTGTGTGTGTCTGTGTGTGTCTCTGTGTCTGTGTATGTGTGTGTGTGTGTGTGTGTGTGTGTATGTGTGTCTGGCTGAGTGCGAGTGTGTTTCCTGAAGCGGCGTTCTGCTGACGTTCAGCATGGGGGGTGTGTTCAGAGCAATTACTCACACTCTCCACGGGCTAATGTCCACATGGTACATGGAGTGGTCTCCTGGAGTGTGTGTGTGTGTGTGTGTGTGTGTGAGGGTTGAGAGCATCTGTTGATGTATATGCTTGATAAACAGTACATTTAGGGTTATTGTCCTATAATGACTTGTCATATCAAGAAAGCATATCGAATTAGTGAGAGAGAGAGGGGAAGAGATTGAGAGACCAGGAATAATTCTGTCTAAATTCAATCTCTTTAGACTGTGTGTGGTTGAAGTCATTTAGATTCTCTGCATATAGGTGTTGGTGTTTTCTTTGTGTCATTTTTCATTATCTTGCTCTCTCTCTCTCTCTCTCTCTCTCTCTCTCTCTCTCTCTCTCTCTCTCTCTCTCTGTTCCTCTGCCTTGTTCTCTCTCCCTCCCTGTGTCTGATCCTCCCATGCCCTCCCAGAGAGAGAGAGAGAGAGAGAGAGAGAGAGAGAGAGATTAAAGATGCAATTCTGGGGCATCTAAACAGGCTGCTCTCCTCTCCCCTCCTCTCTCCTCTCCTCTCTCTCTCTCCTCTCTCCTCTCCTCTCTTCTCTCCCTCTCCACTCCAGCGATCTGGGAATGATGCAGCTCTGTTCAGTCCACTCTCTGATTGATGCCTCCCAAACACAATTAAACACAGAAACAGGTCAAGACATTTCTCTCTTTTCTCCTCCTCTCTCTCTCTCTCTCTCTCTCTCTCACTCATACTCACAAACTCTCTCTCTCTCTCTCTCTCTCTCTCTCTCTCTCTCTCTCCCTGTCCACTCACTTGCCTCCCAAACTGCTATGGAACACTCTGAAGGAAAAATAAGCCTGCATTTATTCACTGTAATAACGCGGCCACTTATCTCAGCCCCATAAAACCATCCAGGTCCAATTTTCTGCTATTGAGCGGTTGTGTATTAAATCTCCCTTTGCTTATATATCTGCACTTTTTTTTTTTTTTTTTTAAAGGAGATTGCCAATAAATTATCATTTGCTGCATGGTGACCTGATAAGGACCAATCACGAAAGGAGACGGAAAAAAAAGAAAAGAAATACATAAGGCTAAATGAGACAAATAACCCATCTCTTCCTCCTCATTGCACTGGGTATTCTGTGTCAGTTCATGCTGATACACCAGGAGAGATTTTTAAGAAAGCTTGTAGAACCTGATAATGTAATAATTTCCAATAATGTAATAACTCCCGATAATGTAATAATAATTCCCTCATAAGTCCCTAAAACATGTAATAAAACCTGATAATGTTATAAAATCCCAATAATGTAATACGGTGTATTTCCTAATAATGTAAAAATCGGAATACTGGAAATGTAATGTAACATTTTATTACATGATCAGCATGCCGATTTTTACATTATTGGAAAATGCACTCGTATTACATTATCAGGGATTTATTACATTATCAGGTTTTTATTACATGTTTTAGGGACTTATGAGGGAGTTTTTATTACATTATCGGGAGATATTACATTATTGGGTAATTATTACATTATCAGGTTCTACAAGGCTGTGTGCCAGGGGCAATCTAATGAGAGAGCCAAAGCCATATGCAAGCCGCCCTTGTGATGCAGTAGTGACTAAATGCAAGTTTTTACCCACCTCTAAAGTTTTGGAAATAGAGTTTATCCTCCTTTTAAAAAGTGTAATACCACAGCAATAATCCATCATCATCATCCAACATACTCCACAATGACTATGCTAGCAGTGTTGTAATATATTATGTATAAAAACAAATTAGGAATAAATAGATAGAAGAAGCGATGTTATAAAGTCTTATGGTTCTCATTCAAGATGCGGATAGAATGAGGATAGAAGCTTTTCCTCATTCTCTCAGTTCTGGCTTTCAGGCACTGGTAACGTTTCCCAGACCTTAACAGACCCAGACCTTAACACAGAAAACAGGCCAAGGTTTGGATGACTTGGGTCTCTGATGATCTTCTTTGCTCTGGACTGGCATCTGTTGTTTTCACCATTGTCTGTGTGTGTCTGTCTGTCTGTCTGTGTGTGTACAACATGAATTGAAAAGTACGGCACGGACATGGATGAAATTGTCGGACAATGTGTGTATTGGGACAAGTAACAACTGATTAAATTTTGCTGGTGATGATCAGTGATCCAGAACACGATCTGGAATTTATATTGTATCTATGACCACATTGCCTTGGCAGAAGTGGAGTCTACGGAAGTGCAAAGTCTACGTTCCACCGTAGACAGTTCAGCTCTCCCATTGGCCTGGTGTCTACGTTCAATATAGACTCTGGGCCAATCAAAGTGTTGGATTTTCTACATTCAGGTAGACTGTGCTTCTCTAATTAAACATCTGGTTCTGTTCCCTTTACTGGCTCACTTTGCAGTGATCACAAAATTCATAGATGACCCACCTCTTCTTTTACCACTGCTGCACTGAAGGAGGGTATTAGTATGCATACGGCATGCGTCTCTCTGACTGCGACCTCTTGTTATGGTCAAGAAGGGAATGAGTGGCTCAGGTGCGTGTGTTGAGTGGTATCTCCACTCCGCAGGACAAGCAAGAGTGCAAGGCCAGCAATTTCCAGCATCCTGTGAGGATGGATTTTTTTTACCCCCACAGAGTCTCAGAGGACTAATTAAAAGCGTGTTTTCCATGGTTCAACGTTCGCTTTGGTGAAAAGCGTCCGCTAAAAGTGAAGGGATTTGAAATAATAGGGGTAAGGAGAAGAAGAACTAGAAGGAATAAAAGTGTCTCCAAGAGGCCAAAGCTCAAGTTGTGTTGAAGAGAGACCAACTTTTGTTGAAAGGCGTCTTTAGTCTTGCTGAGTCACGCTCCTGTCTTCACTCTCGTCACACACAGCTAAACACAGAAAGCGCCAAATAACAGCTTCTAACTGAGCATTGCCTAATCCCTCATGCTATCCGTATATGTGTGTGTGTGTGTGTGTGTGGGGTGTTTGTGAGTGTTTGTGTGCTGACACGCATAACTTTGTGGCAGAGGGTTTATGTGCACACGTAGTCTTTAAGGGAAAAAAACACAAACACTTGCATTTTTTTTGACGTGCTTTGAGGTAAATGCACCATCACTTACAAGTAATAGAAGGTTCTCAAGTTCAAGTGGGTCACTCCAGCAAAAGAGTACTTCTTCTTAATACACCATAGTTGGAAGTAAACACCAACTTTTGTATGTAAAGTTGATTGTTTTGGGTTACAGACATTACAAACAAACAAATGACACGATCTGTTGTATCCAGAGGTTGTGTGGGGAACTTTTTAGGGGGGTACACAATACAATGTTATAAATCAGGGGTGGCCAAAATTTTCTGTTTGCGGGCCCATACTGAAAATTCTAAGATGAAGTAGATCAACTTTTCCGTCCATATTCAGACTTGCATATCAATTCGCCCCAACTTGTTCTGACTTATAAATAAACTGTCACGTTAACACAGGATCACAATTTAGTGTGGCTGGCGCCTCGTTTGCCTTAGAACTTTGAACGTGCGTTATTTTTATATATCTGCACGCTGTTACGTTCATTATCCCTTACATATCTATTTAATTCATGGTGGTCAGCATGAAAGAGAGAAAAGGGCCAAATGGTCCCCTGGGGCTTTAGTTTGGCTACCCCTGTTATAAATGAAACGCCTCATATTAAAATGTGAGAAATACATAAACTATCTGTTCTGAGAAGTGGTGAATTCTGTGGCTGTCAAACACCCACCACACCCCTGGTTGTATCCAATTTTCTCATTCTTGCACGTGGCAGCTTGTGGATATTGCTTTAACTCATCTTGCCTGTCAACATGATAACAAAACCGTAACTGGCAAGGATATGAGTTTGGAATTATCATCATTTATGGCCTGAACACCCGATGAATGAGATGCACCTATGTGAGCTAGATAACCCGTAGCCTATTTCAACAAATGCATGATGAGATCTAAAATATGCACCCATCCCCATCAAGCCATTTCCAGCCAGAGGTAGTTTTCCTGTGATGTGAAATTGTGGCTTGATGAAGACAGTGCTTTCAAATATAATATATTTTGCTAAATGTATGGCTCACCACCACCCTGAGCCACAGGGAAATAAACATTTCAGCTTTCATGAAATGATTGGAGGCAGATCGTTTAGGCTTGCTGGCTGGCCGTCATAGACCTCCTCATCTGATGGGGAAAAAAGGTTTTAGGCTCAGCCAAGAATTTAGCTATCCAAATTCCATGCACCTGATCTGTTGCTAGTCTCTCTACCACCAACGTTTACATACAAATACTGAAACCAAGTACACAATTTAATCACTGTTAAACATCTTTTTTTTTAAAGATATGTTTTAGGGCTTTTGTGCCTTTAATTCGATAGGACAGTAGAGAGTGTGACAGGAAATGAGTGGGAGAGAGAGAAGGGTAAGGATCGGGAAATGACCTCGGGTCGGAATCAAACCCGGGTCCCCGGATTTGCGGTATGACGCACTTGCTCACTGAGCTATGCCACCCCCCTGTTAAACATCTTTAACAGTGTTTAAATTGTGTACTTGGTTTCAGTATTTAAACATTGTTAAAAATTGTAAATTTAAACACTGTTAAAGATGTTTGCTGCAATCCACACCATATTGAGTGAAGGTAGCTGCCAATACCTGACTTATTTCTGTGTACTTTGAGATCATTTAAATATGAACTGATATCAATCTAAATCAAGTCCGTTTGTCAGTGTGCGTCAGGTTTTGTCTTAGAAATGAACTACGCATCAATAGTGTATTATTACGAAACCTCAGTGGAGGCACTGAATGGATGTAGTCATTAATGGACACGAATCAATCATTGTTTAAAGTTTGGGGCAGTGACTGCTAGTGTAGTGGCTCCCATGTTCTTCTTAAAGAGAGTATGACAAATTACTACAATTACTGTGATATTAATCTTTCCCTCTCTGCTGAGTCACTAAATACTGTAACAGATCGGAGGGCACGGCACAGTGTTGATGGTGTTGGGAGGTGGGTCATTACCCTCCAGCTCTGAAGATTAAAATCCCTCCACCCCTCTTTTTTTAAATTATATTAATCCCCCCCCCCCTTATTTCTCTCTCCTTCAAGACACACATACACATTCATCCCGTCCTGAATACAATCTGTAAGTAGACAGTCTAAATACATCAGTGCCTCCCTTCACAGTAATTCCACTGGGTCCAAGCCGCTTAGCATTGCGCAGACTTACTCTCCGCACAGAAGTCATTTGACCCAGGCTTTTAAAGGCTAATGGCTTTTTCAACATCAGCGCCTCAGGGACCCTGGGTGTCAGGCAACTGGGTGTCATAGCTCAAGATTCCTCCTGAGTCGTTGGCGCATCTTCACCCAAATGGGTTTGCCCGAGAAGCATCTTTTTTTCCTTTCTATTTTTTTTTATTTTTTTAAACTATTAAACTGTAGGGTTTGGAAATGGAAACCTTCTTCAGTGGAGTGGAGAGTGTTTTAGTGAGTCGGTGGTCTGATTTGTTTTCATGTCAGCTAGGCTACCTCATCAGTATTACCTCAGCATCCCCTTGAGTCTTGATGTTTAGCCCTCGGCGTCCAATTGGGCTATTATCAGTGCTTAACTAAAGTTGTTGTTTTCACTTAAAAACTCCCTCCCTTACTTCTCTTCTTCTTCTGTTTTTCTCTCTTTCTTCACGCTGTGTTCTTCCTTTTCAAGCACCTTAAGAACTTGAAATAACAACAAAAAGGAGACATTCATTAAACCCACTGAGTGAAGAGGGCTTCCAAAAGTAAAAGCATCGGAGGCGTACTGTGTGGAGTACAAATGGAACAGTGCGGATAGAAGAAAGCTGGTATTGATGAAGGGCTACGTCTCACCAAACATGGCCATGAAGACTGACAACTTGTAATGGCCTTCAGCTTTTTCTCAAAGAAACCCTTTTAAGAGAGACATTTGCATGCTCTCTAGGAGAAGTACCAGTGGGATTGAGATGTTCTGAGACATGGAGAGAAAGTAAGACAGACAGACAAAGAGGGAGAGAGGCAGAGAGAGAAGCAGAGAGAGGGAGATAAAGGGAAATTGCCTGATTGATTTTTGGGATTTTTTTTTTTTTTTATCGCAGCTGTGTGTTTTGCTTTTGTACAGAAGCAGGCCCTCCAGTTTTCAGAAGCAACTGTGTGTGTGTGTGTGTGTGTGTGTATGTGTGTGTGTTGTATCTTACTCTGTGTAAGAGAGACAGAGAGGCAGGTTTATTTGAAACTTTTGTACTGGTGCTTTCTATTCAGGCGTCAGTGTAATGATGAACACTCTAGTATCTATGAGGCACAGTGAAGCCAGTGTCTCCTCCATCTGGTGAAGACTCATTCATCAAATAATCCCCCCACCCCCCCCTGTCTATCACTACCCAGAACCCCACACATGACTGTCAGACAGACATCCTTGAGACTCACACACACACTTCATATGATTAGGTGTTAGCCCGACTAACCAGAATGAAAAATCTACTGCCCGTCAGATGGTCAGATGCCCTGTGGGAATGGTGTGCCGGTGTGTGTGTGTGCTGGTGTGTGTGTGTGTGTGCGTTGTGGAGGTGTGGGAAACGGAAGAGGGAAACATTGACAAGACCCACTGAGTGGGATGCTCACCTTGAAGCCCTGCGCAAAACTGCCTCTCGGGGATATGATGAATCACTCATATGTTAGTGTGTGTGTGTGTGTGTGGGAATGTGTTTGCGCATGTGCAAGTGATACTGGGGACTGGGAATGTGCATGCAAATGTGTTTATGTGCCAACACAGTTTGTGTGTATGTGTGTGTGTGTGTGTGTGTGTGTGTGTCTGTGTGTGTGTGTGTGTGTGTCGATACCATACTGATTTGTGATTTATGATTTGTGTTTATGTGTGAGTGTGTGTGTGTGTTTTCAAGAGCTTTGCCCATTGGTGATTATCTGTAGCATTATGTGAGTGAGTGTGTGTGTGTGTGTGTGTGTGTGTGTGTGTGCGCGTGCGTGGGCACTTACTGAATGTGGTGGTCTTGTGGCATGTGAGAACAGACTTTGGGGTGGGGTTGGGGGTAGAGGGGAGGGGGAGGCACTCAAGCTGCACCGTTTGAATTATGACTTCTATTGAAAAGGGCGAGCAAGTGTGACAGTGAGATTGATGAAGTCGCACTCTTGCTGGAGAAATACAGCAAGAGAGAGAGAGAGAGAGAGAGAGAGAGGGATGAAGGAGTAAGCAGAAGAAAGGAGGGGAAGCGAAGAAGGATAGAGAGAAAAGGGGGAAAGGATAGAAGGAGAGGAGAGGAGGACGATGCTTGCAGGTCTGTCACTTCTATGGGCCACCCAGTAGAGTGCTACAGTGATACATAGTGATACAGTTACATCTTACAGTCCCTTAGCATCCTCTTTGATATAGGCTAGGCTATGCAGTACTGTAAAAATGAAAGGCTTAAAGGCTTCAAGTCTACAAAAAGTAACACTTTTGTTATGTGAAAAAAAAAAAATCTTGTCTGAGGTTTTGAACTGTTTGTTTTTGCAAGTGTGCCTGTGTGTCATACAATTCAAATAACAGATTCTTGCTGCTGGTTTTGTGCATTTCTGAGAGAAAAAAAGTGTGTGTGTGTGTGTGTGTGTGTGTGGATGTATGTGTGTGTGTCTGTGTGT
Organism: Sardinella longiceps; assembly: GCA_027497455.2. Lineage (NCBI taxonomy): Eukaryota > Metazoa > Chordata > Actinopteri > Clupeiformes > Clupeidae > Sardinella > Sardinella longiceps. Next base: position 6,971,525 of record JAODXP020000029.1, on the reverse strand, counting down.
GTGTGTGTGTGTGCGTGCGTGCGTGTGTGTCTGTGTGTGTGTGTGTGCGTGCGTGTGTGTGTGTGTGTGCGTGTGTGTGTGCGTGAGTGTGTGTGTGTGTGTGTGTGTGTGCACGCATTTCCCTCTTGCCTGTGGAACAGAGAGCTGAGAAAGTGCCGAAGATCCTGCAAGCCTAGCCTGTTCCCTTGCTGCCATTAAAGTACAGCATGAGCGTTAGATCATCCAAACGCTACAATGGGCTCACCGCCAGAGGTGCACCACCTGAGCAGCAAGTGATGAATTATGGAGAGGGGAGGGCAGGAGCTGTGTGTGTGTGCATGGCTGGGGAAAAACTACTGGGATACACTGAAAACTGTGAGTATTCAGGGCAAGCCAAGATTGAAGCGCATATGCATATGTACAGTAGGACTGACATCCAGCAATATTTTTTCCCACTGGCGTAGGTTTGCATGTTTAATACAGGTTAGGATCAGGTCGTGAACACATGTAAAAGTCGAATGAGGATTAAATGGTCGAAAGGTTTACCTGATGAGCTCTCATAGTTCAAATATTAGTTTTAAAGTGAAACTCCGGTGCTGAAGCTGTTTTTATTTCATGTGTGGTGTAAATCTTTTGCTAAAAATGACAATTACTACAATTCTGCAGCTGGATTTTTAAGATCTGCTCCGATTACTGTTGTTAAGAGCAATATAAGGAAACTCAATGAGCATAGCAGATTAACATTGCCCTGCGCATACAAAACAACATTTTTAAGGTACAGTATTAAAAAGGCTCGACATAGAAATAAACTTTGGTCATAGCATGGTCAGAGTCCCTACACATGGAATCGAACATTGAAAGCAGGGCCGTCGCAACAAGGCAGGCAAACCAGGCAATTGCCTGGGGCCCCAGGCTGAATGGGGCCCCCAAGATTGACTGTTTAATCATTTTAGTAGTTATGTTGGTGGTGTTTTTCAACAAAAACTAGAGTCAGACAACTGTACAATACAGATAATTATATTGATGAAGTTTGAAAATTATAACAATGTGGTTCATGTAAGTATTTACGGGGAGTGAAGGGCCCCCATGTCCTGTTTGCTTGGGGCCCCCTAAGTACCTTGAAACGGCCCTGATTGAAAGCATCCTTTTTTTTGGATTTAGGTCACCGAAAAGCACATGAAGAAGAGACCTTTTTTTTTGTTGTTCCCATTGTTTTTAGTTTTTTGCCTTAGCAAGACAATAAGTATTAATTTTTATCCTACAGCATATAGCATGCAGTACCCATCTGCTCAGCCTCTTTCTCTGGACGTCATTTTGGATTACATGCAGCAGACCCTCTCTGTCCCTGGATAGAAGCTGACTCAGAACGCAGAGAACCGAGAGTCTCCTTGCAGAGAACAGGAGCGGCGGTGCGGTGCGGTGGTAGTGATGGTGGGATTCCTCCTACCGCCCCCTCTCATGGAATCCTGTTCCCCTCCATTGGGCATCTTAATTGGCACAGCCAAATCGCTGCCAGCTGCCTGTGCCAGCGTGGGGCATTCCAACAGGGCCGCAATTTCATGCAATCAGATCACACATTTTTTTTTTGCCCATTTTAAGCCATCATTCTCCCTTTCCCCTCCTCTTGTTTTTCTTTTTTCTTTTTCAATCATCTATGTCTGCATCTCTTACATCCATTAGAGGCATCTAGTTGACTTATGTACCTCATAGGCATTGTTGTTTCTCCCTCTCTCTCTCCCTCTCTCTTTTCCACACGTGCTGTTTCCCTTCCTCTATTATTTTTTGCTGCATCCATGCAGCCTTCTGTTTCTCCCTCGGTGGTCCTGCGGAGGTTGATGGGGAGTTTATGGGTGGTGTTTATCTGCACTGGTAATCCGGGATTATCCCTCCTTTTGCACATTGACCATGGGATCCAATTTCCATTCTCACTCGGCCAGTGCCGTGCCCATTAACCACCATCATGCTCAGATGCCTCCACTCCACACAGATGCCAATTGCTCGATTCTGCCCTAGGCAGCCAGTACTCGAGGCCCTACACACACACACACACACACACACACAAATATACACACTCACGCTGACACACACACATGGTCATACACATACACACACTCACATGCATACATACACACACACATATACTGTACATACACACACACACACACAATCACATGCATACACACACACACACACACGCATAGATTCTCCCCAGATTTGTCTGTCATGCTGGCTCATCCATTTCCTCAGTCCTATCCCCTGCTCCTCCTGATTCCAGTGAGTCGAGAGACAAAAACAGATGAAGTGAAGAAGTCGAGAGGAACGGAGGGAACACATTTGCACACCTTCATTAAAACAGAGCTTCTCTTCTCCTCTCTCCCTTTTCTCCCTGCGGCTTCACAACGACGGTTGTTTAATGACTTAGCAGCGGTAATGTGATTAAAAGGAACAGATAGGAACATAGGAGTGATGGCTGTAGGCCTTTTGTATGTGTGTGTGTGTCTCTCTCTTTCTCTCTCTGTGTGTGTGAGTGTGTGTGTGTGTGTGCATGTGCGTGTGTATATGTGTGTCTCTCTCTTTGTGTGTGTGTGTGTGTGTGTTAGGAGTACTGACATGGTCGAAGGCCCTGTGCTCCCGGGGCTACAAATTGTCACAAGAATTATTATGTATTGGGAAGAAGGCAATTAATGGAATTGAAATCTTTGAGGAAAGCGTGTGCAATTTAAAATGTCAGGTAATCCATTCTACAAATAAGACGGAGTAAACACTTTTGGAAACCAAATACCCAGCAGGAGTCATCAGGAGAAGATAAGGCAGGAGAAAAAAAAAACAAATAAGGGGAGTGGAAGAGTGAGAGTGAGAAGGGAGAAAGAAACTACGCTCCAAATTGGTAATAAATTGTCACTGACTTTTTCTCTATTTCTCAACCCCCGACCCCCCACCTCTCTCTCTCTCTCTCTCTCTCTCTCACACACACACTATGACACCCCAGAGTGAGACTAACCTCTGGTCACAGTGCGGAAACCCCATCACTGAATCCCATTTCCATGTTATTCCGGTCCTGCCTGATCTCTCTATTCCCGTTAAATTGCGGTTCACATTTCTTTAGTGGCGCTGTCACTGGGCGCAGGCCTCTGGGGTAAGGTCTGGAGGTTCTTGAAGAGGGCGGATGGGCTTTTCAACAGAGCTCATAGTGCTCACTCACCCTGTGATCTCCACACTGTCAGTGCCCGCTCCAACACACACACACACACAACAGAGCTCATAGTGCTCACTCACCCTGTGATCTCCACACTGTCAGTGCCCGCTGCAAAGTGGTCTCCCACACACACACACACACACACATACACACACGCACATTCTCACACACACACACACACACTGTTTATGGCTGACACATACATGTCTAATGCTAGCCTATATTCTCTCTCCTATTTGCTATCTCACACAAACACATGTGCAGCATCACAAATACATTTCTCTTTCTGCTGCCAATTTTTAATTGAAACATTCTGCCTCCACTTAATTATAGCCATGGCTGTAGTCCAAGTCAACGTATGCCCTTGAGTTGTCTGTCCTGTCCCTTGTCTGTCCTATTGTACAATATAGTCACTGCACTATATGTTTACATCATAACATAATATCTTGTTTTTAATTTATACTTGTCTCCATAGTCTCAGGTGGGCACACTGAATATGCTTGAAATGGCATTGTAAAAACTACGCTTACATTTAATATATCAAATGGATGCAATCACTCACGCTCTCTCTCTCTCTCTCTCTCTCGTCTGTGTGTGTGTGTGTGTGTGTGTGTGTGTGTTGCACACACTTAGCGGTATCGGCTGTTATCTCCAGGTTGTAGGGCTGGAACTCTATTGCTCCATTGTTATGGAGTGGCTTTATCACAATGAGGCATTGATAGTGGTGAAGGATGAGAGTGGCTTTCAAATGGAAGAAGGCCTTTTAGATCTCAAGGAACCTCTGGCAATGGTTAGACTAATCATACTCTATAAGCGAAAGCGAGAGAGAGAGAGAGAGAGAGAGAGAGAGAGAGAGAGAGAGAGAGAGAGAGAGAGAGATTCCACCTACTGAACAGAAACAACTTGATTTTCCTATTAGACCAGGGTGAGTTCAAGAGGAAAATGATTTTGATATTGTATTATTCATATGAGGGCAAATGCAATTTCATCTAAACACTCATTATGCAGGTAAGTATATTGTATGAGAATGAATAAATTACTCTCTCTCGCCCTCTCTCTCTCTCTTTGTGTGCATGTAGCATGAGAAACAGACTGTTCAGTATTCTAGTGTGACCTTCAAAAGTTCTTTACTGACTTCCCTGTCAATGTATATGTAAATGAAAGGCAGCCTAGCATTAATGCAGTAATTGAGTAATAGAATATGAAACTACATAGGGCATACAAAAGCTGCAAATGACGAAAATGGAGCATCATGTGTTAGTTCTGGCAGGCCAAGTATAGTCAAGCCCGCTATCAGCTATTCATACATCTCCAATTGGTTAATGCCAACCCAGCCCACATCAAGTATTCATGCTATGCATTTAAGCTGTTACTGTACTTTCCAAGTAATTCCTCCTGGCTTATCTGAATGCTGCTTCACAAAAAAAAAAAAAAAAAAAAAAAAAAATCAATGTTATCATTGTTGCTTGCTCTGTTCTAGGAAGAAAATGAGCTCTTTCATTTTTATTTAAATGGGGGGAATTTTTCCTTGAGGAATATTGCTGTTCCTTCTGTTGGCTTCCCCGGAGCTCTTGGAAAAACGTACACTTTCTCTGAACAGAGTCATAACCCCCAAATTCAAATTGTTATCCATTCTAAATAGTCATTTGTAACATCTATCTGATGTTTTCCTGTTATTATTTTTGACTTACAGTATGTGATCCTGAGGGAAATGTATCCTGAGTATGTCCCTCTGAAAGGATAGATAAGAACCAGGGCCGTTTCAAGGTACTTGGGGGCCCCAAGCAAACCGGACATGGGGGCCCTTCACTCCCCGTAAATACTTTCATGAACCACATTGTTATAATTTTCGAACATCATCAACATAATTATTTGTATTGTACAGTTGTCTAATTCCAGTTTAAAGTCATTTTTTTGTTGAAAAACACCACCAACTTAACTACTAAAATGATTAAACAGTCAATCTTCGGGGCCCCTTTCAGCCTGGGGCCCTTGGCAATTGCCTGGTTTGCCTGTCCTATTACGACGGCCCTGATAAGAACCTACAGTATGTCAAGATTCCAGATTAGATACTGAGCAATGTACTGCATGAATGAACTGATGTAAACATGGCTCCAGATGTAGAAAATGTGACCTTATATCTAAGCTAATTGGTAAAGCTCATGCATGTGTTTACATAATTGATCAAAGCCCATGTGAACAGTCTATACCGTATAATTACTCCACCAAAATGAAGTTCACTCACTACTCTTGTCCACATAATGACAATCCTGTATTGTGATTGGTTAACAAGAGCTCTAATTAGAGTGTGATCTTGAACATGCCAAAGTGGTTTTAGCGTTATGATATGTTGTTAACCTTAAAGAGGACGTGAAACACACTAATCATTAGTCATTACTATTCAGACCTAGTCTCCTAAGGTGTATTTTGAGGTCATTCTGTTATTTTGCCTACCACACATTTGTTTATACCTATATCATATTTTGCTACATTTTTCTACAGATCGCCGTTGACAATTGTCTACGTCAGTGGGTTGGTTGGTTGAAAATTCTGAAAGGTCTTGAGACCTCGGAAGCGTGAAAGGAGCAGTGATATGAATATCAATATAATGGGCTACCCGCAATATCACAAGAGAGATATTTCACAGATTTGCTGTTGTATAAAAAGAGTGCAGTATAAAAAGGGAAACAACACAAATAGGCCTACTTTTTAAAACAAAATATATCGATATAGCCTATTTCTGAATTACTTAAACCACATGACTGATGGCAGACTCAAACAGCTAACTATAGTTCTAGCCTGTTACTTTGAGAGGAGGGTAAACTCACTACTGGTAATGTTGCTTGGAGTTGGAAAAAAGCAAAAATAAATCTGGATTGCGGCAGTGATGAAAATTGGCCAGGTTTTTCTGTATTCTCTTATGGTAAGAAACGGAGATATATTTTTTTTAACGTTACACTCCATGGGCAGTAAATAGTAGCCTACGCTAAAGCTAACGAAATTTGGACATAAGGTGACGATGACGGATAACATTACATTACGACCCATAATAAGTACACCTAGTGGATTGTACAGCGCTGGTTTATATCATCGTTGTCATGTTACTCTGAACACATATCAGTGATAACCCAAACACGTTACTTGAAAGTTAACGTTACTTGAGTGAAAAACTTATATCACTGCAGCCCTAGGCGCTGCTAGCAGCCTAGGTCTAGCTACATGAATAACCTGTCAGGTAGCATGCTAACGTTACGTCTTGCAGTTTTGCACGACTTTGAGTGGGTGAAGTAATTTGGTCAAAAATACGAGAAGTAACGGTAAATAAAAACAGAATGAAGGCTGTGATGAAAACGCATATTGTTGCTTGTAACGTTAATTTGCTGTGCTTTGATTGGGTTGCTAAACGAGCAGGGAACGGCTCTTTTGAACATGCTAACGCTGAATTTTGGAGGATAACGTTAGTAAAGTGACGGTGGATTTAACCACAACAGTGAGTGAGTAAACGTACTGTGCATTGCTCGTTTACATGCGGTTTCATGTTGCAGTGCAATATGTCTGACATGTCCGAAAGTTAGTTGAACATGAGAAATAAACCCACTCGCATAATGGTCAGCAACTGTATCATAACTGTACAGGCTAATCAGCGGCGAGGTTGAGCACAGCAGTTGTCAGATCAATTACGTTATAACCTAATATTTTGTATGGTCATAAAGAAATGAACAAAACCCTCCTGCCAATTAGAAAGTTACTTGGTTACTTACTTACATTGCACCCGGATTTCCACATGATTTAAACTGACGATGACAAAGTTGGTATTGAATGAAGGCTGTATCAGAGACGGCTAGTTCAGTATCCTTTGATAGCGAGACTTGCGTACAATTTCGGTTGCTCCTCTTCCTTAAAACCCTTATTCCAGTTATTGGCATTACTGATTTGGTTGACTGATTTGAAAATGCGTTTACATACGGTATCTTAACGAATTAGCCCTGCATGTGTTTTACTGAACATCCTTCGTTGTGGGTAAAAACGTGGGCAGAGGTAACGTTAACACCGTCGCTCTGCTCAGCGAGGCTGCATAAAGAAATGAACAAATAGGCGAGATTAATTTTTATTTCAAAAACTATAAATTGTAACCAACTGTTGCTTCCAGTAGTTACACTGAATATATTGCCTTTAGGCCGACATGTTTTCTTGTCTGTTGACATGTTTGTCGCCCATCAAGTCATGAGCAGTGATACTGAGCTAATGTAAACTTCCATACAATTATTTTAGAACCTCAAAGACAACCAACCCGGCTACGTAACGTTCTATTCTTTTTCAATATGGCACTACACATGTTTTGAAAATGTTACATTAGACTATGTGTTAATCATAAACCAGTAGTCCTGACAGCATTGGACCCTTACGATATATTTGAGTGGGGGTCCAATCTTGTAAATTAAGGTAACTTCATCTAGTGTTTCATGTCCTCTTTAAAGGGAGAACCAACCATCATGTCTTGTTGTCATCTGCTGCTAGCGCAGATTATCTAGATGCTTAAGGCCCTGTGAAATGGCTCTTTTTTGCCAGTGTTAAATACCCAGGGAACTAATCAGTGTGCCAGAGCACATGTCAATGAGGGGAGAGCGATGGCTTGACTGCCAAATAGAACTTGAAAGGAACTGTCACTCTCGTAGAGAACACACTGGAAAATTTCTCTTTTGTGAATCCGTGGTTGACTGGAGACATACAAAGATCTTTTACTCTCTTCAAAAGGAGTATGGATTCAATGATGACACTGTATAAGATGGTGTGTGTGTGTGTGTGTGTGTGTGTGTGTGTTGTATGAGAGGAAATACTTTGAGAGGATTCTTTGTTTATGGTATTGTCATATGCGATGAAGAAGATTTATTTCCATTTTATTTCCATTTCCATTTTCCTGAACTTTTCCTTTCCGTTGCCCTGCATGTCCACCGGTCTCAAAGGCAGCCTAAAGGACAATACAATTTAACAACACAGTGTTCTAGCCTGACAAGCAAGACTATATAATGTACAGTATAGTTTGTTCACAATGGATAGATCCTAAAGGTGGAAAACTGCCTCTTCACACAATAGGATAGAGCTGCGATCAGAGCTATCATAGAAAGCCTTTTGTATTGCTCGGGCTGTGACCAATCAGAGCTAAAACAAGCCAATTCAAACAAAGCTAAGCCTGCTCAACGACTCCCTGCCCGCATAAAGCATTGTTATTGGTCTCCTACGTCAACCCCCAAATATCACGGTTCCCTATGGCTTGGCATACTCACTCAGCAAATCGATTTGCTACTGCTAAGGTATGTAGGCTAACAGTTTGCTATACTGGATGTAGATGTTGGTGAGAAGGTGGAAATCATGTCTACATATATTCCCTTGCATAAGAAGTAAAGTACAGAACGGCATAACAATCTTGATTGGTGTTGTGCAAAACAAAGGCGCCTAAAATAAAGTGAACAGATGTTCAGTCTCTGTGATACTCTCATCTCTCCTTCCCAAGGCGTAACACTTCTGACAGTCAATCTCTTCTGCAGGCTACCATACTGTAGCCTAGCCTAGAACTCTAGATGCACTCTAGCGGTAGAGTACGTCTAGCGATGAGCCATAGGTCACACCTCAATTGTGTCTGAGCTGTTTATCTGAGCTGTTCTAGATTGTACTCAGACATTGTGGTGTTTACCCAATCACAACGTTATATCTGGACAGGGAGTTATTGGGCGGGCTTAGCGTTGTTTGAATAGCTTGTTAGTTGCTAGTTGCGCTGATTAGTTTTAGCCGTTCAACCCGGGGCTCTATTACTCGTCGCCAGACTATATATAAATGTGAAGTCAGGCTTATATGTGATGTCAGGCTTATTAGCCCTGCTTATATGGGTAGATCTTCTGCATTACAATTGGATAATTCTTTAATTGGAAATTCTGGATGGTCTGTTTGCATGCAGAAACGTACTATTCAGATTTCTAAGTGGTCATGTAACGTGCCTGATTCTACAAACATCTTAAAAATGGTAGGCTAATCAAAGATGTCTTTTCGGTGCAGCTAGGAGTTTACCAAATGAGGATAAAAATCTGTGTACAGTCCGTGGATCTTCTGGCCAATCAATTTTCGTTTTTAAAAGGGAAAACAAAAATCGGAAAATAGCCCGTTTTTCGTTTTCTGATTTCAAAATAAAAGACGAAAAACGAGAAACCACCCATTATCCGTCCTTTTTGACCATACAAATGGAAGGCAGGAGTAATCGGGAAATGAAACGGTGCCTATTTTTTAATTACCAATTGTGTGTCTTTCCAGCAAGAGGGGATTAGGGGCTAGTAGCTAGTTGGTCACTGACAGCTAATCGGCTGCACAAGAGGAACACCAACGTGCGTTAGACGTGTCGAAAAGTTTCTGGTTGTGACATACAAGCCTGCAGGTGCCCACTACCACCAATTTAACAAAGCCATTCAACATTATATTTGCTTACTGCTTCAGCATTATGTCCTCAGTACATTCATTTCACTAACAACAGAGCACGTTTAGCTAAAAAAAAAAATCTGGTAACGTTACCATCACATTCAGTACTCCTGGAACAAGTTGACAGCTGGCTAGCTGCCCTATAAAGCGACTTTCCTAGCTTGCACGTAATGATAACCATAACGTTAATTTTAACAAGTAAAAGTGTTAATGAATTTGGCACAACGTTTAACATTATCAGTTAGCGTTTTTTTTTTTTTTTTTTTTTTTAAATTAGTTAGTGCTGGCAAGTGAGTAAAGGGCTACCCTCCTCCGAGCTGGGCTTGGTTGTCTGTAATATCAAGCTGTGCCCTGTCATGCAATTAACGTCCCGGTAAATATCTACTTGAGTACTGCTTCAGCTTTTTGTCCTAAGGACGTTCATTTCACTAAATACACAACTGTCCCTGGAAAATATCCTAAACATCGTAGCCTCCAAAGTTGCTGGAAAAAGCCATAGGCTAGGATAAAGTTACCATCAATGGCTAGCTGCTACCCAACAAGTGTCCTGCAAGCCTTCACTTTACAATACGTTTAATAATCATTTTAACATGTTAAAGTAGTTAATGCATTAGCCATGAGTCTATAACTTCTCATATCAAGTAAATTTTCTTCTTTTTAAGGTTCAAGTTTAGGCTACTGTTCAAGTTCTTCTGTTTACACTGGCTGGCGAGAGAATAATATGGGGCTAGCATAGCCTACTTAGGCCTCGTTCAGATTGGCATCCCAAATCCGATTTTTTCATATCCAGATTGTATCTAGAATTGATTTCGGGTGGTCTGAACAGCAGAAAACCACATGAATTCCGATTTTTCCAAATCTGTTACGCCCTACATACCCATGTGGTGTCAATTGCGATTCATATCGGATATGCTGCGATCTGAACAGCTTTTCCACATGGGATAAGATTTCACCGTGTCACTTGCGTCATTTGTCACGTGACACAAACATCAACACGTGGAATGCAGATGGACGGAAGTGAGAGATCAATGTTAATTCTCCTTTTAAAAAACAGTGTCGTTTGCTATAACAACGTGTCAGTGCGCGTTATGGATTTGCCGCAAGTTGGAGTTTACCTCGCGTGTGGAAAGCAAGGATTACCTCGCGTGTGGAAAGCAACGTCAGTGAAAGTTTTCAACCACGCATCAGAAAGGCAACTAACAGCTGTGCTGGACTGCATTGATGCACTGAAATAAAGATGAGTAACTTTATTCTTCCATCTCTGATACATCCTTGTTACTTGTAGCTGTGTGCTACAGCCCCACTTAACCATCTGAGAGGGAAACAACCTACATTCTACCCTCCGCGGTTTTATTTATTATTTGTGGGCATGATGCGTTGGGGTACCATAGTAACCCACGTGGATATGACAGGTGATTTGCAGACATGGAGATCTGATATGACAAGCATATGTGAACGCGGTCGATAGAGAGATCTGATGTTGATCAGATATGCTAAGAATCAGATTTGGAGTGCAGTCTGAACATAGCCTTAGACCTTGTCTGAATGACGCGTTGGTTGCACCCTATACATTCTGAAAATCAGGATCGGAAAAACTGGCTGCACATTTTATTCCCAATACTCATATTCTGCTAAAATCAGTTAACGGGTCACACTCCACTTTCTGTTTGAACTGCCAAACCAAAAAACGGATAACGAGTTTGTTTCTTGTTTTTTATTTTCCAACATCAAGACGAAAAACGGGAAACGAGTGGTTCTCCGTTTTTCGTTTCCTGTTTTTGAAACGAAAATCGATTGGCCAGAAGATCCACGGACCAACGGGGCTGGTTGTTCTTTTTTCCATTTCACCCTTTGAAACTCAACCCGGTTGTCTAGGGAACGTAGACGCTACAGATTCCAGAGCGGTGGCACGAGCTGCTGTCATAGATCAGCTACGATACAAGTTTCAAGATGTCGCTCGATCAGTACACCGAGTTCATCACTGAACGCCAGAACCAACTCTTCTATGTTATCACGGGCCTCTCTTAATTCTGCTCCATCCTGTTGACTGAAAAACAGTAAAACAGTTTGTGTTATCAACAATTTTCATGGAGTGTTAGGCCATATAATGGACTTATATTTTCAAAGTGTGGGAGTCACCTGAGCCTCCTCTTCTTTCCCAGCTGGCCCAGCTGGGTCTCGGGCACGGCAAACAGCTTTCTTGAATTTTGCTTCCAATATGCTGAGCCTGCAATAACATTTATGAAGATGTTAAACAGAGATAAACTCTGTGTGTCTGGTGCAGTAAGCTATCTGGGACCACAAAAGGAAATAAGCCTATATGGGCTGTCCTGTGTAGTCCTGACTGACTGTCTTGTTGAAAGAGGTGGGGGCAGAGGTCTGCGCTCTCTGGGTGCCTTACTAGTTTTAAATCCTAGTCACATAAATCAAATCAAATCAAAATCAACTACAAAACTGATAAAAAATGTACGTAGCCTACCTTTGGTTCCCTCAGAATCCAGTATTTGATTCCCCTGGCTGTCCGTGAGGACCAGGGGTTCGCTCTCTCCAAGGGCCTCCTCTACCTTGCTCAACATCATTGGCACACACGCCTCGAACTCAGAGAATCTTATGGTTAAGGTCTTTTTACTGTCAAGTCTGCCGTCAACCACTTCGCCAATGAAGATGTTTCTAGGCACATAGTCACAACCAAAGTTAGCCTACGTTCCCCGGCTAGATTTGCATGTTAGCGTTATGAGATTAGTAACGACGTCAACTTTAATTAACGTTACCCCAAAACATTAAAAATACGACGGTTTTAAAGAAAATGTTTATTAGAACTTGAAAATAATTTCATTGGTAAAGTTCTATTACGGTTACGCCTCAATGACTTATGGGTAAAACGTGACATCAAATGGTTGTCCAGCAACATTCTATGGCTTTACAGGACCACTTTAGGACGTTATTGCAACGTATTTTTTGGACTATAAGTCGCAGTTTTTTTCATGGTTTGGCTGGCCATGCGACATATACTCTGGTGCGACATATATATGTTTTTTTTTCGCCACGAGAGGGCGCTGTGTACATTTGCATGTTACAGAATGCCATATCAATACCACTGAAAGAAAAAAGACGTTACAATAACAGAAAACTAATTAGCATACAATAACGACCACTGAATAAAAATGCCACCCAAAAGAAATTCCTATAAAATATGTAAAATATGTAAAAATGTGCGACTTTTAGTCCGGTGCGACATATATATGTTTTTTTCATCTGCATAAGGCATTTTTTGGCATATGCGACTTAAACTCCGGAGCGACTTATAGTCCAAAAAATACGGTACATCTTCTGTTAAGTTTGCCGTTTAAACCCACGCCACCATGAATTAAGGGAACAACGCGGAAGACAGTACGCGGTGTTGGAAGATGATCGGTGAGGTGAGGATGCGATAGAGTATTAATATTTACGTTGTCCATGTGTAGCCCCAGCTTGACCGAAAGCAGTGCAACCATTTGTTGTCACGTTAAAGTCATTGAGGCGTAACAGCAATGGAACTTGACAAGTGAAATGAATTTCAGCTTCTAATAAACAATTATGTCAGAATAGGGTTAGAAGCCTTACATTACCTATATATTCAGGTAGGCTAACCTAAATTTTGGAATATATATATATATATATATATATATATATATATATATATATATATATATATATATATATATATATATATATATTAGCCTATAATGTTGGTTCGATGGTTCGTTTTTCTATGTGAGCTAAACCATGATTTCGGTACTATTATGTTTGATTACGCTCTAAGGAGGTTGGACGAAAATGACTAGATAACACAGAATTTTCAAAAACGTCTAGACAACTAACACACCGCACTTAGGCTAGTATACGAGAAGAATATGGAAAAGCCTAGGCTATGTGGCGAATGGTCTGGCCAGCTGATGCACATGTAACGGAGGCCAGCTAGCTCGGCGGTAGTACGTGTAAATCCTCATCACCCAATTCCATGGGCGCTTCTAACACGCTGGGTTAGAAGCTCGGGCTTTTAGCTCAGTTGGTTAGAGCGTTTCACTCCCATGCCGGGAGTTTGTAGCTTGTGGGGTGGCGGGTTCGAGACCCGTGTGCGGTGCGGACCGCCACCGGCTACATTGGTGCCGTCACCCGGATGGGAGTGAGGATTTGGAGGGTGAGTGTAACGGAGGCCAGCTAGCTTGGCAGTAGTATGTGTAAATCCTCATCACCCAATTCCATGGACGCTTCTAACACGCTGGGTTAGAAGCTCGGGCTTTTAGCTCAGTTGGTTAGAGCGTTCCACTCCCACGCCGGGAATTTGTAGCTTGCGGGGTGGCGGGTTCGAGACCCGTGTGCGGTGCGGACCGCCACCGGCTACACACAGATGAACAATGTTTGGCAGATGAATGGAACACACAACCTATGCGATGCGCTATGGGCCTACACACATAAAGACGCAACAGATGATTATGCATGCACATTAGCAGTTTTCGCTGGCTACCTTCATGCATTAGTGGACGTTGTAACCTAACGCAATTAGGCTTAATTTTATTTTTTAAAACGGAAAAGGGAAAAACAAATGTTTTTTTCGTTTTTTTTTTTTTTTTCATTTTGGTTTCAAAACGAAAAACGAATGAACGGAAGGTACACGGATTGATAAATCATCATCATCATCATCATCATCATCATCATCACACTGAAGTAGGCAGATTTTGAATGATTGGTAAGAACAGTAAATTGCTGCCAGTCGTCTCAGAAAACTACTACCGGTATTGTCTTGGTGAAGATATGACTAGCCTACATGGGCCCATAGTTGTCTGGAGTGTGAGGGACATGTGGATGATCACAGCAACAGTGAAATATCTGTCAGGGGCTTTATGAACACAAAATGCATGCAGGCTTGTTTGTGTTAAAATAGGAATGATGAACATGCACAAAAAAGAAGAGAAAGAAGAAGCACCCCTTACAATTCTGATTATTTTAATTGCATCAGAAATGTTATTCTGGTCAGGGTGTTTACATCGGTGATTCCTGCTATTCTGACTGAGGTATTATTCCGTTACTCTGATTAAAAGTGAGTAAACTCGACTCCTCATCTCTCCTTGTGGAAGTCAGCAAGGCTTTTTGAGGAACTCACAAATTATTTTGCTTTGCTCTGCAGCCCTCGTCTTACAGTGCATGTCTAGTGAGAAGTGTGTGTGTGTGTGTGTGTGTGTGCACATGCATGCACACATGTGTTTGTGTCAGGGAGCATCCTCCTCGCAGACCACTTAAGGCAGACTCTAAAAGCAAACACTTCACTACATCTGAGCCATTTTGATCTTGTGGCCATCAGTCCTAAGGAAAGGAGGCTTGTCTCGCTTGTAAACCACAGAGCAAACAAGAAAAAGCGGACAAAAAAAACAACAAAAAAACCCTGTTACTTCACTGTGTTTCTTTTCTCCTCGTTGTATTTGTTTTTTTTCTTTTCTCCTCTCCTATCACATCTCCAAGGCCTAAACTGGGCCCTGCCCTATCCTAATTAAACTATTAGTCAAGCTCCACTTATCAGTAGTGTCTCACAAGGTATTTGTTTAGACAGGATTACAGAGAACAGATTCCATTACGCGCCAGCCAGGGATTAAATGCCTGTCTTGTACAATACTGTCTGCTGTGACAACTCTCTCTCTCTCATTTATCTTGTCCTAAATTGTCCGGTAAACTTGTGTATTTTGAAAGAGCAGCTTAAAAACAACTTCAGCCCTAGGCCGTATGAGTATAGAGAGTTACAATAATGCCCTTGGCGACTGGAGACAAAAACTGAGCAAGTAGGCCAAGATTTCAGTGTTTTACAGTAAACAGTACAGTAAAATTGTGGGCCAATGTCCCTTGGCTGGTAAACATTTGGTTTTAGTCAGGGCCGCCGTTCCCCATACGCAGAGTACGCAAGGTGCGTAGGGCCTCAACCACTTGGCAGGGCCTCGGGGGGCCTCCAATTTTGAGCTTTACTAAAAAATGTCATGATAATAGTTACATTGCAAAAATATATGAATTAGTAATGAATAGGCCCATCATTTTTTGTTAAAAATTGCGTAACTCATCATACAATTCAAGCAAATTAACAGTTTTGCCTAATATACAAAGATAGTCCTACCCACCCCTATTCCCTGAAATGGTACATCCCAAATTGCGTCTTTGAGTTTGTTGTGTCGGCTTTGATTGAAGCAGCAAGCAGCAACGTTAGAAAACTGCAAATTGCAAGATTCTGCTGTGCAAATGTTCAGTAAATGTGTCAACATCGTTGACATCTAATAATGAAGAGACAGCATGAATCTGGTGCTGAAAAGCGAAAGAAAAAGAAGCAAAAAGAAGACGCCCGTGCATCCCTGGCCGGTAAGTCCGTTTAGGCTAACGTTAATTGTTTTGCTTCGAAGTCTTTGCTTTTTTTTTTTTTTTTTTTGGGGGGGGGGGGGGGGGGGCCTCCCTGACCAGTTAAGCTTAGGGCCTCCAAAACCTTAGCAGCGGCCCTGGTTTTAGTAAACATTGTGGACCAATGTCCCTTGGCTGGTTTGATAGGTTTAAACTAGTGCTGTCAAACGATTAAAATAATTAATCTGATTAATCACAAACTTTTACAATGATTAATCGTGATTAATCACTTTTAATCGCAACTCATTTCCCTCAGTAAGAATTTGGATGCTAGGGTATGTTGGATCCTTATTTTGCCCTTTAAAGGCCCTGATACGTATAGTTGGCTTTGTTCTTCTCTAATTGGGCAATTCCCACCTGCCCCCTACCCCCAAGGGTTCTCCAAACATGTTGTTGGACAGTCAGGAGCTAGGCCATAATCTTTGTATAGTTTGATTTGATAGCAGAGTCATTTTCTATCTGAATTGAACATAATAAATGCCATGAAAGTGGAACCATATCCATCAGGATTAATCTGAGTTAATTTTTTTAATCTGAGTTAAATTTTTTGGATTAATCAGTTAATTTTGACAGCACTAGTTTAAACAAATTAACCTTGAAGCAGATTTACTGGCAAAATTGGCAATGCTAAGCTAGCATGATAATAAATAACTGGAAAAACACTCGAAGAGCGCAGACCTCCGTCAAGGCAATGTGGTCACAGACACAATATGAATTCCAGATCGTGTTCTGGATCACAGATCGGCACCAAAATTTAATCAGTTCTTACTTGTCCCAATACACGTCTGAAAATTTCATCCAATTCCATGCAGTACTTTTCGAGTTATGTTGTACACAGACAGGCACACACACACACACACAAATAGACAGACAGACGCAGGCGAAAACATAACCTCTTTGGTGAAGATGAGGTGATATGCAGTACAGTATGTAATGTGTAATGGAACAGCAACACACAAAGGCAATAGGACAAGAAACATTTCTGTATTCTTTAATATTTCACAAAAAACGACAATGCTTGACAGAATGGACAGAATGAGACTTCAGTGGGAGGGTGGCCCTGCAGCTTATTCTAGAGAAACCAATCACACTCTCAATAAGCTTCTGAAAACAAAGGGCTGATCTGAAGGCCAAAGCCACACGCTGAGATGCAAAACAGCGAGGCTATAGATGTGAGGGCAAACATTCTCACCAAATGTTTGGATTAACATTATGTCTACACTGCTGGTTTTATCATGCTGTGATTTAAGCATGATTGACACAAGCGCAATTGGAAAAGACTGGCGTAGCCTATACACACACACACACACACACACGCACGCATAAACACACACAAACATAACAGTTTAATAGCCGATGCTCTCTTGGCATTCCTCTGGGGTCAATGAGAGAAAATGTCTCTTCTGTCCATAGCATTGATACAGCATAAGGAGTACAGAAGAGAGGTGATTGACAGGAATATGAATTGTGAGAAATGAGATGCACTGTAGGTTACGGCCCATCAGCATCATTCATCTAGAAGGTGGATGAGACATCCACGCATGCTTTAAATGCAGCGCTGCTGCTGTGCTGTACGTTTTAGCCAGATTAAACCATATGAGCACGGCTGACAGCTCGTGTTGTCTTTTAAGACGGAAGAGCAGACATGTCGTTTCATCGCCGGCCTGCCTGCCCGGGCCCACACACAGCCAGGCATGCAGGCGCCACAGAACATCTTCATGATCTTTGTGTTTTAGTGCTTTAACCCACTTCCCTAATCCTGAGTTTACCGCCTGTGCCACACTGCTGGCATCTCTCTCTGTCTCTCTCTCTCTCTATCTCTCTCTTTCTCTATCTCTCTCTCTCTCTCTCTCTCTCTCTCTCTCTCTCTCTCTCTCTCTCTCTCTCTGTGGTTTGATGTTGGTTGTTGGGCCCTGAGGCTGACAGTGGCCTTCTCATCACACGGAATACGACTACACATCAAATGGGTCATAAACGCTGCTGGGTGCCATGGGAACGCCGCTGAGATGATGCTATCAGCATGGTTGGAAGGACAGAGACTCCACCACATGTATGTACACACGCACACAGACACACAGAAACACACACACACACACACACACACACAGACACACACACCTTTGCCACCTCCTCTGCAATCCCTTGCCAACTTACCTTCTGAGTCCCCGTTTACTTTTGATGTCACACATGATGGAGCTGAATATCCTGTAGCTATTTTCCTACAAAGCAACTATGTCCGAGCTGTGTACACACATA
The DNA here is from genome assembly GCA_027497455.2 of Sardinella longiceps. NCBI lineage: Eukaryota > Metazoa > Chordata > Actinopteri > Clupeiformes > Clupeidae > Sardinella > Sardinella longiceps. The sequence goes on along the minus strand of JAODXP020000029.1, from coordinate 6,953,215 downwards.
CTTGTGTTTCTTTATGACTGATGTTACTGAATGTGTACTCAAAGGGCTGGTGTGATCAGGGGCGTCGTAGTGGGGGGAAAAGGGGGACTGAGTTACCAGGGCCCCGATTGGGAAGAGGGCCATTGGGGAGTATGGAATTGTATATCAGGCAATGAGGAGGGTCCATGGCCTCTGTCTTTGCACAGGGCCCAGAATTTGGTGCTACGCCCCTAGGTGTGATTGTTGACAGTGTTGGGCAAGTTACTGCAAACCTGTAATGTGTTATTTATTACTTGTTACTGACATTTTAAAGTAGTCCCTTACATTACAATATTATTGTTTTGAAAATGTAAGGCGCAACATTACTGTTGCATTACATATAAGTTACTCTTCGGGCCCCACAGTAGCCTATGACCTTCACTAATTCATTATGAATGTTGAAAATGACAAGCGGAGACTGTAAAGTTCTACATTAATTCTGGCACAGCAGAAATGTTACCCTTGCTGACCTCTCAGTGATTTTTGGGAAATTTGTATGAAGGAAAAAAACACCACTTCATTCCAAGTTAAAAATGCATCGTAACTTGAGTTACTCACAATTGTACCGAGTAAAATATTACCAATTTTGTTTCTGTAATGCCTTACATTACCAAGTTACCACAAAAAGCAATGCATTACAGTAATTAGTTACTTTTGTAACTCCTTACTCCCAACACTGATTGTTGAGGTCTTATCTGCTCCCCTTCTCCCCTTGTCTCTGAGCCTGCTATGCCAACACTTTCACCTTTACCTTTTTGTCTCCTGTCCACACCTTCCCTCCAAACAGGGCCGGACTGGGGCCAAAAAAGGGCCTGGGCACTTTTGGCTGTGGCGGCCCACCATGATTTTATTCAACAATAACTTCATGGTAAGCTAAAATAACACTGAAAGTTTGAAACATTGCATGAACATACAGATTAAATTGAACAAGCCCAGTATACTGTATTTCAAGAAAATTATGACTAAATTATGATAGCACCGGCCCAAAAATGGCCATCGGGCCACCGGGCATTGCCCTGTATGCCCTATGGCCAGCCATGCCTGCCTCCAAAGGGCCCTATCATGCATGGGCATAATTTGCTTTTGAGAACACTGGTGAAAAGGCACTATTGATCATGAAAACTTGAAATAGCTCCGTTCTTGGACAATCTTGTCCAGACAACGATCTAGGCCTATACACTGAGAGGTTGCTTATGAACCGGCGACATAAACTCCCATTTCAAGTAAAAAAAAAAAAAAATAAATAAAAAACTGAGATGGAATGTGAAAATGTATTGTATGAGATCACTGAAATAATAACATTAGCACTTTAAAAGGGCAAAATACTATAGCTCCGACTGTGAAAACTATGAACTTTTCGCCTACAGTACAAATGATAAAATATTTACTTCAAGCGGAATTTTTTTTTTTTTTTTTGGTAATTTAATGTAAGTCTGCATTGCAGAGTTCTTTTTAAAACCATATTTCATCACTCACTGTTTTTGCTCTTTGGTCAGGTTCCCTTGGGTGGTTAGGTTGCTCTTTGAGAGGGGTCTGATCACAGGCTATTCCATCTCACAAAGTATCCATTGTCAAAACACTGAGATTTATCTGAAAATTTTAATTTCTTCTGCCCTGGGCGTATCTTTCATTTTTCATTGCAGGACTGAGCACTGAGGCAGCTGTGGATACATTTTATGGTCATTAATGATCAAACTTTTAATTTAGCATATACTCTCATTGAATATTATTCATGTCTCTCTTATTGAGCATGGCCTTTTCCTCTCTGTGAACACTCAAAAGGAGCAGTATTTTAACTTATAAAGAGGAAAGTGCACGATAGGGTATTGCAGTATATGACACTATGGGAACACTAAAACAAGAGATGGAGGAGAGAGGTAGATAGAGAGAGATAGGGAAGTGTGAGAGGAAAAGGGAAAAACAGACACGCTGGTTCAAAGAGAATGATGCAGAAAGGACAGACGGGAGAAAAAGAAACGAATAAAAGCCACCTGACAGTCTGGGGAGGGATGAAGAAAGATGAGAATTTGAAAGATAGATATAGAAGGAAAGAAAGATAGAGTGAAAGAAAGAAAGAAAGAAAGAAAGAAAGAAAGAAAGCCTTTCACATGATCACACCTCCACTGCTTGCATGTTAAATCAGTGAGGCAGGCAGGAGCCCAAGGCAGCAGTGGAGGTAAAGGAATTCAGCACATTCCAAAAACATACAGACAGGAAATCAATGGCAGGAGAAGAAATCAATACCAAGCGTTGATGACCACTAGCAGGACTGTTGCTGCCGTATTCTATTTATTTATTTTTCTAAAGTAACATTTGAGTTGTGTGCAGCTTCAATTATGTGGAGTGACTCACTTTGTGTTGCTGTTATTCGACTTTCATTCAGCAGCCTTTATGGGTTTGCAAATAACCAACATGCTTTAGAGCCAGACAGACACACACACACACACACACACACACACACACACAACACACACACACACAGACAGACACACACACACACACACACACACACACACACACACACTAGTAAGACTTAAACAAATTACTGTGGATAATATTTTTTGGTTCTTTCAAAGCACCAAGAAAAACATAACAACGAAAAAAGAAAAAATGTTGAATTAAAGATGCATCACGCACCACCTGAAAATGTACATTACAACTTACAAAATAGCACCTCAATCAATTGCATAGCATTTTCATTGCGCTTCATGCTTTGTTGACTTATAATAACAACCTTGCATTCATCTTTTCTATTTGCCTCATGTTAGATTTATGTTCAAGCCATTTCACAATGTATATATGTGCTTCATCCCTGCCTCTACACCAAACCCCCTGAAGACACACACTCACACAAGCCCACAGAGGCTGTTAGAGTAAAGCATGATGTCTTGCCCATTAAATTCCTGTGAAGGAATCAGTGGAGTACTGTACATCAACCTGGACATGAATCAGACATGTTGCACATTGATTTAAAAAAAAAGTTTTTGTAGGAGAATAGGTAGTGAAGGGATCAAAGCATTTCAATGTCCCCTTGAGCTATATCAGGGCATGTGCCTTGTTCATGTACATGTACTGCCTGACTCGCGCAACATGAGCACTAAAAACAACTTGCAAAAGCAAAGTGAACAATCTTAAACATCATCACTGCTTGGAATAGGGTTGGGACTTTACAGAATTGTTCATGTTCGATTATTCAGAAAGTTAACGAACAATTAATAGATTATTTGCGAAAAAACAAAACAAAAACAAAGACGTCACTTGCCCACTTTCAGAGCCGGAGGCTATATACATGGGTTTGCGCCCATCTTCGTCAAAAACGCACATAAGATTACTAATATTTCTCCAAAGTTATTAAAGGAAATACAGCATTTTGGCCTTCCACAGTATGAATGAGCGACAGGATCAGTGTCCATAAGGTGTGAACTTGCACCACATCAACCGTGTAGACCTGGTTGTATTATATATTATACTATATAAGAGCCAGAGCAGCACTCTGAACTTGTATGTTTAACAGTGATTGCTGTGCCTCATTCTTTACTATTGTCACATTTTAATTAAAGACCTTACAGTGTGATCCTCAGTTCCTTTTTGTGTATGTATACATTTTGTTGTTTACAGTGCTCACAAACCACAATGTGTTGCTGCACTCAACGTCCTCACGCAGCGCTACTTACTATTTATTTCTCTTCAGTAGCCTAACTTATTACATCTTAATTAAGAGCCCATTAACACTGATTGATTTTTACAAGCAATTAGAGCTGGGACAATTAAGTCTCTGTGATGGAAAATAACACTTAATAATTCTCGGTGAGGAAACAAATAGTGAATGAATGAATTACAAGTAATAAGCACGCCAAACTCTTCAAGTTTCAACATGGGAATAAAAAGAGACTGTCATGAGCACTAAATGCAGAATATGGCATGAGTGAGTCAATGTATTCCACCCACGTTCATGATCACAATCTACCTTAACGTGTGTGTGTGTGTGTGTGTGTGCGTGTGTGTGTGTGTGTGTGTGTGTGTGTATGTGTGTATGTGTGTGTGTGTGTGTGTGTTTGTGTGTGTGTGTGTGTTGGAGGGGGTGAGGGTGAGGGCTGGTACTTAATTATGGTGCATTTAAGTCTCAAATGTGTGTTCATGCTGTGTGCCAAATGCGTGTTCTGTGTGCATGTATGTGTGTGTGTGTGAGGCATGACATTCTGCTTGGAGAGGTAGCAAAGTATTGTATACATTCTCTTATCCGATTCTTAAGCCAGTTATATCTGGCCTGCACCAGCCTGGTCTTGCAATACATCTTGCACGCTCTGTCTAAGAGTTGGTTGGGCAGAACAGAGGCAACCAAGCACGTTCTTTCCAAACCAGAATGGTATGGATAAAACATACGTTTATTTTACACTGCAGAAATGGTAGGTTATGGGGGCGCCGTGGCTCAGTGGCTAGAGCCTCAGACCATTACTCCGGGGACCCGGGTTCGATTCTGACCCGAGGTCATTTCCCGATCACACCCCATCTCTCTCTCTCCCACTTGTTTCCTGTCCATCTCTACACTGTCCTATCTGATTAAAAGCCCCAAAAAAGAAATGGTAGGTTATGATGTAAATATAAACAAACAAATAAACAAAAACCCAAAATACTTTATGTCTCTTGGTTTCGTGACGATGTCATAAGGACTCAAGGGGCTCTTGCTGTAGTTGGAGACATTCAGGTGCATGAGTGCACTGTTGTGAGAGATGACTTGTACTATGATTGCATTGTCAGTTAAGTGAAGTGAAACATAAGTTAAAGTTAAAACAAAATTCCGTTGCTCTCCTCAGTTCTGTTTCTCTATTTTGTACAAAATTCTTTTGTTCTCATATGTAACGACAGCACCCAGCAATGTTATACAAAAGGCCTATGAGTTGATTCTTCTGGAAAACACTTTTGTAAGTTTTGTATCTTCAAGATGTAAAATCCAATGTGATGCTCTCAGAAACAGTCATGTGAGTACTGTTAGCTGGTAAGTCACTTATCACATGATGCCACTGTGCTGAGCTGTGCTTTCCTGCATAACTGATGGTAATCCAACGTGAAGGATTCATTTCCATTAATGCCTCAGTCCAGAAAGACAAAAAAAAAGAAAGAAAGACAGAAAGAAAGAAATCCATTTCTCACTGTCATGTCAAGCACTCCCATTTTCACAGTTTCATCTCAGATATTCATTTCACTTTAAATAATTCAAACGTCTCTCCTGAAGGTTAGATTGAAGATGCAAGGTGCCCGTGGCACCAAAGCCATGGGTTTGACTGACATTGCATCCATATAATGATGAAGCATACAGACTACTGATGGAAGTCACTTTGGATAGGATGGATGAGTACTTAAAAAAGCCCTATCCTAACGCTTCACTGATGCTGTGATATTGTTTTATGTCAAAGCATAAAACCATGTATTGCTGACATTCATGCATCTCTATCACATTGGTGTGACAGGTTAATGGTGACAAATTTATACTATGACTTATTAAATTTTAATGGTGCAACACATATGTAAGAGGAAACATAAATTGAATTGCATAAATGTGCATAAAACAATAAATACGATTGTTTTCAACAGGGTGACAAAAAGATTAATAATGAAATATACAGATGTAAAAAATTACATTATTTCTGTGATATCTATTTCCTTTGACATTCAGTACTTTTAATTTGAATAAAAATTGTACAGGCATTCTGAATTACATAGCCCCCGTCGACACATTCTTAAAGATGTCATAATATTTCTTAACTGAAATTTATATGGAAGGCTATCCTGCAATTGTTATGGTGTTTTGCAATCTCACGATGCCACACACCATCAAGTAAATCCTTTCTCCAACATATTCCATAGTAATTTATTGAACAAATCAAAGATTCTAGAGTAGAATCTTTGGAACAAATTATGGCAAACCAGCTTGACGGCCTTCCTTTGCTATCCATGCGTGGAATTAGATTTACACTTTTATAGGGATTATTATAGGGGGAAAAAAATGGAATGCCACATGAAATCTGCAAAGAAAATGAAGATCTTGCAGTTTAAATAAAAAACAGTCTTCAGAGGGCAAAAACATTTCTTCAACTTTAAGAGCAACAGACCACTTTTTTTTTTCTTCTTCTTTTTTTTTTTTTTTTGCTGCAGTCCCTGTCGACAGAAGGTCTCGCGCACGGTAGAGATCACTGATACGGTTCAGGCTCCACGCCTCGTTACTGAGGTCAGGTCAGTACTCAGAGGCCAGACAAGAGAAACTTCCGAAGGGATTCTGGGAGCCAGAGTGCATCTTCTTCAAACTACAAGATTTAGGGCTGATACAGTTCCAGCAGGCAAACAGCATCTTATAGCTCCTAATTTAGCCTAAATAATAGGGACAGCGCATTTCTCAAGTCCAAACTCTAGCTAATTTAACCCCATTATATGAGACTCCAACATGCTCATGTGAAGGCATTTTGTTTTGAAAGAAGCATGAAAGACAAGGATATTCAATTAAGCCAGCAAGGCTATTTAATTGTTAAACAATTTGGCTTGCTGTATTAAGCACCCGCTGTAGGCCTGTGCTTATTTAAGTGTGATGATCTTCTTTGGGAGCTGCCAGTGAATAATTCACAGCTAAGCTTGCCTACCTTCCCATCCACTGTGTCTTGTTGTTCTCCCGGGCAAGTTGAACAATTTTATTTTCGACAGGGAGGAAGAGTTTAACTAGTCTCTTTTTGCACCTCCCCACCATTAACCTCAGGCAACTTGTTGAAAGCTAAAACTAATCCCTGTACATGCTTGTAAAGGCACTTGCAATAAGCAAACTCTTACTATAGGTCAGGCAATATCTGGTCTTGAAAGAGTTTTTGGGATGCTGGATCCTGCTGCTAGAGAGCCTGCTGTTAGCCTGCTGTTAACATCAGCTCGACGACGGACTTTGGTCCCGAAGCATGCATTCTGCATATTAAAATTCTCATGAAGAATAATAATTTTCTCTCGCTTCACGGGTATCAAATATGCTCAGAAGAGAAAAAAAGAATCCCTGATGAAGAGAAGGCATGAAATGTGTGTAGAAAAGGGTGAGGAGAGGAATGAATAATTGCTGAGAACTTGTATTTACAGATGGACCTCAAATGGGTTGGCTCAGGGCCACTCTTCAGTGGGAATTAATATTATGTTCAAATGTTGGCCCACACTGTGTAAGGAAAGACCAACATACAGTATATTTTAAAGACATCAAATGTTCTTGCCATCATTGCTCTGTACCCTCAGGAATGCCGAAACAACACTGCCACAGTGAATTATAAAGAGACCAGATATTTTTCAGGTCAATTTTCAATGTTTATTGTTTAATGGATTTTTCAACTTATTTATTGTTTATGTATTTTTACATTTGATATCTTTCTGGTTTCAGTAACTTGGGCCTGGTCCTCTACTGTTATCTACTGCGAGAAGATTTTAGTCTGTCCTGAGACTGAGCTTGTACAACTTGTGCATAGGAGCAGATGGATAGTAGTTTCTTAGTTTGCTCGAGAGAGAGAGAGAGAGAGAGAGAGAGAGAGAGAGAGAGAGAGAGAGCGCTTGGGAAGTGGGCGTGTCTTCTGGTTATTTGGCCACTATAACAGCAGGCCAGTTTACACCCTTTGCCATTGAGAATACATTGAAAACATTAAATTAAATCGAAAAAATTCAATGAATTCAATTCAATAAAATTTTATTTGTAGAGCGCTCAAATACAGTGCATTGTCTCGCGGCGCTTTACAGACAGTGCGGGAAGCATCCATGAGTAACAGAGGCAAGGAAAAACTCCCTTCACTTTGCTAATAATTCATTGCTTTGTGACGCTACCAGTTTTGAAAGAGCTCTCTCCGACTTTGGACCTCTTCACAGTCCTGGGGGCCATCACAGCTGTTCAATGAAAACATCATACAACAAAATTCATGCTTTGAAATTCATGCTTTTGGGGGCGACATAGCTCAGCGGGCTAGTGCATCGTACCGCAAATCCGGGGACCCAGGTTTGATTCCGACCCGAGGTCATTTCCCGGTCCATTCTCTCTATCCCACTCATTTCCTGTCATACTCTTCACTGTCCTAACGAATTAAAGGCATAAAAGCCGTAAAAAATATCTTTAAAAAAAAAGAAGAAATTCATGCTTTTTTCACTGGGTGAGTCTAGGCTCCCTGATACCTCATGCCAACCTTCCTTCCAAAGGTTATGGGAGCATGTACTCAGAGTTGACTGCTTTTAACCCTTGACCCGTTTTGCAGACCACCAATGTCTGAAAACTCTGTGTCCGATCCATGCTTTATGCAGATTTATGTGCTTGATCCATGCTTTACACATGTATGTGTATTCACCAGGTATTCACAGTACTGTACGCCTATATCTACCGATTGAGGCAATTGAAGGCCATTCAAATCCTTAGTCCCACCTCTAACCTGGCTTGTCAGGAGGGACAGCCTCGATAGCTAGGCTTCACTGACCTTCTGATAGCCTAACTTGCAGTCTTGCACTTAGCTTGAACTAGCTTAGGTCTTGAAGGTGTTGTACTGGTTCTTCATGTTTTGGAAGCTTAAAGAAGAACTGTGGTCACTTGAATCAGCGTTGTCATCCTGCTCGTTCTTGATTGGTCATAGCTTATCCTATTGCGTGCAGAGCCAGTTTGAAAGACCTCTACTGATTCTGCCCAGGATAGAGCTTGGTGTACTGTTTGCGGAGTGACTATACATTTTGATGTTATAGTAGGGCTTGTCAGGCTAGGGGACAGGGGCTCAGATAGTAGTGAGTTGTTATGATCAGGCCAACTGCACTGAGCAACATCAGTGGACATCACTGGGCTCATCTCATTTCCTAGTCTGACCATGACTCTAACATGGGTCGGCATACCTCACAACAGACACAACACACACACACACACACACACACACACACACACACACACACACACAGAGGGAATTAAAGTTCGCTTTTTTCATTTGATGTTTTTTTTTTTCTTTCTTTCTCTTCTTTCTTTCTTTCTTTCTCTCTTTCTTTCTATCTATCTTCCTTTCTTTCTTTATTTTGTACCACCCCATCCCCTCCATCTCCTCTGCATCATGCACTGCTTATTCAAATTTTTACAATTTCTCATTCCATTTCATTTCCATGTATGTGTGCGTCATTCTTCACCTTCATGACGCATTCCCTCATGGTTATGTAGCACCAGTTGCCAGTCCCATTCCAAAGGTGTCACCATTTCATCAGAATGTCAGTTAGCGATAGGTCCCTCTCTCTCTTTCTCTCTGCATGCGACAGCTAACTGTTTTCAGTTCTGTCATACATGCAAATTTCCATCATCATGTTACACAGCGATGAATAGCATTCATTTCAATCCTATTATCCTCCTTTTTCATGTCATCTCCTCTTCCTCCTTTTTCTTGTTTACTTTTTTTTTCCTTTTTATTTCTAGTCTCTCCAGATCAGCCATCACGAGACATTTGTGTGTAACAGCTGCTTGTTTCCTTTTGTGTGAGACACTGTTCTTAAGCTACTGAAGCAGGGGTCAAACAGGGCAGTGTTTGCTGTCCAGATGTCATTTTGTAAGGCCTGTAATGACCACCAATGAAAAGCCTCGTGTCGGTTGTCTAATGGGTCGCTTTTAAAGAAGACCCGCAAAATGTTCTGCACCATGAAAGCTTAAATTGGGGAAAGAGTAATCATTTGCCTCTGAAAAAAATCCTGTGCATGTCATCGTCACTACAGCCTGATTTCCATACCAATGCTTTTACTGATGAAAGAAAGCACTCAGACATTCATGGTCACATGGTCATATCTGTCCTGCATGTCTATCTGTCCTGCACGTGTATTATCGTTAGATAATAACTGTGCTGTTAAAAAATTGGTCAATTTGTGTGTTTAAACCCATTGAGTGATGATGCATTAACACTATGCAAACACATGTAATGGTTCACATTATCATTATCGTTATTATAATCACAGGCCTTCAATGTCACACACTGATTATTAACTTGTGTTTGAAAGTGTTGAACCACAGTATTTCTCAAAATGCAACAGTATACATTGCAAAAGTATATTGAAATCTACTTTAAAAAAAATTGAGGTTTAGAGATTGTAAATTTGAGAGGCAACCCCCTACGTTTACTAATGTAACCCACAATGTTTACTATGTATACTGGTATAACATTGATACACACAGATCTTATTTACTTTTGTGTGTTGGGAAATAAATATAATAAAATTTGAGTTTGATGCAGGAATTCTTACATTCTTCTGTTTTTCACGTTTTTCACTGAAGTTAAGCTAAGGCCACAATGTATGGCCGATTATAGTCTACTATATTTTCCTTTCTAAAAAAAATAAATAAAAATAAAATAATAATAATAAAAAAAAAACGTCATTTTGACCCAAACCCCACATGACGGTTGAGTTGAATTGAAAGTGGACTCTTAGTTGGTCTCACTAAGGACAATGTCTCCACCCAGTTTAAATCAGAGCATTTTACCAATATATTTCTCTGAAAAGTTTAGAATTACAGTAAACACACAGTTGAGCTGAACTCTATCTGTCATTTTCGACAACTGGACTATTGAGTTAATAAAAAAAAACTGTTTGATTCATTTCTGTGAAGTGAGAGTATGTCATTACATTCGTTGTGAATAGTATGAAAACCAACAAGTGAATGAGCTGGTGTATTTTCAGACACTGTATTGCCTTAATTACAGACAGTACACAACAGTTACTTTCATTTAAATTAGTTCACCCTTGTGACTGCTTGACAGATAAAAAGTGCAATTTGCCTTGGTAGCTGGCCTTGGTCCTGGAATTCCTGATGTGTAGATCGGCAGTGAATAATGTCTGCTTGCACCCCTTATGGATGTAGAGCAGTGTTTCTCAAACTTTTTCAGACCGAGGACCACTTTGCCCAAAAAATGTTTCTCAGGGACCACCTGCCCTCGTGCCTCCGCGCCAACTCACATGGTGCTACCCTTTAACCAAATAAGTGGGCTTGCATAGGCATTTTTAATTGTCATTCATACAGTAGCCACTTCAAATGCTTTAATAAACGGTAAATTACAGGTCCTTGTATTCAGTGAACAACTAATCTTTGGCCTTCAAATAAAGACACACACTAAATTCACATATTTATTTATAGCTACAATCAACTCGCGGACCACTTGAGCTTGCTCGCGGACCACCACACTTTGAGAACCACTGATGTAGAGGACTCATACGATCACTAAAGCAATGGAGGAGATGGGGACAGTAGGGGATAATATGCAACACTGGGTAAGATGGCGGCTTTAAATCTTTGAAAGACTTGTGAGTTGATCAATTGGTCAATCGATTGCTTTGGGCTCCTCCTGAACTAGCCTGGTCATAAACATTTCCATGGATGGAAGCTTTTACAGCATAGAAAAGACAAGGAAAGGAAAGGAAACATTCAATTTTGAGATGGCATTCAATGCTGCACAATGCACAATGCTGGAGGACATACAAACCTTTCAATGTATCAGTAATGGATTATTGCCATAGCAAATCTCTGGAAGATTGTGACTCATCTATTAGTCTCTTACTTTGCATTCACTTTGCACTGCAATCAGTGCTGCAAAGGGACCCATGGTGGCAGACAAAGCTCTCTTCTCCATGCCCTAAGCGGTACAGACATCATAAAAAACTATTACTTTTATGCTGAAGTTTACAGATAAATAGCTATTCTCTTAGGACGCCCACAGAGCGTGACAACACTGCCAGCGTCTTTGTCCTCTTGGCCACCATCCATTTGGGAGAGGGCTGAAAGGCATGCCCTAAGGACAGGGAGTCAAAAAAAAGAAATCGCAACAGTATATTTTTGTTTGTTTGTTGTCTATTTATTTGAGTATTTGTTTATTTGTTTTGCTTGGCTATCTACCTGTTTGTTCATCCATCTGTTGGTGTTTAGTATGTACCCGCTGTTCTGCTCATCATAGACTCTCCAAGGTAAACAAAGGCAGAAAAGAAAATATTTTGTTGGTTGCAGTCCATTGAGGACAGAGATCTAAATTGGCAACAGTAATAGACTGTAAAAGGCCTCAAAAAGACACAAATTGCTGATCTTTAAATATGATTAAAATGAGGAAAGAATTGTAAATATTGTTTTTAATGCTTTTATATTTTATCATCAAAAGTTTTTAACACTTTGAGGGCTGAGAAACACTTTTCACTGACAAAATTCTATAAGTAAAAAAAAAAAAGTAATGCATTAGTGTTTTGAAACAAAAACTAGAAGTCTCTAGCCTACTGTGAACATAAAGCAGTCACAGCTATAGAAGGGCATAACTGCATTTCACTAAAAGACAAATTATTAGGCCTATTCATTATATTTTGTCATCCATCTGTGCCAATAAATGTGATTTAAATATGTTCAATTAATACAAAAAGTAGTGTAAGAGCAAACTGTTGTCATCTTTGTTTTGGCACCCCTCTAAAAAAGGTGAAATGTCACTCACGCCTAGGGTTGGGCGATATGGACTTAAAAATATATCACAATATTTTCTGTTTTTTATCACGATAACGATAACTGACGATAAAAAAGTATATTAGGTCTACAGTTTAACACAGGGTTCATACAGGTGCCTGAAAATGCTTGGGTTTTAAATGTTGCGTTTTCAAGGTTTAGAAAGACACTTCTTGAAAATTTTGTAAAGGTAATCAATTGTAAATTAATTGTTGACAATAAATATTCACCTCACAGAGTTGTTTGTGTAGTCTATTCGGTGGAAATATAAATGCTAACAAAACATTTTCTGACTATCGTATTTCCCGATATGACAAAAAATCCTATCATGGGAATTTTTTTTGACGATATTCGATAACGATAACGATATTGCAACCCTATTCACGCCCTCGAGGTTCTTAGCCCTTGAATATTTCCTTCTTCTTTGACTACTTTAGGACGCAAACAACAACAAATGACTGTGGGTCTAATGGTCTCCTGTAAGGCTGATTGAGTATGAAGTCAGTGGTGGTGATGAGGATAATGGAGAAGCCTGTGGTTAGTCTGATGGCCACAGACAGGAGTCCAGCGGTGAGGAGCGGTGAAGAGTTCACTGCCCTGCTGGTGAAGGAGGGTCTGCAGTCTTGATTGCAGGAGGGCAATTTGCATGTAGAGTGCACTTTAATGCTCCGGGAGATACACATACACATTCTCAAAATGTAAATATAGGGACAGTGTGTGTAAACACTCACATTGGCGCACACGCACACACACACACACACACACACACACACACACACACACACACACACACACACACACACACACACACCTATACAAATATGTGCAAATGCATGGCCTGCCAATTAATCAATCCCATAACCAAAGACACCAGAGCCCCTCTGTTACCTGGCCTGCAGTGTAAACTTGTTGACCATAATTACTCATGCAGAAAGTAGATTAACCTTTTCCTTCACTTCTATAAACCTACTACCTGATGTGCGAATGCAATTGGCAAAGAGCAACTTAACAAACAAAGACTCATTTTGCTATTATACTGACTTCTATTTTATTTTAGATTCATTCAGAAAGAATGTATGTTCATGAATGAGCAAAGTGATTATATTTCATACATGAGGCAAGAGAAAAGGTACTTTGTTGCATACCTCTGGTTGATTCATAATTGATCGTCCTCCCCCTCAACCAAATCGTGTTCCGTTCTCTCCTCTCTTTGGTTATGGATGAGAACACTTTTGATGTGTCCTGTCCATCTTTATACAGCACAGTATGTTCTTCCTCATTTTAAATGATTTACATACAGACATGTTTGCCTACACTCTGTTAGGCAGGAGAGGGACCAAACCTACGCATTACAGACCTTGAAGGATGGTATTGCACGATGGGGTCATGTGTGACTCACTCACTGTGACTTCATACAAGCACACACACACACACACACACACACACACACACACACACACACACACACACACACACACACACACACACACACACACACACACACACACTCACTGTGACTTCATACAAGCACACACACACACACACACACACACACACACACACACACACACACACACACACACACACACACATCCACACACACAAACACACCTGGGGGCATCTTATGCATGGAAGGTCATAATGGTGCGTAAAAGGGCCTTGTTGTGCAGCATACTGTAGTATCAATTTAATCCCATCTCCCCATGCACACTGCTATGACGTTACTATGGACAAACGTAAAACAAATGTAAATTGCATGTCATTGTGA
>JAODXP020000029.1:6933948-6936448 GCA_027497455.2 Sardinella longiceps | reverse complement strand
AAAAAGAAAGACTAACAAGCAATGATACATCCTGGGTTTTGTGCTTTAAATAGGCTTACAGCTTTTAGTAATATGCCATTTCAGAAATGCCAATTATCTGTGTTGATAGGAAGTCTACAATCTCTCTCTCTTCCTCTCACTTCTTGGCCCCCCTCTTCTCTCTCTCTCTCTCTGTCTCGCTCTCTCTCTTTCCTTCTGCATCTCTCTCGATCTCTCTCTTTCCTTCTGCATCTCTCTCTCTCTCTCTCTCTCTCTACCATCTTCTGCTGCCATCTTCTCTTACAGATTCATAACACTTCATCCACTGGCCCCAGTGCAAATTGGAGCAGCTAAGCCTGTTACTCATCTCCTATAAAACAAATTGTTACATGACAGGACCTCATAGTGAGGCAATTTATCCCCGCGTGATGGACGGACCAAGATTAAATCTAGCTAGCGCCCGACAGACAGACAGATGTGACTCAGAACTGCTGCTTTAGAATGCCACCCCTCCCTAAACCACCTCTTCTAAAGAATGTCAAGCAGAATTTAGAATAAAGAAATAACTCTTGTTTTTTTTTTCTCCTGAGTGTGTGTGCGTGCACACATGTGTCTATGCGTGTTTTGTGAAGCACTGCTATTAAATGTTTTAACGTGCGCAGATGTATCTGAGATGTTAAGGCAGTGCAACAGAAGACTCACACAGATGTGATGTGTGTGTGTGTGTGTGTGTGTGTGAGAGAGAGAGAGAGAGAGAGAGAGAGAGAGAGAGAGAGAGTGAGAGAGAGAGATGTGTGTGTGAGAGAGAGAGAGAGAGAGAGAGGTGTGTGTGTGTGTGAGTGAGAGAGAGAGAGAGAGCATGAATTTCTGTGTGTGTGTGAGTGAGAGGGAGTGCATGCGAGTGTTTGATGGGGTGCTGTGTTTGCCATCAGAGGCATGGTGATGTAATGAGCTCAGGCACGGTGTCATGACTATAATCCACCCCGCACCCGCTCTCTAACAAATCTCATCTCTCAAGCGCTACCTGAATAATACTGGAGACAAATCCAGCAGAACGCGGAGGTGACCGACCGCTGATTGTTGCACGCTGTTACCACTGCTGCGGAACATGCTGCCAAGAAATTGCCTGCATATCAATGGAGCTTGTCAGTGAAATGTATTATCATAATTATCTGTGTATTTTTTGGAAATATGCAAAAAATTTAATTCCTTTTATTATAAATTTCAAGTAATCTCCCTCAAACTGCAATTCAAGCCAAAACAATTAAATTGGAGTTGGACTGAAAAGAGAGTTATCAAAATGATATCGCCTGAATATTGGTCTCTTGATAACGCTTTCTATGAACCTAGTTATTATAAAGCATAATAAATACATTCATAAAGAGTTATGATGGGACACCACTGTAGTGAACATAGCGAACATGCTGTAGGCTACATTACATGCTGAGAGGAGAAATGTAAAGTGATTGATTGATCAACATCATTCAAGCATAGCCTTGTTGCACAAGCCTGCTGACTGCTGTAAATGGTGAACAAAATAATTGGAACAAAAAGGACGAAAGGCAGAAGATAACACTGACACTTCTTTTTGAGGGTTGATTATAAGGGCAAAATCACACTTCTCCTTGCTCCCTACAATAATGGAAAACAAACGAAACCGAGGGTAAGGGCAGAAATCTTGGGTTACTGGAGGCATTGGTGTGGGTCCAAAGTCTGCCTATTCCTCGATTCAGTTGAAATTATTTGGAGACTCCAGATACAGGTAATCAGCTGCTTTTTCCTCCTCCAGAAAGCTAGGCTAGTCTCATCATTATTGGAAATGTATTACACATACACATACACACACACACACACACACGCACACACACACACACACACACACACACACACACACACACACACACACACACACACACACTACTTTACTTGACTTAATCTACTCCCTCCAACCCCCACCTCTTTTCTCCTCCCTCAAACTTTATCCACACAGCAGATTTCAGACACCTCTCCTATGCATGCCTTGGGGAAATCCAACCCTTTCTGTGGTGGCCCATGGCAATTGTCTGTTAATAAATATTCCACTAAAACATTACTCTTTTCCCCTCTGCTGCTTCCTCGAAGCATCACACCGTAAAAAATCACGACTTCCTAACCCCCGGCCCATCTCCCACTCTTCGATCCATGTGAGAAAAATGCCAGCGCAGCAAATCAATGTCCACATGCCAAGCAGGACTGTCGTGCATTACTGTCGTGCACCTATAGCTCTCTTTTCACCTGAGAATAAAGCACAGCTAATAACGCACTTACAGGTTAGCGGCGTCTGAGTTTTGATTTAGACTCCCGATTGGCTTGCAGTAGGCTAACAGGCCTTGACTAGCTCATTGAATCTGCAATTGAAGCTGCAATCGATAACTTCATTAGGTTTGGGAATGCCTGCGGGGATGTTAATTACAGAGTCAGCCACAGCTAGAGATGTGCCGCAGAGATGTGTTGACAAAGCTGTTTACACTTGAGAGTTCAA
>JAODXP020000029.1:6926448-6928948 GCA_027497455.2 Sardinella longiceps | reverse complement strand
CATTGAGTCTATGTAACCTCAGATCTTACTTTCGGTTTCCAACAGTCAGGTCCCATTGATTCAGTGTAAAGTGCCTGTTCGCTTCTGCGTTCGCGTTCGGTTTGTGCTTTACCAAATTATTTTGTTCCACTCGCTAACTAGCGCATTTAGCAAGCTCTTTCAACAGGGCTATGCTTGAATTCACTCCGGTACTCTCCTTTAATGCTTTTTGTTATGTTTTTCTTACCCACTCCTCACCATTACTTCAAGGGTTCATCTCGCCCCCCAGACTTTGTCCAAAACAAGCAGACACATGAGCGGCCCAAAGCCAAATAAACAAAGAAAATAAATCTTAGGCTATAGATATAGATCAGCATCTACAGAACACGAGGACGTTCACAGTCTAACCACATACATATAGGGACAGACAGGGATGATCACTTTGGAGCCTACACGGCTTCTGTTGTTGTCGACCCTTGGGCAATCAGATGATTGGCCGCCACATAGTCTCCATTGTTGGGGCTCGGACATGTGGATATGCTGGTTTTCTTAATGGATTGGTCAGCGAGGAACCCTATATGTTTGATGTAGACTTTTGAAAACACACACTCCATTGCTTGTGTGTGTGTGTGTGTGTGTGTGTGTGTGTGTGTGTGTGTTTAGTTAGCAGTACATCCACATGATCAGTGTTTGTGCTGTCTAGGATGACAGTTAGCTAAATAAATGGTGTCGTTCTAAAGTAGCTTTTAATTGCACACTGTTATGCACCTCTCAGAACTTGACATAACATGGTAGAATTCTCTCTCTCTCTCTCTCTCTCTCTCTCTCTCTCTCTCTCTCTCTCTCTCTCTCTCCATGAAAAGTGGTAATTTAGCTGAGACCAGAAAAAGGCAAATAGACTGAAAGGAGTTGTGGAGGAGACTCAATCCTCTTAAAGTCTCTGTGTGTCGATCAAGTGAGAGAGAGAGAGAGAGAGAGAGAGAGAGAGAGAGAGAGAGAGAGAGAGAGAGAGAGAGAGAAGTTGCTGAATGTCAGAGAGGAGACAGAATCAAATGATGGGTAGCCTTAGTTTTAAAAACAATGACAACATTATCAACAGTAGCTTATGTAAGAGTGAATCGCTCAAATATTCAACTTGTTTGTACTGAACAAGTGGATAGTCATGCACATACACAACATTACATATTTACACAAAAACACACAGAAACATGCATACAGTAGGTCCATCAAATACAAACACACACACACACACACACACACACACACACACACACACACACACACACACACACACACACACAAACAGGTGTTGAATAGCCTTCTAAGCTTTGATTTATGACTTTCATTGCTGAAAGGAATGCCCCTTAGTGGCCATGTTACTCCCGAGACCGTGTGCCTCTTCATCTTTTCCCGCCTCGGAGTTGCTTTAAATGGCAAAGCGTGTAGAGAAATAATGCACTATGCAATTCCATGCCAATACCATTTCAACAGTCATATATATCATAAGTGTTCAGCATTAAGCACTTGTCAATATGAAATGGACGAGCCAGCAATTCCCATGCGGGATATGGCAGCTGTCATTATGTCAATGGGCACTTTGAAAGGTTAAAGCAGTTTAATGCAGCTGTATATATTGGCACTAACTTTATCAAAGGAGAATGACTATTGATTTGTGCCACTTTACTGCCATTCTGCTCACCATCTTCATCAGCTCTGATCAGGCAGCTGCAGCCAGTACAGGAAGGAGTAGGGAAGGAGAGGGAGAGGAATGGAACACAGAAAACATCCACCACCACCACCACCACCACAGGCCCTTTAGCACATTATATGACATGTGACTACAACCAAGTGGTTGTGCATGCTTAGGTTCTGAGAGAGAAATGGTATATGTGTGTGTGTGAGTGTGTGTGTGTGTGTGTGTGTGTGTGTGTGTGTGTGTTTGACACTATATGTATAGACTTGTGCATGCTTAGGTTCTGAGAGAGAGTGTGTGTTTGTGTATGAGTGTGTATGTGTGTGTATGTGTGCGTGTGTGATACTGTATGCATGCGTGTGTGTGTGTGTGTCTGTGTGCGTGTGTGTGTGTGTGTGTCTGTGTTTGGATTGATTTCCATCAAAATCTCTATATGTGATTAGCACTGTGGCATTGCAAACCTTTCCAATTACCTTGAAAATCCCTCGCTGGTCTGAACTGTATATATCTTGTAAGCTAGCAAACCTAGAACTGTATGTCTTGTAAGCTAGCATACCTAGAAATTAGTCAAGCAAATATGGAAAGTAGGCTTTAAAAGATATATCAACAGTCCCAGAAGGTTTTAATACATTTTTTAGTAATTTTCAATTATAATTTTACAATATCTATCTTGGAGGCAAACAAAAATATTGGTAATATCAAGGCTTACTGCTAAAACTACAGATTTTTAAAATTGAAAAAAAGATAAGACACGTCATGGGTAAAATATTCCCCCGAACCAGAATTCTTCAAAATATAAACATTCATGCCAACGACTTCATATTGAGA
>JAODXP020000029.1:6911448-6913948 GCA_027497455.2 Sardinella longiceps | reverse complement strand
AACAAGGATGGACCTCCATCCTCAGTCTTTGAAAATAGAGTCATAGAGTGAAACAAATTAACTCAAGGTGGGGAGTGAGATACTATAGCACCAAGATGCCTCAAAGCGTCAAATGTGCTTAGCATAACAGCATCAAGCTGAAAATCCTATAGTCTCTCTCTCTCTCTCTCTCTCTCTCTCTCTCTGTGCCCAAAGGAGGAAGCTGATATCCATGTAGGGGAGAGATAGGTGCAGACCCAGCCCCAAGCAATAATAATAAGAGAGACTAGCCAAGATGCTACGCTCCACATCGCAGCATCGCAGTATGTATGGGCTGCAATTAGATGGAGGAGGGGAGAGAAGTGGAAGACCACTGAGACTTACTGGCTTAATATGAATGCACATACACACACACACACACACACACACACACACACACACACACACACACACACACACACACACACACACACACATAGACACATACACACACACAGCAACATATTTTTCAACCCTGCACAAATAATATACATTCACCAATACATAATTATCCAGTAACATTTTTCTCTTCTCAAATGGAACAGTCTAACATCACCCTAGCAAAAAAAACAACAACAACATTCGGGCAGTTAATTTAGACAGTGTTTATTTTTCAAAATTTTTACAGTAGTCCCGAGGCCTGCAAGGCTGTTTGGTGTTGAGAGAATTAATGTGTGCCTAATGTAGTCTGCAAACTAATATCACTTTACACCTCAGGCTATTATTTTTGGTAGGGAGCACTGAGGACCGTAAATGGCCAAAACCGAGCATGCACTTAAATTGAATTAGCACAAAACAGTGCCCCTCGGACAAGTTGGCTCCCGCTAGTGGGTGACGTTATATGTTAGAACAGCGAGCCTTTGATGTGCATCTTAATAGGTTCCGTGTTCTGTTGGGGGAAAAAAGTGGCTCTAGTGGAACATGACCACCACCTGTCCCCTTTGGCAGGAGATTAGAATGGAGCCAAAGCCACAGTCTATTAGCATGAGTGTGTGTGTGTGTGTGGGGGGGGGGGGGTTCCACCTTGTGGTTATAAGGTTGGCAACACAAACTCATCAGTCATCAGACGTTTGGCCATAACAGTGTCTCTGTGATAGAATGGCTAAACCGCATTCCTTGTCTTATTAGAGTTTAAAGATGCCAGGCAATGCTGAATGGCATTAGATTGATATACAGTACAGTATGTAATGGTATGTTTTATTATATGTAGGCTATGTAGGTATTATAATTTTAATATTTTATTATGTTGATGTTCATATTTCTTAAGGCTCTTTTGTGAACTATATTCCAACCAAAGACAAGACAAAACACATGAGAAACCAAACCCCCTTTAATGTAGCCTGGCACGCCCTCCCAGTGACGCAACACCTTCGGCGTTGCTGTCGCTGGTCTGGCCAACTGCTGATCTGAACGGATTTCTGAGTTCCCCAAAAATGGGGAACTCAGAAAGCATTTTCTAACATTTTCTAACATCAAGCAGTAGCAAACCGAGGCATTAGAGGGAGGCGGGTCAACCATGTGTTTTGAGAAATTACAACGCTATAGGCTCTTGGTCAGACCAAAGTCTCGCAGAACTTTGAAAGTCGATGGCAATCAGGCTACCTTTAATTGTCCCTTGGGAAAATAAACAAACAAACAAATAAACACTGGTCTACAGAATACAGGGGACTGACTCCTATTCTGGTGAGCAATGAGATCGCATTGTTAGTCTCTGAGCACAGCAGCTTCCCTAGCTGGTCTGCAACTAAGGTCTGGGCTGGCGTGGCGTGGGTGGGTGGGTGTTTTCTCCCCGTGTTTGACCCATTCCTACTCTTGAGGCGTTCCCTCTCAGCGCTGTGAATCCTTTCTCCCTTTCCCACGCTCTTTTTACCACTTCCTCCTGCTCATGGTACACAGACACAAGCAGTGGCTCTCCATGGCTTATGGCTACACCAGCAGGGACAATCAAATCCAAAACCAGCACAATAAAACTGTTGACCAAAGCATAGAAAAATAGAAATTTTCCTCTAGGAAAGCCATTTTTACTGACGCTGTAAACTTGAGTGACTTGAACAGCAGAGCTAGAAACATGTACAGGGGGCAAATGCAAGTATTTCAGGAATGAAATGAAGAATGATTCCTTTCTGCCCAATCAGTGGCATGATCAACCTCCAGGGCTTTGATGATGGCCGTATAAAATTGATGTGCGATTTTCTTTTTTTTTTTTTATCCCTCTCTCTCTCTGGTGAATTCATATATCAATACAACTCATTCAGTGTAATGAACCTACTTTTGTCATACATAGTGTATCTGTATGTGTGTACACACAACTTTAGTGTAAGTGTGCCTGTGTGTGTGTGTGTGTAAGTGTGCCTGTGTGTGTGTGTGTGTGTGTGTGTGTGTGTGTGTGTGTGTGTGTGTGTGTGTGTGTGTGTGTGTTTGTAAGGGTGCCTGTGTGTGTGTGTGTGTGTGTGTGTGTGTGTGTGTGTGTGTGTGTGTGTGT
>JAODXP020000029.1:6893948-6896448 GCA_027497455.2 Sardinella longiceps | reverse complement strand
GTACGTGATCAGGCCCCCACTTTTTACATGGAGTGAGGTGACCATTTTTACAATTTGTTCTCAGACTCATGTGTGTCTGAGAGCTGGGTATTGCGCATGTGCTTATGCTATTTGTGTTACAAAATCTTTTGGAGACCAAACAGATACAGTTTGGTATTTAAGGTTGCAAAAAAAAGGTGTTGAAAGAAAAGTTGGAGAAAGATAAGTCATGACAAACTAGGATAACGAATAAGCCATTGATCAAATCTGGTGATTAGGGAAGATTAATCATCCAGCCGCAGATTACTATAATGTTAAACTTCTTGAATCCGCAGAGGCT
Source organism: Sardinella longiceps (assembly GCA_027497455.2). Classification (NCBI taxonomy): domain Eukaryota; kingdom Metazoa; phylum Chordata; class Actinopteri; order Clupeiformes; family Clupeidae; genus Sardinella; species Sardinella longiceps. Next base: position 6,896,129 of record JAODXP020000029.1, on the reverse strand, counting down.
CAAGCGTTTCTGCGTTGCGTAAATCCGTTAGCGCCTTTTGTGGACTTATCTTTCCTATGCTCACGGACGAGGCTTTGTTCACCAAACATCTGCTGCATCAGCTCTGGTATTCTGGTATTCTGTCAACGCCACGTTGCCCCATTCTCTCCGTCATCCCTATCTTCCGTTCCTCCTGGCGACGGTTGTCATCATCCCCCATCCCGGGTGTTCAACGTCTCCTCCACAGCACGTGTTTTTCTTTCTTTCTCTCTTTTTTTTCCCTCTTTTCACTCCTTTTTCCCACCCTCTTCCTCACAGACAGCAGGAGGTGATGAAAAACTTACCGGCTGTTTTCTTTCTTTCTTTCTTTCTTTTTTTCTCCCCTTATTTCTTACATAACGCAGTGCTAGAGGCGCTGATATGGTTCTTTTTTTTTCCGGAAATTTCTCTCCACAGTCATTGAGAGAACGGCCAATGATGCTGTACATGGACACAAGGATTCCTGTCTCCTTTTTGGGGCCTTTTGGCCGAAAGGTTTCTCCAACACGTGTGTTCGCATGTGTTAGTCACTTCACACTGCAACGAAATTAGGGGCCTTTGGCAGAATTCTTTTTGAACGTGTGGCTCGGAATTAATTAAACCAATTATGGGGGTCTTCCTCAGTCCACCTGTGTTTGGGCTTTGAAATTCAGTGACATGTTTTTAATTAACAAGGCATTTGTCACGGCAAATACCTCAATTATGTGGACTGTGTTCCTTCGCTTGAGAGTCAGGATGTGTTTGGCTTCTTTCCCTTATCAGCCCAAACAAGCCTGACATCCACTCTACTGCAGGTTTTGAATGCGGTTCTGTGGTAAATCCCTCTAAGTCCATTTACAGATATATTTTAATTTATATATTTATAAAAATGTAATGCTTTTCATTAAGTAATTTCTGCAATTGAAATTTAATTTTCAAGTAAAAACAAATCAAACCAAAACAATCAAATTGACGTTGGACTGATAATGATCATCATTATTACATGTTTATGAAAAAAAAAAATCTTTCTTCAACTTCATCTCAGTTTTTCACTAGTCCTGACTACACATGGAAGCCCCCCCCCCCCCCCCACCCCTCAAAAAAAAAAAAAAAAAATCTAAATTCTGTGCCACTTTTGTATTAGAATGACATACCAATTTGCAAATTTGCCCCTAGTGAATAAGAAAATTATTGAGCAACAGTTAGCTGGCTGGTTATAATCATGCAAGATCAATCATATGGATGAAAGCCCATACAGAGGGTGCTGTTCACTTTGTAATGCTAACCATATGAGGGATTTGAAATGTGTTTGATTATATAACGATTATCAGCTCTTTCAAGACCAGTCTCAAGTCTAGAGGCAGAACAACTAGGCCTACATAGTACAGAAGGTTGGTATAAGGGTTAGGGAGTACCTGGGTTTGTTTTCTTCTCTGTCTACTTCAATGGTCCCTTTCAGCCATGCAGTTACTCTGCTGTTGTTGTTTTTTCCCCTCCTGTTATTGTTCTCTGATTTCCTTGAGCTATATGTTATGATAATGGCAATAAACCAAAACATTATACTAAGGACCTCAAGGTCCCAGGGATCTAGGATTCTTTTTTATCTCTCTTTGGTCTGTTTGGATACAAATTGTCAGCATATTTTAAACAATCTTTTAAGGTGTTGATAGACATCAGCATATTGTAAGACTTAACAGTAAGATCATGTTGTATTACAACAACATTGGGACTCTTTAAAAACTTGACAATGACAAAAAATGAAAAAGAAAAATACTTTTTTTTTTTTTTTTTTTTTTGGACAAAGAGAGAAGCCACCTGCAATAGCATCATGTGGTCTTGCAGAAAACATTACTCCACATAGCTCCTATAGCCAACAATTCAAACTCTTGAAGCCTTTGTGCATTTGTATTCATGCAACAAAAATACCTAAATCAATCCAGTCCATACCATTCACATGGTAGCCTATGGTATGGACTCCTCCTACATGGTTTGGATTTCCATATTAAGCACTTGGAATACGACATAATGAATGGTGATCATAACATCTGGAATGGTAAGTGTGGCAATCACGTCAGACACAATTGTGCAGCAATAATAATGATACACAATGAGGAATGCACATAATCACTCAAGCCAAAGCCCAGATGAGGGATACAACAGTATGACATAGGGTTTACCAGCGGC
>JAODXP020000029.1:6887982-6893848 GCA_027497455.2 Sardinella longiceps | reverse complement strand
ATTAATAAAGAAGTTTTGTGGGATTTGCACTTCTGCAGTACAGTATCTCATGCATCTTTTTCACCATAGACCACCATGAGCGAACAACAGAGGACCACATCAGAGGACCCAACCAGGTAATATTGGTAACACAGGTAAATATTTTCACGTCATTTACACATCTACATCTCATACATGTCATTATTTTGTAATAGAGTACTTTGATACGAAAAAATTCTGTACTTTTTAAAAGAGAGCAGACACCATACTGACATCAGTGGACCAGGGCAGTGTAATACTAGATGATCTGTAACAACAGCAGCGAAGAATTATGTCTTCGAAGGTGACAGAATTTATTACAAGACAAACGATTGCTTGAGATTGGTAGTATGAACATGACAGAGAGAGACAAGGTACTTAGAGAATGTCATGACTCATGAGGTGGTCATTATGGCGTTCAGACAACGGTAAAGAGGTTAGCGCCACATACTTTTGGAACAAGGTTAGAGTTGATGTTCAGAAGTGGGTTGCAGAGTGTCCCCAGTGTCAGCGTAGCAAAAAGTGCTGCACCCAATTGTTGTCAATGAGCCATGGGCTGTTATAGGAGTTGATTTAATTGGGCCCCTGTCATTAACGAAGAATCAGGACCGTTATGTGATATCTGTTACTGACCTGTTCACTAAGGGGGTCATCGCATTAGATTTTGGTCTTGTTGACAGAATAAACATATTCAACTTACAAGTATAGTCTCAGCCATCAACACACTTCAAAGGTCCACGAAATATAGCCCATATTTTGCCATGTTCAGATGTCACCCACGCTGTCCTGGGTATGTCAGAACCCATGGCTGATGAATTTGAGTTTGGAAATGTGGTGTTGTGATGTTCTGATGTGGAGGACAGGGGTCCGCCAAATTGTTATCTCAAGTATTTTTTTGTTATATATTCCACCCACTCAATTAGATTAATCTTTTGTCCCACTACAATTAAAATTAGTTCCTTTATGATTGACCACCATGCATTATCTTTTTTAGCCTTTGGATTAGGCCTACAGCGAGAAGGATCTTTTTCCATTGCGCGTGAAACCAGGCTTTTTCCTGGCATTTGACATTAGGTTGACCGCTTCTTTTTGATTCCGGGATATCAGTTGAGGGATATGACAGTTCTGGGATATGAGTTAAATTGCATTTCAGTTGCTAATTGTAGGGACTAATTTCCTATGAACTTTGTTCTTTGCAATTTTGCGTTGTTTTATGTCGCAGTGCCTTTATCTGACCTTTATCTTGCCTTGCATATCTTTCTTCTCTCACATTTCACTACATTGTCTTACGAAAGTATTTCTATGTATGTGACAAACACTGAACTGAACTGAACCGAATAGTGTTGCGCGTCAATGTGTCTGCCGAGATTTCATTCATTCATTCAGCTCAGTAAAACGTGACCTAAACATGGACATTGCTGAATAGTTCCACCCTTAATACTAGATTAATTGTTATAGAATTTATTCTGAACAAGGTGAATTTAGGCTATTTAACCCAAATGAGTTTTCATTTGGATGTGAGCAATAACCCTGTTTTTGAGGGAGCACGATTCCTTAGCTCTTTTTTTTTTTTAGTAATTTCTGCGCACTGCATAATCACCTGGGGCCACTTGAGTAAGTTCAAGTATCGTACATGAAGTAGGTGTATGAAACATATGCTTAATTTGTTCTGATGCCATAGTAGTGTCAGGGTAGTGTCAGTACGATTTGTGACAGGAACACAGATATGCAGTGTAGAGAAAGTGAGAGTGAGGTAGAGAGTGAGAGAGGCGTCAAGGAAGAGAGTGACTTGCTTGATTATCTTTTGATTATCTCAGATAAATAATTCAACTAGACTAAAACTTGGCCTTTGTGACTTGGGACTTTGAATTGAGACATGTGACTCGAAATGACTTGACTTTTTATTTAAATAATCTTTTAAAATTTACACTTTTATGTATATGTCCGCTGCAGGGACTGACACCACAGCAAGATTGCTGGACTTCAGTAGGCAGGGTGCACTTGTAGCACAGGTGTTCAACAAAGTTACTGTATTCTGTTTATCATTTATTTTAACTCATTCCCACCTCTTCTACTTCCACAGGCTGCATCATCATACTGTGATGGCCCTTGACTGACACCAGCCATCCTCAGTATGCAGAGAGACTGGTCACCCTGACACATGGCTGCACCACCTCGCTGTGGCAGCCCTGAATAAACATCCTCAGTATTCAGTGACATAACTGCATACTCACACAATCACCTAATGACTTACCGTAATCATGTTTATTAATTGGCACACTGAACAATATGTGCTCACAATAAACATTGTGCATAGGCCCTGCATTATTTTAGGTATTTGTCATCAGAACAACACATGCAGTTATGAAATTCAAGTGTTGGTGGCTTTGTTGCTTTATGGAGAACTGTCTTGTTCCAGTTGGTCTTGTTAGAAAAACACTCATTTGTTTCAGCAGCAGGTCTTTAGCCTACATGTTTTCTTGCATGCATTTCTGTTCAATATTGCAAAAATTACTTATGTTGTGTTTGGTCATCATTTGCTTAACAATTAAACATTTTATTGAAGTGTGTATTATGTTTAGACCATAAATAAATTAGAGAACTGGAAGTCTTTTTGTTGTTCATTGAACACAACTTATAGTTTTTACGTTTGATTTAGGCGTTTTGACACGCATCTTCTAAACTCTCAGGATGAGCACTTCAGGCCAATTCAGTCCGTTGAAATGAACATCTACTTCTCGTTGCGATTAACAAATGGTCTGTTAATGTGGTGCTTTTGCTTTAACCTGCATAGATGTCTTTACACAAAACGGGTAGTTTCGTTGCCTTGTGAGATCGGTTCCGTTTTTTAAGGTAAGTTTTGTACAGTATGTTAGTGTACATTTAATGATCGTTGTTTGAGATTGTGGTATCAAAACACGTCTAAATTTTGTATTTTCGATTCATTCGCGGTCGTTTAAGTAGCAAAACAATCGCCTATTTATTCAATTTCATTTAAAACTTTAGCAACTGAAAGGAGTAGTCTTTCCGTACATCAATGTAAACAAATGGGGTCCTTCGTCAAAGTTGTCAAAGTCCCTGGCAGATAAATGGTCCGCTAAAGGCTTTCTAACCAATCACAGTAGCGAATTTAAACCAATCGGAACGTTTGAGCCGTTACCTAGACCACGCCTCTTGCAGATCCGGTACTCTTGCAGATCAGATACCCACACTAACTGTTAGAAAAAATATATATACATGTATATACAGTAGGCCAGTCTGTAGGAAGGATTGTCAGGAGCCGTGACTGACTGTCATATAGTATGTCGGTAGTGTCATAATGGACTGCATTCATATAGCACTACTACTCCTACGAGCACTCAGAGAACTTTCACATACGCCTCACATTCACCTGTTCACACCAGTGGCAGACCACACACCATGCAAGGTGCCCAACTGCTCACCGTGTGCAATATGGGGTTTAGGTCTCTTGCTCCTCAATGGGGCCAGGTAGAGTGGGGCTCGAACCTGCAACATTCCGGTTGCCTTACAGCACCTCTACCACCTGCGCCACCACCGCTCTTACGGTAAGAGATGTGAAATGTCTTCATGATTGGACTGGACTCTTATCTTCCCGTCAATCACAAAATCAGTCTGAACTACAGCTTATTGCTCTCTTCATGTTTCTATTGTAAGTATACAGAGTGGGCATTGTATTTCTTATTAGCTATAATAATGATAAATAGAAAAACATTCATGCCATAAAGTGTGTAATGGTCCACTGAATCAATACTAAATAAAAGCTTGTGAATAGCACTGTGTCATTCCCCAATCACACAACAACTACAAGCCACGACACATAACAGAGATTAATCACAGAGAGAGAGAGAAAGAGAGAGAGAGAGAGGGCAGCCTACACCAAAACACACACACACACACACACACACACACACACACTGCGCTGAACGGCTCCTATCTCTGCCAAGCAGCAAATGCTGCGCTGACATTAACACAGCAGGGCTGAGGGAGAGACAGAGATGCTACTGATGATGAGGAGGAGGAGGATGATTTTGATGATGAGAGTGCTGATGAAGAGATCAAACAAAGCCAGCAGACTTGGGCACAACTGATGGGAGAGAAATTAGACCAACACAAAAAGCTCACCATTTTCTGCAGCAGTCGGACGATTCGTAGCAAGCGCACCGTTTTCAAAAGGTGGACCACAGACACCTGAGAGAGCAGGCAGGAGACAGGGGAAAGGTTAGACAGACAGACAGACAGAGAGATAGACTTTTGATTTTGTACTTTTGTTTGCTTGTGTCTTTTTGGATTGTAAAATGCCGAACAAGAGCTTATTGCTTAGCCATTTTTCCTGAATAAACAATGGATGATGATGATAAACAGACAGACAGACAGACAGACAGACAGACAGACCTGCAATGTGCATTACCAGGTAAAATGAAACTCCAGTGCTGAAGCTATTGATGCTCTTTTTCATCATGTACAGTATACGAGTCATTCAACATTTTTTTAAAATTATAATTACATTGGTGTCTGGATTTTTAAGTTTGATCCTCAGGCTAAATGAGAGCTAAAAGCCCAAAAGCTACAAGGGAGGAATATGATGGGAAAATCATCATGGGCTTTATTTTTGACTCCCACAAAAGCCATGTCAATCACTTGCCGCTGTATGCACAAGCACACATGCACACACACACACACACACACACACAGATGCGCTGTACACACACACACACACACACACACACACACACACACACACACACACACACACACACACACACACACACACACACACACAGACACACACACACACACACACACACACACACACACACACACACACACACACACACACACACACACACACACACACACACACACACACACATATGGACACACATACACACACAGATGCACCCACACAGATGCACACACACACACACACAAACACAACACACACACACACACACACACACACAGTCATTACACAAGTGCTCCACTGAGGTCTGACTCAGTGATGTGTCATGCAGGTGGTGAAACTATGAATTCCTCAACTTGTACAATCAAGAACACATCACCACTCAACACAGTTATTCCTAACTGGTTTCTTAGAGTAACACAGCTCTTGCTTATATAGTAGATGATGGCTCATTACTGTAATGTACTCTGGCACAACTCTGTGGCCTTTACAGTAACTAGTTACCTCTAGCAAGTAGGTTATGTTTTCACTGGTGTTGGGTTGTGTGTGTGTGTGTTTGTTTGTTTTGTGTAAAAGACAACTCCCACGAATCTCTGTTCCAGTCATTCCAGGACCAAGGACAGCTACACAGCCAAATATGCACTCTTAATCTAGCGAGTGGTCATGAGGACAAACGAGTGAGCAAGCAGACATCATTCACCAGTGTTCTCTCTGCTTCAGGCATTTCAGGACCAAGGACAGCTACTCCGCCAAATATTCACTCTTAATCTAGCAATATTAGTAAAACACAACTCAGCACAACACAACACAGCACAGCACAGCACAGCACAGCACAATGATGTTTCAGTTATCACTGTAGCACATTAACACAAATAGCTCAACAAACACTGATTACTGAGACATTGGTGTAACACAACACAACACAACACAACACAACACAACACAACACAACACACAACTCTTGCGTTTACAGTAGCTGGTTCGTAACGCAACAGCATTAACTAGTCCAGCTCTACCACCGCTCCCCAAAGGCCTCCCTAATGAACTTTACCTAAATTGCTGCCCGCACTACCGACTCTTAAAATGAGCGACAGCTCTGTACTCCCCCAACCCGCAATTTCACTCTGCAAGGCAGCATGGTGACCA
>JAODXP020000029.1:6867982-6872982 GCA_027497455.2 Sardinella longiceps | reverse complement strand
AAGCCACACCATACAAAGACATTTATCTGATCACATGGAATAAATAAAGAATAAATCAGGTGTTATTTGACTGATTGTTTCTTTAGGGGAAGAAAAAAGGGCTTCTAAGAAAGCAAGGTCTTAGCTTGTGGGATACCACAGGGGTTCCAGAACGGCAGAAGATCTGGGTCATTGTTTCCATCGTTCAGCTGCAACGAGCAGAGCCGGATCGCAGCACCCATATTATGATTGATGTCGCTGTGCGTGTGCTGTGAATACGGCAAGCCGGGGCTCGCCCCAGCAGGGATTCCCTGAGGAGTCCGATATGACGTCACCAATATGAGAGGTTGAGGTGAACGCGGACCTAACCTCCATGCCCGGTTATAGAGAATCCTCTCTCTTTCTTTCTATCTCTTTTGTTCTGTCTCTCTCACTCTCTTCCTTTCTCTCACTCTCTCGTTCTCCCTTGTGTTCTCTCTCTCTCTTTCTCCTTGCTCTCTCCTTCTTTCTCTCGATTGCCCTCTCTTTCTCTCTCTCTCTGCCGGAAATTATCATAGCTGCGGACTCGAGGCCTCCCTGACCAGATAACCCTTCAACTCTCTCTGCTGCTTCTCAGACGAGTGACGTCAGTGGGGGATCGTTCTCCGTTCTCTGGGAAGCCTGGCTAGTTTTCGGAGCCCAGTTCTGAAACACGGCACACTTTCACCTGCGGCATCCATCCCCTCCTCAGAGACGGAGAGGCGCGTTAAAAGGGGCCATCTTACCTGGCGTATAGCTCCCCTTTTAACAGCAGCAGCAGCTATATTGGGCGTGACTAGCTCAAGGGCAGGCCTGGTCACAGGGGTGCCGTTGTGGGAATGGAGTGAAGTCTAGCATGGCATTGGGGTCCCAGGAGACCCTTCGTAAAGGGTAATCGCACTAAAGATGCATCTAATTTGGGAAACGGAGCAATCCATGATGTTATCTGGTGGATGTGTGTGCATGTCCGTGTGTGTGTGTGTGTGTGTGTGTGTGTGTGTGTGTGTGTGTATGTGTTTGTGTGTGTATGTGTGTGTGAGGGGGGGTGGGGGATGGCAAGAGAGGGGTATGGATATTGTGTGTGTCTGGCCAGAGTGTGTGTGTGTTGTGTGTGTGTGTGTGTGTGTGTGTGTGTAAGACACACACATAGCAAAAAGCCAGATAGTGAGAGTATGCTAGAGAAAGATCCCTTGGTGTAAAGCCCAGAGATTGGCAAGAGGGGGTATGGATATTGTGTGTGTCTGTAAGTGTGAGTGTGTGTGTTTGTGTATGGAAGACACACACAGAGCAAAAAGCCAGATAGTTAGAGTGTGCTGTGAGAGAGAAAGATCCGTTGGAGTGAAGCCCATAGATAGGATAATCGAGGTTGTCCCTAGTCTGATGGCCTCAGATAAAGTGTGCCATCAGCCAATAAAATTGTAAATTGCGGTTAAAATGCTAAAAACGCAATTACACAACACTAATTCTCCTTATTTCCCCATAGTGTGACCTTGTCACCATCCTTCGGCATGCTGCCAGAGGCTTGTTGAGCGCGAAGTCTCGAGAGTGGTGCTACTGATGAGGAATACGCATCTCGAGCGCCCGTAACGGGCCGCGGCGAAGAGAGGAGCGGAGCAAAATCATTTTGCCGCCTCGCGCCTGTCCGGACCAAAAAAAAAAAAAAAATGGAGCTGGGGATGAAATCCCACCTGCCGCTACGTTGCCGCCGACCAATTAAATTTGATGGATGGGTCCCCGTGCTGACGGAGCCGGGAGAGGCGAGGCAGCTGCAGTGGGACTGTAATGGCTCTCTCTCTTTCTCTCCACGGCCCGACAGTCCAAGCCTATATAGCAGCCTACTCTTTTACTCTAAGAGAGAGTGAGGGAGAGAGTTTTCATAATAGTTTTGTTTTGGTTGGTGCTTGTTTGCTTGTGGCTGAGTCAAACTCAGCTGACACAGCCCGTGTCGACACAAAAAGAAATGCGTGACATTTCAGGTAAGCTACGCTGATGGTTTATCTCTCCTGCTCTTTGAGTGTGTGTGTGTGTGTGTGTGTGCGTGTTTGAACACTAAAAGTTCGTTTCACTGAAAGTCACGATATTATGCAACATAATACTGTAGAGCAGACCCTGGAATCTGGATTCCTGTGGAGCCTTGTCCATGGTGCTGAAGTAGGCTACTAACATTTTGGCAAAACACAGTGTGTTCCAGCATCAAGGCCACGTCTATTCACCCAAAACACCAGAGGGTGTTAGCTCTCACCCTCTCTCTCCCTTTCTCTCAGACACACCACACACACACACACACACACACACACACACACACACACACACACACACATAATACACAAACGCCCTTCTCATAAACTCCACACAGGGACAGCTCAATTAGTCCAATTACAGCTGAATAGCACTAACTGAATAATTACAAACTTCTATAGCCTACTAAAACAATTTCTAAACTTTGCAAAAGAATCTCATTGTAACAAAATATCTATCATGTAGTGAAATTATGTGAACAAGAATGTATAATACAAACATGCTACATGATGGAAAATCCTAAAAGATCAGACACTCTATCCCATTAAGTCAATTTAGGATTGCCAGTCGTATTTTACTAAACCGAACGTGAAAATATAGAGTAACATGCATTTTACAAATTTAGGCTCTACACACTTACGGGTCCCGTCAAAACGTGTCGCGATGGTGTCCAAAAATGTGTTTTGTGGCGCGAGCAATCCTTTCATAACAGGCATTTTCCCGCCCTGTGATCAAAGTCCCCATCAAAGTTGTGCGTGCGTCGTGACTCACTGGAAGAGGCGCAAAAACAAAAAGATTCTCCGTACAGACAAGTGGACGGTGGAGTTCGCTTCGACACAATGTTTCAGTTGAACTCTCCTGAAGTCAGGATCACCGAGTGAACGGGCGAGGAGAAGGAGAGGCGAGGAGACGAGGCGCGTGCACGAGGGATAGGGGCTGCTTGGAGAGCACACCCACAGGTGCACACAGAGGCTGGCTGGAGAGGCTCGTGAGACTACGTCTGGCTTACAATGCAGACATCGATTAACGGCCATTATCTATAAGAATCAGAAGACAATAGGCCTATGTATTGACTGCTATACTCACTGGAAATATAAATGTCTTCCCCTATTTCGCCACAGTTTCCGATCTTTACCCGCCGCCTTTGCTGTAATTAATCACTCTAAATACCTAACCCAATTCAGTCAGCCATTAGTGAGATGTGTCTGCTTGTGTGTGTGTGTGTGTGTGTTTAAGGGGTGGGGGCTATTCATGTTGTGGTGTTACCCAGTGATTTTTTTCTGTCTTCTTTTTTCTTTCTATCTTTCTTTTTTGAAAAAGGCTGATCTTTGCACAATTGCCAAACAGTTGTACAGTTGGCGTCATGGATCATCTTTGTAGTTATGAACATCATGATGACGGGTTCGGGGCCTTTTCGGGGCCAAGGACAGACACGCAATCTGACTGACAGACAGAGGTGTGACAGACAGATACAGTTTTATTGTAGTCTGCAATTCTAAACTCACTGAAAACTGTTACAGAATAGGTCTCTGTATGGTGCTGAGCCGACTTTCCTGTCATTTCTACTCTGACAGCAAAATACCCAAATCAACACCATGAAGTTCAACTGAAGTACAACTGCAATACAGTAGCACTGCATTACGGATACTTATTTACAGTTGCTTACAGTATTTTGTATTATTTTACTGTGACCATCTCCTTTTTAATTACTAAACCTAAAGCAGTGATAGTGAGTTAAAATGTGTCACAAGTTTTTAAAGTGTGTCGGCAAGTGACATGTTTTTTCGGTGGTGTAAATAATTGATCATAATCATACGAGCAAAAACAGGAAACCAGGGTGATTTAAAGAGGAGACCCAGCCAACAGCACGTCCTAGCGGGCCTGCATGGACTTCACCCAAGAGGTTCTGAAGTGGGCAGTGAAGACAGATGTGAACACCTAGGTTTATGAGTGAATGTATGAAGCCCCTCTTAGACTGTTTTAAAGGGACAAAGGGTGGATTTAGTTATTCAGAGAAATATCCAAGGGTTTACAATTTTTAGCATTAGAGTATAGGCTCAATGGTATTTCTTCTTCTGCCCTGCCTAAAAGGCACTACCTTAACCCTAAACCTAACCCTGAGGGAAGGGGGGGGGGGGTCTTATGTCCTTAAATTCCAGGCATTGGAGAGAGTCTCTTGGCGGGGTTAACACCATGACAACAGAGCAGCAGTTCTGTTTAAATGTTATACATACATGCTAGATAGATATACATACATATAGATATCATGGTAGATTCTCTGATTGGGTCTGTACTTTATGTGTCTGTGTGTGTCTAAAGAGGCTACTGTATGCATCTGTGTGTGCCGCTCCTTGGATAAGAGAGGACAATCACTCCTCACTAGACCCTTCATCTTCCTGGATGCCAGATCAAGTTCCGTGGCTATACTGCCAAAATACATTAGTCGTTGTTATACCTTGATCTACTCTTGTTTCCCTTCAGTGCACACAATTTCTAACCTGACTCCGCCATCTCCCGTAATTCCATCTGGGAACCATCCGTTGAAGTAGTTTTGGTTCGTTAGTTTCGTTTTGTTAGTTTAGTTTTGGCTGATTGGATAAGGCATCTGTCTATCACCACCAATGTTGGTGATAGATGGGCCAAATCAACCCATCAGATCAACAAAGCATATGACGTACTAACATACGTACATGTTCTTTAGACCCGCTTCTCGTTGCGTCACACCTCAACCCGCCGCAAAGCCAACGCTGATTGGACACTCGTTTGGTGAACTGCTCCAAATTCTCTTCAATGGAAAGTAGCCAGACTGAGCTGCGAGTGAAAACCTGAAGCTCGCGAGATCAGGATGGTCTCACGAGACTACACAATTTCACAAGTTGTGCAGTTTTTTTTTTACTATAACCATTACTGCTCACAGTCTCTGGCTGCTAGACTAATACACCAATGTGCAGAGAGATGATGAATACAAAAGACAATATGTTTAA
>JAODXP020000029.1:6842982-6862982 GCA_027497455.2 Sardinella longiceps | reverse complement strand
ATAATTACTCACTAAAAGCAGGCAATAACACTGTAAGTTAGACACATTGCATGAACATAAGATATTCAATTGGACTAGCCCAATATCTTTCAAGAAAACTATAAGTTAATTATGACAGCCCTGGCCCAAAAATGACCGTTGGCCCACCACCGAGCATTGATCTGAAAGCCCTGTGGCCAGCCCATGCCTGCACTACTCCCCAGTATGAAGCGTGGTATCAGAGAACTTTTAATAGGGGAGAATTAGCACTCCGGTGGTATTGCGCCTAGATGGCGTACGCGAGTCAGTGAAGAATGAATTGGGTTCTATGCAGCTGCACCCTCAAATGCTGCATTTCTTTAGATACAATTTTTTCTTGAATAAATGCATTCATGCATGCGGTTCAGAGTAATTTGATTTAATTCTCAGTCCACACATAATATTTTTAGCATTTTTTGTTCATTTGTAAAATCCCTTCCAAAGTGTCTGTCACGTGACACAGCAAGTCTTTCCCTATGGCCATTCACCAGAATAGAGTAGCAGAATGCTAGTGAGTCAGGGGAAAAAACAGCTCAAAGATGAAAAACGTAATGGTCATATGTATTAAATACATTTCATTTTGATTGAAATCCATGTCAAAGTTGCTTAAAATAAAATGCAATCTGTGATATGTTGTCCCTAAATATGTGAAAATTATACATTTAGCTCTATACCTCATAGGTGCCCATTGATTTTCCACTCAGTTTCCACTGACTCGCGATCGCCCCCTAGCGGATTTGCAATTGGAATTGCAGGTTGAATGGCGTTAATAGGAGTGCCATGGCTCGCCGTAAACGGGCTCTGGTGGTATGCAACGAGCAGAAAAGACCACCTGCCCACATGACCACCAGTACCTCATTTATTAATTGACTACAGGTGCTCTACCCCATACTACACCTGTGACTTCTTTGTCATGGACTGTGTACCACACATTGTTCTCTTCCAAGATTTGTTTGGAGTAGTGTAGTAGGCATTTTCAGAAACAGCTACTGTCTCTGGATAGATTAGCAAACCAACGGATGTCCTCACCATTGTGCTGAGACTGGATTGCTATAGACATTAAGGACATTTTTTGAGCCTACCTAGGCTACTGTACCTATCTGGGTCCTAACCAACTGTTTGAGAACCAGTGATGTAGGCTTACCAATCTTCTTAAATTCACTTTTTGCACGCCAGAGGGCTCTGCACCCGTGTGCTCGCCTGTCATCATGACGTTCTTTACGCACGCATCACGTGCCTGATCAGCTGGTGAGGGATACATCCGCCTGACTGGCGCGAGTGTTTACATGCAAACTGGCAGAAGCAGAATGGGGATACTCTTATAAAACTTTCCAGGTAAAAATAATGACATTTCAATCCGTTATGAGATGCATAAGTATTATGAGATCTATATCAACGAGTGTAAATGGTTGGCGCGCAATGAGCTGCATGTATTTGATCACGCTAGTTGATTTTTTTTGCACGGCGAGGCCTGTTCGATCAGGCTTCGGTATTTTATGCCTCCAGCAAATAAGAAAAGATTATACAAATTTGGCCCTGGGCCGTATTTTTTCCCGTTTAGTTGAACTGATTGTCACATAGCGTGCAAAGATTTAATTTCAGAAAATGGCGTCATACGTCTAGAAAGCAGATACAGGACAGAACTCGAACTAACGTTACTGGTTCCTCATTTTGAACGATAGAAACTTGCGTTAGCCTTGCTGTTCCAAAACAACGTATTATGTTGAGCTTCCGAGACACAAATGTAATTTGTAACTTTTCCATCACTGTAAGATTTGATCATCTTGGTCAGCTGCCAGATGACCGCAGCCGTGGTGGAAGAATCGGAATGGGCATTTCCTCTTGCGTTACTTGGAACACACGGCGATATCGTTGTCCAATGTGTAAAATCTATTGATATACCGTGGGAGGCCACCGGAAGCAGTGTGCAAAAATAAGTAACGTTAACTCGATGATATGGTATGTCTGGGACTATTAACAACCATCAGTGATAAGGACATAACGTTAAATGCAATTGGGGCCTGTGCACTGGAATGCAGTCTTTTTCTTTTCTTTTTTTTATGCGAGTCAGAAAGAATATTACAGTGTGTGTGTGTGTGTGTGTGTGTGTGTGTGTGTGTGTGTGTGTGTGTTATGTAAATCGCATTGCTGCTGCCTGTATCCTCTGTTTTCTAAGGTAGATGGATGCGCATTAGTTGGCATCACATTACAGTCGGGCTCATTCAAAGACAGCAGATGGTATAGCTGGGCTGTTCAGCCAACACTAGCCCCAGTGACCAGGTACAACCCCCGAGGACATGCATACCTGACTTAATAATGATTTAGTTTAGGCGGGTAGCAGAGAGCTCTTGTGTTAGGCTATTCTCATGAGGTTTGACCTGACAGGGAGCATTGTGATGTGGACTACACCAGTTATCCTATGTCTTTTGTAAAGGAGTAGGGTGTGGTGTGTAGGTTGCTGCCTAAAAGTTGCCATCCCCTGGTTTGCTACAGAGATGGAAAAAGATGGGCTAATTTACACAACATTGATGTGACGGAACACGAGGGAAGAGTTATAATGAAATGTTTTGTACATTTCTTTCATGTTACCTCTATATTACTTTACCCTCTTTCTTGAATTTCCCTAAAATAATAAAGTACCATCTTATGTTACAACTAGACACAGCATGTCCTCAGATAGACTATCATACTGTATAGGCTAATTATCCAGATCATGTAAATACTGCAGTTTGTCGTTGTTTGGCATTGGCATTATGGATGGGACCAAAAATGCCCAGAATTCAAGAGCATTCCACTCTAGAATTTTTTCAAGTTCAGAGAAGCACAGCCACATCAAGGCTACTTCTTCTGGGTCATTTATCCTGAGGAGATCAGTAATGCGAAATTCAATTCAATTCAGTTTTAGCCTATTTGTAGAGAATTAAATCATATTTTTCTAAAAGACAGCTGCTATGTCTGCAAAGGACATTCTTTTGTTGAACATTCATAGTGGCTTCAAGGCTGAAGGATCCGTTGTAGATGGTCACATAATGTAAGATGAGCACTGGCAGATAAACTCTTCTCGTCCTCTTCCTCTTCCTCAGGAAAGATAACAGTCTCTTTAAAAGTGAAACCAATGTGAATCAACAATCAATAGCACTGTTGTTCAAGGTCATCAATTGCTCTTTGTAGAGAGAAAAAAAATTGAAAAATATGATGCAACATGACCAAATAGCAAACCAGCAAATAATATTAACTGAACAGAGCAAAGGAAAATGAAATTGAAAGTAAGTTTCTGTACCACTTGGTTATATATATATTAATGTTATCGGTTTCCGGCCTGGGGCCCCGGGCAATTGCTTGGTTTGCCTGTCCTGTTGCAAGGGCCCTGGTGATTGGTCTGACCAAACTGCAGTGAACAGACACTGAAACCCTATGGTTCGTTTCTAGGCATAGCATTTTCTACCACTATATTCATTGCACATCACAGTTTCTGATCTAAATGTCACCTTTTTCGCTCAAAACTGGTTAAAAATGAAGGCTCTTAATTTTGCGTTGGCCCTCTGTAGCTTAGGTTTTTTATTATGTGCCCCACAAACTAAAAGGCTTGGCCACACCTGGTTTGTAATAGAAGCCTATTGTGATGTGTATTGGGTTATGGAAATAATATTTACTATTTGTCCTTATGATTTTTTTTTTTTCTGGAGAGATGGGGAACAGCCGGGACTTTTAAAATTCCCCACCCCCTAAAGTAGGGTACTGACTAGAAGAAGAAAAGGAGAAAAAAAAAGAGTAGCACAGCTTTAATGCATCATTGACTCAATTAGTGGCCAGTGCCACTGGTGGTGAAGGTGGATTTGTCTGTTAGTCCTCTAGTGGTTGGACTCCTACCAGTACGCCAGTTTCAACTCCCCACTTGAATAATGCTGCGGTAGCCTATAAGCTTTCAAGTACAAACTTGCTGACTGCTTCTTTTGAAAAAGAGGCAGTGAAAGTCTTATTGTCTTGTCATGGCAAAAGTTGAGGAAATTACAAAACATGGCGAGCCTGCTGGACTTCGTTTGACATGCTAGTTTGGTAACTTGGGCACTGCTGCTGCCCAGCTGCAAAGATGTAAAGTCTTCAGCAGCTCCAGAGCCCATAGGCCCTGAGGCATTCTTAGCTTATAGGCTAGATAAGCTTTAGCTGCCAGAGGGTTTAGCAGAGTCACTGAGAAGCTTGTTGTTGTAGATCTGCTTCGGGGGGAGTTTAGTAGTCTTGCTGCATGAAAACAGGCTGTTAAGTGCAGAATTGTGCTTCTCGCAGCACTGAGGTTATTGTGGCAGAGGTGTGTGTGTGTGTGTGTGTGTGTGTGTGTGTGTGTGTGTGTGTGTGTGTGTGTGTGTGAGAGAGAGAGAGAGAGCAGCTCTGACACTCCTAGCAGAGATTTGTGTGTATGTAAAATGGACTCAGCAGAGATATTATTGTGTGTGTGGGTGTAAACTGCCCTCATAGCAGAGATCGGTGTACCGTTACTTCCGGTCAGCCGTCTTGCCTATTGAAGCATGACGTAAGTTTGAAGCAAGCAGTGGTGTCCTGCACCTTTGTCTATTAACAACAAGCAAAAACTTTAGTCCGTATTTGACATTTCTTGCCTTTTGCTGTGACCGTGAATGCAGGAAGACATGATTTTGAACTAAAATAACATGAAATAGTTTGTGATTTAAATTCCTCCTGATTTTCCCTCCCATTAAAGTTTGCCTTATTAAAGTTTGCTTAAAGGGTGCAGTCGAAACTGAGCTCAAAACAATTTGCTTTACTCTGTGTGTGTGTGTGTGTGTGTGTGTGTGTGTGTGTGTGTGTGTGTCATGTCTGATTATCACTTGAAATGGCCTTGTGTTTGTCCCGAGGCCTGTTTTTGTTGGAGCAGTGCTGTTTGCAGCCAGGCAACTCATTGTTATGTTTTCCCGGCTGGCATCCATGTTTCACAGTGGTTGGTACACTTGGTAGAGTCGATCACCGGGGTGTGCGCAGCAGGCAGTCACCAGATGAGGCTATTTGTAGAGGCGGTCATCGGGGTCTATGCAAATTGTGTGCAGCAGACAGCAACTCAAACACAAACTTTCTGAGTTGCCAAAACACACACCTGTATGCTTGTCCTTTCTTTTATTGTTCTTCAGGGTCACCAGAGGAGACTATTTTAAAGCTACAAGAGGCATTTGAAATGATGTAGTTTAGCTGCAGTGGTGGTTGGAGTTGATTCTGTGGTGCAGAGCCATATATTGGTCTGTGTATGGGTAATCCTGTCCATCAGGTTGCATTAGCCTATAAGAGCTGTCATTGTTTGAAGTTTGTCGAAGCCTTTGTCTTTCTCGTCGCCTACTGAAATTCTCTTCTGCTTTTAAAAATGGAGGACGTTATTGTCGAGTACTGTTTATGTCACTTCCCACGAGTTAAAAGCCAATCGGCATGAGGTCACCTCAAGTCCCACCCAGTGACTCTCACCAATCCGCAACAAGTTCCCCTTGCAAGTTTCAGGGCCCTTGCTGACAGTTCTAGTAAATGACACTGAAAAAGTTCTAGCAAATGACACTTTTCAGGACCGCCCACTTTATGGAGATACCCCTTGACCATGAATGTCTGGTAAAATGACCCTGAAGTTGCAGTAGTGGAAGCGTGCCTTTTAATGGATATCAATTCTGACAGACACTGGTTGTAGTCTTGAGAATAAGTTGTAGTCTTTTAGAGAATAAGCAGGTCTGGAGTGGAGAGGACGGGACTCTCCAGTGTTGTCAGTCATGGTTCCTAGGCCTTGGGAAAAGACCCTACCCTGGTAGAAACTAGAATAGGAACATGCAATGGGCACTTCTCACTCCATGTAACACTGAAAGTCTGAGGAATCCCAGGGAAAAGACCCAAACTTCAACATTGCAGCTAAAGTAGATTTTCAGTTCAGTTATAATTGTACAGTGCAGCGGTAAAATACAATCTGATTGTCTTGCAGTGCTTTGCAGACAGCACAAGCAGCATTTAAGAGGAACAGGGTAAGGAGGAACTCCCTTCTGGTCGTTATTTAGGACGACACCTTGGGGAGATCAGAGACGCAAGGCCTCAATCTAATGCCAGGGGCCAGTGAAGTACAAACAGTCAGTAGTTTAACATAAGCGGAAGACAACTCAATTTGTCCATGATTTTGGCTAAGCATCATAGCCACATGATTTCAAAATATTGTCCCACAACGTTATATGGTAGTCAATCCATAGGTGGTTGTTTTATATATTGCTATAGGAGCTAGACATATAAAAACAGGAACTAGTAATAGTTATTGCAAATAGGTAAGAAACTTGACATGAGGAGGAACCACTATTGGCAGATGTTCCATGTAGCAGGAATGTGTGAAAAAAGGTTCCTTAGCCCAGCCCAGGAGAAGACAACCCCGAAGTAGTATGGTGTGAAAATAGTTCTAGGAACAGGAACTATTATAACGGTAAAGAAATCTTGACATGAGGAACTGCTATGGGCAGGCCACTCCATGTAGCTTAGCAGAAAGTGTGTAGAATGATTCTATGAGCCACAAAAGGTTAATGAACTGCAGGAATCTTTTCCAGTGGTGCAGAAGAGGCTTTAGAGGCAGTGGTGGTCGATCATGAGGCTATGTTATTATTGCCCCCAACACACACACACACACACACACACACACACACACACACACACCACACAGCCCAGGCTCTCCTGCCCCGCTTAGTGCCCTGTTGCCTCCCCTGGCCAGACCCTCTCAGACCTACCGTACTGCTGATCCCTTTGTTGTGTGTCGTGTGTGTTTGTGTGTCGTGTGTAGGTTTGAGATCGGGTTTTCTAAAAAGCGCTGAGGCACAAAAATTGCTCGAAAGGCCATCTGATATAGCCTATGTTGTATGTGTATGTGAACTAGCCGTGTGTGTAGTGTGTGTGTAGTGTGTGTGTGTGTGTGTGTGTGTGTGTGTGTGTGTGTGTGTGTGTGATCCGTAGGCAACCCCGGTGGCTGGTCAGATTCTTGGTAGTCATGTGGTTGTGGGAGCTTGCATGGCTGTAATTGGGTGAGGGTGAAGTAGAGACATGTGAGTTTGTTTAAGCAGGAGCTCCTGAGCAAGCTCAGGGTCCGTCTCTTTTATACACACACACACACACACACACACACACACACACACACACACACTCCCTCGCACTTATAGAGATACAAAAATGTATCTCCCCTGTTTCTCTCTCTCTCACACATACACACACACACACACACACACACACACACACACACACACACACACACACACACATTCTCACTCTCCCTCTCACTGACAGAGATCCACAAATTTCTCTCATACACACACACCCGTCTCTCTCTCCCTCCCTGTATCTCTTTCTAACCCCCCCTCCCCTCACAGTCCCGCATTTCATCCTCTAGCCCATCTCTGCTATCAGTCCTATTTTTGTTGATTTCTTCTTGTTGTCGTTGTTGTCGTTGTTGTTAATTTCTTATGTGTCCTCAGGGAGTTGTAGATAATGCTTGTCTTTCAGTTTCACAGAGGAGGGAAAGGCCTTAGCTGGGGAGATTGTTCAGGGTTTCAGTTCTCTCTCTCTCTCTCTCTCTCTCTCTCTCTCTCTCTCTCTCTCTCTCTCTCTCTCTCTCTGTGCCTCTCTCTCTGTCTCATTCTATGTATCTCTCTCTGTCCCCGTCTTTTTCTTTCATTTCTGTCTCACTCTGACTTTTACTCTTTATCTGACCATGAATGAGAGATATGTGGTGTACACACACACACACACACACACACACACATACAAATTCACACAGAAGCACTCAGTGTTCCACACACCCGTCCTCTGCCAGTAACCTGCCCCATAGCAGAGACCTCCATTGTGTGTCTCATGTGATTGATTCCCTGCGGATGCAAAGACTAGTTCTAATTTCTAACTCAGACACTCAGACAGTCATACTGTACTGTATGTGTCTGGAGATTACTATCTGCATAACCGTCACCGTACCAACTAGTTACCTTAATGTCCTGTGCCATCATTTTCCAGTCATGAACTGAGGTTGGTACACAGATTTTGTGTGTGTGTGTGTTTGTGTGTGTATGTGTGTGTGTGTGTGTGTTTGTGTGTGTGTGTGTTTGTGTGTTGCTGCTGCTGCATGTGTCTGTAGTGTAGTGAATTTAAGCGAAGTTCCTCAGGTGAATTGAAGCGGCCTTTCTCAGCATAGAAGTGTGTGTTTGTGTGTGTCTTGTGTTGCTGAGTGTGTATGTTTGTGAAGTTCCTCAGGTAAATTGAGATGTCCTTTGTTGTGTGTGTGTGTGTGTGTGTGTGTTTGTGTGTGTGTGTGTGTGTGTGTGTGTGGCTGATCTGATATTGAGCAGGCTGGTTAAGTTGACTGGTATTTAGCAGGCACTTTTAAGCACAGTGACATAGACTTGGACGATCGATTGTCAATCGGTAATGTAACCACTCTTCCACCACGCCTCAAATTGATCTATCTCAAACATAAGCAGCAGAAGAACAACACACACACACACACACACACACACACACACACACACACTTAACAGAGTGACAAGTAGGGATGCAACGGTACAGTGTGCCCACGGTTCGGTATGTATCACGGTTTTAGGGCCACGGTGACGGTACGGTTTCGGTATTTTCCAACAAAAAGGGGTTATAAAATTGTTGTTTTAATGGCTATATTCCTTATCAACCGTCAGCCTATATATCAGTCTATCTGCAATTTTCATTTGATTTCTTTCAGAAATTGCCTAGATAGGCTGCTAGAGGGGTATTGTTAATATTCTTGAAATGTTATGAAATGTCCTAAACTAGTAAATATCCTCCAGTGGCCTAGTCCTATTTTATTGTTTGCTCATTTCCAAATTAGGACATAGTTTCACTATAGGAAATGTATTGTCAGACATGTCATTGATTTCAAGTGCTGCTGGTAGCCAAAGCAACAGAATGAGGCCTTTTATCCCTAGAAACAGTCTGCGTGACATTGCATTGCATGACATCCCAAACTTCAGAAATTAATTTCTGAGTCTACTATCAGTGTCTTTACAACACCGTGCTGCAAAGAAGCTTGCATTTATGTTAATGTTACAATAGCTGAGCCTGGGGAGAAAACAGAGGACGTTTTTTTGATCCAAGACCAGTCTCACCGTCTTACTCGACATTTGATCGAACTCATCGCAAGATAAACTAAGCATTACAGCCCCTAGACATCCTTGAATAATATTTTATATTAGGCTAGGTAGGCTATACCAGAGACACTTAAGGACTTTGGCTATACTTGCGGTAGCCTACTAGGCGAATTTAGACGAGTGGGAAGCGCTATTTTCTGACAACCGGTTTAGTAGCATGTGTCGTAGGCTATTAGACGCATTTTACATTATTAAGTGCTTTGTTTGTGTAAACGGTCATCAGTTTGCACAAAATCTACCACAGCAGCAATTCTTCTGGCTTAAAGGTGCCCCGCCACACAAAGCCGTTTTTACCTGTTGCTTTTGGTATAGAATAGTTCTCTATGACCTCAAGTTACACAGTGCATGTGAAAATGTAATACTGTCTTTGCTATAGGCAATAGCCCATTAAAAGAATTATGCAAAGAAATTAGGTCAGTTTGAATCCATGGTCAGTGCTACGTAGTATAGACAACGTTACAGCCATTGGCTGACTGAGGAGAATTATCGCCCAATCCATGCTCTCCTGTATTTGACTAAAGCCCGCCCCTTGAAATACTCGCGAAAAAGAAGGAATATCCATGAAATGGTAACAGACAACTTGTCAACTTGACGAATTCAACAGTCTTGGTAAGTGTAATCTGACTGTGGATGTAGGCTAACAGTCGGCTACTCTTGCAATAAGTATCTGATTATGTTGGCTACTGTGACATCCTGACTATGTAGTAAGCTTACCTTTGCAAAGTGGCCGTTTACAATCTGCAAGCTAGGTTGGTGCAGATATCCTCTTTCTCGGTTTCATGGTAATATTCCAAGTTTTTTTTTCCGTACCTCGCAATTCGCAAGTAAAACTAATGTAAATATTCGTCCATGTGCTTTACAACGTCGAGCTTCAGCAGCGAATCAGAGCGCAGCAGTGGAAAAAAAACCGGAAGAACCGCATGAAATTTTCGAAGGCTATTCCTAGAGGCTGCAAACGATCTCATTACGGTCTCCTTGGACCGTTCTCAGTCCAAGTGAAGTCACATACCCTATTTGTAGACCTCAAAGAACAATTTAAATACCCTGTAGTGGTGTGGCATGGCACCTTTAATGTTGCCTACATCCCGAATGGGGCTTTTAGCTCATCTCTCTCCGTCTACCGTGCAGTGACTGAAAAGTTTTTCTCACATTTAGGCGGAGCTAACTAGCATAAAGTCACGCTGATTGGTTGAGGGTTCTAGAGCTCAGCATGTAGCGCTCGTGAATGCTGGCTGCATAAGCAAATTTCAGGGAGCTTCAATAGATTCACATTTTATTAATAAACCGAAATATTGCGGTTTACGAAAGTTTATTGAACCGTAGAGGGCGTATCGTTCGGTAACCGTAAAATTCAATAACCGTTGCATCCCTAGTGACAAGTATCAGTTTATTTTACATTATTCTTAATATAGAATGACATTGGACTATAATTATATCTTCTAGCAAATTCATGCCCTAGAGCTTGATGTTGTCATGGTTAAACATGAGATTCAGTTAGCCTGGTCGTTGCCTTCCTACGTAATTCCAGTCCATTTCCATCTCATTTGTCTGGGATTCTAGCCATTGGTTTCATTCTCTCAGGATGCATCCCATCCTGACCAATCAGCGAACGTTGAGAATGCAGCACGAAAATATGATTGGCTATAAGTCAAGGGCTGATCCAATCGTTTTGAATTTAAACACCTCCCGCAAGCAATTGATTCTCAACAGCCGGAATCCCAGACCCTCGTACGAAGCAAAGCATAGACCAAGGGGCTGGTTATGACCAGGCTAACCAAATAGTGACTTGGCAATAATATAATTAACTAGGTAAGGCACAGAAACTTACTTTCAATTTAATTTTCCCTTGCCCCATTCAGTTAATATTAGTTGCTGGATTGCTGTTCGGAATGAAACGTAGGGAAACGTAGGCAGAGGGGCTGGTTAGGACCAGGCTAGAATTCCGCACTCTTTGCAGGAAATCCATCTCCCACAATCCATTGCTCCATGCAGAGCCTTTCTGACAATTCTAGAGTCAGAGCAGAATGAGTCAAAGTGCTCCTCTGTCTCCCAACTGACTGCGGTCAAACTTTAATGTCTCTCTGTGTGGACTCACATGACCAGTGCTGTGTCCATGTTCTTTTCTAACCAACCTCAGTCGTCATAAGATGAAGACTGATAGAGAGAATATGGCCCACAGGGTATGTGCTGTTGACTCACCACAATATACTTATGGCAGTGTCACTTGTGTCTAACCCCTGTGTGTGTGTGTGTGTGTGTGTGTGTGTGTGTGTGTGTTTATAGGACATGCAGCACCCAAACTTTGAGACGAGGCACCCTCTGCAGGCGGAGGAGCACGAGACAGGATATGACCCGCTGCAGAACTTCAACAGGAACCGCGGGGGTCAGTTCTCTTGTACAGGACACCCAGCTGTGTGCACCGACATGGAACTTCACCTGCACACACACACACACACTCGCATGCACGCACATATGCACACACTCACCACCCTCTCCTCTCTGACACACACACACACACACACACACACACACACACACACACACACACACACACACACACACACACATACACAAACACACTTAATTTAGCTATCATAATTGAATCTCAAGACCACTTAGTCATTTGACTAATTCTAGGTGGCATAAGCATGTGTTGTGTAGAGTGCTTATTACTAAATATAAAACTAAATATAGATTTATTGCTTCATCTGTGTGGTTGCACCCTCCGGTACTTAATGCCAGTATTCATTCCAAATGAAAGGAATTGTGAAATGTGTGTTGATGTATTCAGAGCTCTTGACTGCCCCTAGTGGTGATTAGTAACACCTACAGTTCCACATGTGATTCCCCTTACCCAGGCCTCAGGTGATGAGAGACTTTTGTGCTGTGTGTCTTTGTAAAGAACAGTTATCCTATAGGACTCATTATCACCCGGTGGAATGGAATACTGTTTTCTGATTGGCTGTCAGGGTGTCCGTTATTTCTAGATAACAGGACACCTGAGGCATTGTTGGGTTAAAAAAGTTTAACCAGCGTTCTTTATCAATGCTCTTTAGAATGCAGCCTTGCGGATCTTCTTTCATAAGAAAATAGTACCAGTGTTTCCCACAGATTAGGTAGCAATTTGTGGTGGTCCACTGTGCCGATGAGGGTGGTGACCAGGGGGGAGGGGGCGTCGCCCGGGCAATCGACATTGGGGTTGCCCCAGGGTGGGTAGATGGCCAGGGGGGAGGGGTCGTTGCCCGATGGGGCACAAATTGAAGTTGGCAACAGCCTTACTTTACTTTATTTACTGAACAAATAAAGTAGGTAAAGTTTAAAGGCTACAATCACAGTAACCTATTATATAATCAATTAATCAAGTAATGGGATAAAACTTAATTTTGAGGTTTTAAACAGCAATAGAATGCCTGTTAAAATGACCAAGCCGTTGCCTTTTATTCTTCATCAAAAAATGTTTTTATCCCAACTGTAAAAAAACAAACCTTTTCCTCAAGGCTATTGGCTTCTAAAGTCATTAAGTGTCATCTGACATTGTACCAATTAGGCTACTTGCAGTACAGCCACACTCATGGCACAATCATAAATTGCTGTGAAACAGGTCACATTAATTAAATCCAACTTGACGAATAAATTTTATGAGTTTAAGGTTTACAAAAAGTATGAGGACTGTAGGCTTATCTCCTGCACCAAATCAATAAGGAACATATATGCATGATGAGGAGACCGGCAGGGAGGGCAGTGTTTGTTGCGTGTGCTTTCCAATTGGTTAATCATTACAGGCATAGGCAAGAAATTATTGCAAATACCGTAAGTAGCGCTTGTGTTTATTGATCGTAAACCAACTAACGTTGACAGCTAACTTTGACGCTTTGGTGACTTTAGTGAACTGCTATTAACGTGCAGATTTTTTTTTCTGTAAAGATGAGCATGGACAATTTTGATAAGCCACGTCCACAGGCTACACATATTCTCTTTATTAAACGTTAAAACACAACCCCATGTGTTCTACCCACGATCATGGTATGAATTACATTTGTTGGTTAATTAGCCTCTTCCTTTAAACTAATAATGTTGGCGTAGCAAAAGGTAACATTGCCGATGGAGCAGTAACTTTCAGATGCCGCTATATGGCCTCATCGCGCAGTGATAATGATGCGACCGGCCTTTTTATGTAGGTCTATGTGTTAAAAAAATCCGGGGGACGTAAGCAAGGCGGCGGGCAGTTTTTGGCAAGGTGAATTCGCTTTAAAGCGCTGTGGGGAAACCCTGGTGCGCGCGTGCAAGGGGCGAAGGAAAGGAACGATACAGGTGTGAGTGAAGTGGAACGATACGCAACTGTTTTTTTTTTGTTTTTTTTTTTCTTCTTTTTTTATTCGTGAGTTTTTTGTTTTTTTTCTAATCGTGAGTCTTATTATGTGGCGATAGGATTCCATTCTGTGGCGGCCCGCCACACAATGGTCTATGTATGGGAAACACTGAGTACCCCAACCGAACAGGATAACTTCTTTCTAAACGGAGCCACATTTTTCTTTTGTGTTTTGCTTACCATCTATACGTTTTAGTTGCAACCGGGTGATAAGTGGGATAACGGCCTTCGAGGTGTCCCGATATAAGAAAAATAATGGACTTCGCGTAGGCAAAACAATGGACTTCGCGTAGGCTGCGTCGTCGGACTGTTCTTCGCCTTCGCCCATTATTTTTCTTATATCGGGACACCTCGGTGGTCGTTATCCCTTACCTAATGTAGTTTTCCAGCTGAGCTTGTATCACTGTTAACAGTGGTGTTACTGGAGATGCATTTTATTACTGCTTCTAATAGTTTGTGTTTGTGTTGATGTAGGAGGATTACTGGACGGTGGGTCAACGCCCGAATCTACATTCCTTTCCTACAGGTGTGTCTGTGTGTCTGTGTGTGCTCCATACATATAGCATGTGTGTGTGTGTGTGTGTGTGTGTGTGTGTCTCTGTCTCATTCCCCTTTCTGTCTTTGTTTCTTGTAGGAAAGAGTGGGATGATTTGTTCCAGAACAGTAACTACCTGCCGCGCATCAGGCAGGCAGGCATTAACGGTCGATTGCGGAGCAGCCGATTCCGCAGTGTGTGCTGGAAGGTAAGAGACACAGAAGGGGGGAGAGTGAGCCGAGAACTTGGAGGGAGGGAGGGAGAGAAAGAGAGAGGGGTGGGGGGAGAGGGAGGGTGTGTGGGAGGGAGGGAGAGAGGGAGAGAGAGAGAAAGAGGAGTGTTATTATTGATCTGGATATAATGATCGTCTTAAGGAGTGTCACAAGACACTGAGTCAGATAAGGGCTTTGTTTATTTCGCTGCTGTGTGTGTGTGTGTGTGTGTGTGTGTGTGTGTGTGTGTGGGGGGGGGGGGGGTGTATTTTGAAGTTTGTGTGTTTGTTAGAGACAGAGTTGTTTTGTGTGTCTGCATATCATGGATGATATGTGCGCATAAATGTAATTGTGTATTATGTGCTTGTGTGTGTGTGTGTGTCGTACAGCTCTACCTGGAAGTGCTTCCAGAGGATAAGGCTCAATGGATCAATAAGACCAAGGAGCTCCGAGCCCAGTATGAGAAAATCAAAGAGATGGTGAGAAGGACACACACGTGTGTGTGTGTGTGTGTGTGTGTGTGTGTGTGTGTGTGTTTGTGTGGACTTGTCAGGTTTGTGGTTCTTGTGTTTTTTGTGTGTGTGTGTGTGTGTGTGTGTGTGTTTGGTTGCTAATAATGAATATGTGTGTGTGTGATTGTGTTTCCCTTCAGCACATCACAAACCCCCGTAAAGCTGCTGGCCAACAGGACCTAGTGGTGAACAACCCTCTGTCCCAGGATGAGGGGGTGAGTGGCACTGACCTTGACCCATGACCCTGTGACCTCTGTGACCTATTACGGACCAAGGCTCGTTTTGGCCCGTAACATTGAGGAGAGTCCACACGTGGATATAAATTTTAAATAAAAGATATTTATTAAAGTAAATGAAGTTGAAAATAGGAAAGTAAATAATGTGGTGCAATGAAATGAAGGCTAAAGTCAGTATAAATGCGCTGGAACAAAGTAAAAATGTAGTGTAGATCAGGTAGGTGGAAAACGCCAAACAAAATCCACAATGCACGCGCTGCTGGCGGAGAGGAGGAACCCCCGAACCTCCTCATGGCAATCATTAAATGCCGGGGCCAATTACACTTAATTGGTCACCTGACCCCGACCAGGACAACCACACCCACTCCAGCCTGCAATAAAGAAAAAAGAAAACAGGACCACCAGGGGGCGGCATACGGACTTGTCCGTAACACCTCCCCCCATAAAGACAGAGGACCCACAAAGGACCTCTGTCCACATGAGAGTTACAGAAACACAAATACCCAAAATAAACTTTAAATTTCAGTCAGTCACACACGCTCACACACACACACACACAGACGGGCACACACATACACACCCACCCGTGTATCAAAGTCACTTAAATTTGGTTCAGGCCACCACCAGTAAGTGTACGAAAACCATTCGCCATAGCCATAGAAGACTGTTGCCTCCTCACATCTCTCCAACAGCGATTCCCTGCCACTGAAAAGTTCTCGAAGAGATGGAAGAGACACAGAAAACATTTCAAACATTTACAGTTGTTACACAGGGAGTGTCAGTCAAAGTGTATACTACCACATTGACAGACACCCCCAAAATGTTTAATCACCTAGCTTATATGGTTGAAGGAACAAAGCCCAACAACCATGATGGTGTAAGAATATAACCCAGAAGAGTTATAAACGAAAAGATCTCTTGCGCATGACAAGACCAGTGAACCTAATGATACCCCTTTAAGAGGTCGAGCTAGCTGGACAGACAAGCAGCACCAACACGGTCGCAATCCTCCAACGTCCAACTCAGGACACTTTCCCCTCTCAGGAGGGACGCGGTAAAACTGTTGAATTGGTGCTGCATCCCCCACCGTCATACCTTGCTCAACACCACCTTCAGGCACATGACCTAGGACAGATGACATATTTTGAAGGTGAGGCTGAAAACACATATCAGGAGCACCCACAACCTCAACAGAGCACGCTGCCACCATGCTTGCAGACTCAGATTGGACTGGCTCACTGACCAACACATCTCCAGACTTGACTCCAGCATTGTCTCCACCACCTGTCAAAGACAACTTACAAAAACATGGTTTTAATAGGTTCATGTGGCAGAGTGGAGTCAAAACCAAATAACCTTGCCCAGACACCCGTTCAGACACTGAACACGGCCCAGAGAAGTCCTCCAAAAAAAGCGAGCCTGAAATGGGCAACAAAACAGGCACCCTAACCCCAGGACTACACTGCCTCAGAATTTCCTTCTGACCAATCTCCTGAGCTTTAGCCAAATTCTCAGATGCCATTCCAGCAGACAAGAACTCACTGAATTTACCAATCAGGTTACATGGTAGCTCAAACTTCTCTGAACCACAGACCTCCTGACCAAAGACCAGGCCATTGGGGTTAAACCCCATACTCTCTCGTGTAACCTCACATGCTGTGAACAAAAACAAAGGCCTGCCAACAGTTGAAATTGAATACAGAGGTGCCAGTTTAATCACCCGATTTGAGTTCCACATTAACTGATCAGTATGGAAAATCTCAGTAAAATGAGCAACATCTTTACTCAAACAAGGCCAACAAAAATGTTGCATACCACGGTCATACGACTTCCTGTCCCCTAGGTGGCCAGACAGATCACCATGAGCGGTCTCAAAGACCAGCTCTCGAAATTCAGTTGGAAAAACAACCTGATTAACTGGGCTAGCTAACTCTTCGCCACTAAAGGGTAGCCATTTCCACATTAACAGGTCATCTTGTAAAACGTAACCACTAGCCACCTGGTCAATCTGCTCCATTGGCTGAACTGCTGCCACCAGCTCAGTCAAACCAGAATCCTCTCGCTGCGCTGCAATCAGCTCACTGCGAACCAACGGTGTAGTTGAAGACGGCACACAAACAGACTTTTCGGACATACGGCTAACCACACCAGTGTCCTCAGTATCCACAGAACTGTTCACCTCACATGTCACGGCACAAGATGGAAAAACTACTGGAAAATCAACACAGGCATCAGGTTCAGAGATAGACGGCACACTTTTAACTGCAACAGGTGGTGGTGCATCCTCACACTCAACTCTCCCACCCGCTAAATTATCATCAAGTAGCACTCCTATCCCCTCTGCCTTTACGCACAAACGCTCCGACTCATGCGTCAGTTTTTCCTCCTCCATTTCAGGAGTTAGACCCAGTATCGCTTCCCTTTCACGATCTAATTTTTCCATTTCACACTTAATGTGAAAGATCCTCCGTTCGTGCTTTAAACGTATTAACTCCATACTCTGCTCATAGCGCAACCGTATTAGCTCTTTGCGCTGCTCATACGTTAATCCCTCAGTTGAACTCGGTAATTTATCAACAGCATCCATGGTAAACTACGTTACCGTACAAACACTCAGCGTGGCGAAATACAAATCTGAACCAACAAATTACAAATATGCTTTACAGCAAAGCGACTACCATCTCACATAGCAAATGCGTGACTGATTATAACCAAACAGATCAAGTGCAGAGCTGGCATTGACTGTGATAACTGAAAACAAACGAGTGAGGAGTTCCCTGTATCTAACTCACAAACACACTAAATAAGCTACCACCTGCGTCTTCTTGCGATCCCCAAGAGCTGAGATTTTTATTACACGATACCGCTGGGAGAGATCTATCCGGGCATAAGCCCCTCAAGTCTACAACCACGGCTGTGTCCTCAACCCAGGGCTTCGCACGCCCCCACAAACTTCTTAAAAAAACGCAGAGCGGCCTACAATCTAGCACAGGGATAGCATTACTCCACAAAAACAAAACGATCACAACCAATGCCAAAATGCACTTACCTCTCTCTGATCAAAACAAAACAGCTCAGTGCATCCTAAGCTGGTTTCCTCCTCTCCAGCGCGCAGGTAAAGTAATCCAAAGAAATGAATAAACAAAAATCCACGTTGAACTCTCAAAATGTTTTTTTCGTGTCTAGGGGAAGGCTGCAATCAAGCACACCTTTGAACCAATTGCCCATGCAAATTAGCGACTACTACGGGTTGCGTCCTAGGACCGCCCACCCATTCACAAAAACAGCAAAATAACTTACCCACAAATGGCATAAGCTACACAAAGAACCGAAGAACTCCCTACGAAGCGTTTTAAAGGACGAGCTCCCATCTATTACGGACCAAGGCTCGTTTTGGCCCGTAACATTGAGGAGAGTCCACACGTGGATATAAATTTTAAATAAAAGATATTTATTAAAGTAAATGAAGTTGAAAATAGGAAAGTAAATAATGTGGTGCAATGAAATGAAGGCTAAAGTCAGTATAAATGCGCTGGAACAAAGTAAAAATGTAGTGTAGATCAGGTAGGTGGAAAACGCCAAACAAAATCCAAAATGCACGCGCTGCTGGCGGAGAGGAGGAACCCCGAAACCTCCTCACGGCAATCCTTAAATGCCGGGGCCAATTACACTTAATTGGTCACCTGACCCCGACCAGGACAACCACACCCACTCCAGCCTGCAATAAAGAAAAAAGAAAACAGGACCACCAGGGGGCGGCATACGGACTTGTCCGTAACAGACCCTAGACTCTTAAAGCTGCACAGCTTGTTTGTTCAGTGTTATCAGAGTCATTTTCATATGACATGATGGATAAATGCTGTGTGTGTGTGTGTGTGTGTGTGTGTGTGTGTGTGTGTGTGTTTTGTTGCAGAGCTTGTGGAATAAGTTTTTTCAAGACAAGGAGCTTAGGGGGATGATCAAGCAAGACGTCATGAGAACGTGAGGCCACATGCACACACACTCTCTCTTATGGTCACAATTAAAAATTCATGAAGAGCAAATTACTTCAAATAATGGTTTACCAAAAATGACTCATTCATCATCACTTATGCCCCCCCCCCCACACACACACACACACACTCACTCATGTTTCTACAGGTTTCCAGAGATGAGGTATTTCCAGGAGGAAGATGTGAGGACGAAACTCACTGATATTCTCTTCTGTTACGCCCGTGAGAACCAGCAACTACTCTACAAACAGGTACACACACACACACACACACACACA
This sequence comes from Sardinella longiceps, assembly GCA_027497455.2. NCBI lineage: Eukaryota > Metazoa > Chordata > Actinopteri > Clupeiformes > Clupeidae > Sardinella > Sardinella longiceps. Next base: position 6,843,654 of record JAODXP020000029.1, on the reverse strand, counting down.
CACACTCAATGCTAATTAACTAACTAACTAACCAAACACACACACACACACATTCACACTCTCTCACACACACATTCACACACAAACACATTGAAATTCACACACGCACACAAACGCACACATTCATGCTCATTCACACACATTCACTCACACACACATCCTTCTTTTTTTGTGTGTGTGCCGTACATGAGCATGAGCCGTCAGGTCTGTGACAAAAGCCCCCTTCCTATTGCCGAAAAAGGCATTTTGAACTGTTCCTTTCCCATTGCGGAGCCTTGTTTGCGGGTCAACTAGCCTCGCCAATTCGACCCACCTCGGGAGGTAGTCTTTTTCAGTGAGTTCAATAGCTATGCAAGCAACTGACCTGCGACATGAATAATTAAGCCCCCAGGACTTAAAAACAAGTCATAACTGGGTGTCAGACTGGATCAGCTATTCACGGTTTAGTTAAAATTTTTGGTTCGTTCACCTTCCACCCCCAGTTCATAGCTTGGAACGTGTCAAAAACAGACAAATAGTAGCCTAAACGGTTTAAATGTGTATCTCTCACTACACTGAATAGCATAGCCAAAAACACAAGCTAGACTGCAAGGTTATCACTTGACAAAGTGTAAAGTTGCCTGATATCACCACTCAAAATGACGCCCGGAATGCATCTCATACATTCAGAAA
>JAODXP020000029.1:6802982-6837982 GCA_027497455.2 Sardinella longiceps | reverse complement strand
TGGAGCTAGGCGGACACACTGTAATCACTCAGATCTGATCACGCCTGTCTGTTTCCACGAACATTGATCACTTCAATCAGATTATACTGTTCACACATCTATCCATCCGATCAGCTACATACTGATCACTCTGATTGTGTCACACACACTTGCTTTAGATAAATAGCAGTTCGAAAATCACCATTGAAAATCCCTGAAATTCACCATTGAAATTTGGTTACCTGTTAAAATCACTTTCAAAATCAAATGATTTGAATCCGTGTTTGTCTCACTTTTTGTATGTCTAAAATTAAATTCATGTGGTTCTTTCCCCTTCCTCTGCCTCTCTCACTCCATCTCTTCTCTGAATCTCTCTCCACTTCCACCGTCCCTCACTATCCCTTCCTCTCTCCCTCCTGCTGTTTCTCTCTCATCATCTCTTCTCCTTTTCTCCTCCACACTTCCCCTCTCCTGCTGTTTTCTGTCCTCTCTTCTCCTGGCTTCTTTCTCTCCCTCTCTCCTTTTTATTACTCTCCTGTCTCACTCTGTTTTCGTCTGCTATCTCTCCTCTCCTTCCTCTTTTTTTCCGTCTGTGCCATCTTCTCTCTCTTACCTCTTTGCTCTCTTCCCTCCCTTCTTTCTTCTGTCTTTCATTGCTATCTTATTTCCTCCTCTCTTCGTCTTTGCTCTCTCTCTCTCTCTCTCTCTCTCTCTCTCTCTCTCTCTCTCTCTCTCTCTCTCTCCCCCTCCATGTTCCCTCTCTCAGGCTACTCCTCCAGAACAGTTAGCTCCTCCCCCAGTATTGAGAGTCTATCTAGTGGGCGTGACCACGCCATGTCCTCCCCGCCCCTGCCTGCATCCAGGGGGCGGGAATCCAGCACGTCGTCTCCGCCCCTCTCGGCCACTAAGAAGGACTCGTTCTTTAACATCAGCCGATCGCGATCCCACAGCAAGACTATGGGCAAGAGGGACACGGTCAGTGTCTACATTTGCCATACTATTTTTACAGGATAAAGATATTCATGACTTTATATAAATATATAAATTATTATGATTTATATTTTATGTCAATAGTTTACAAGAATTTGCAAATCAGTGATTTTATTTGTTCTGGTCTTATCAGTCTTGTCTTATATGCCATGTGAAAATTGTGGATCTCACTATTTGGTGTGCGTGTGTGTGTGTGTGTGTGTGTGTGTGCGTGCACTACAGGAGGAGCTGGAAGCCCAGGTGTCGTTACTCCAGGGCCAGATTAATGATCTGGAGGCCATGAGCAAGTACTGTGCCAAGATGATGAATGTGCACATCGGTGAGCTCTCCAGCCAATCATCTTCCACGTCACTGACCAAACAGCCAATCAGAGTGCACTTTGCTCATACTGTTGTGCCTTGACCGGCAACTCAAATCAATTCAAAACATTTTTGTTTGTTTTTTTCTCCATAGGCAAAATCCAGGAAGTGATTTTGCAGGAACAACTGGCGAAAGAGGATGAGGTTTTGGTGTCACTTGCTGGACTGAAGCAGGTATGATCATAAATACACACAGGCGTGTGCGCACACACACACACACACACACACACACACACACACACACACACACACACACACACACACACACACACACACACACACACACACATACATTCATTTATTCAGAGTTTGAAAAATTCTGTATTTAACACAGCATTATTTTTGCTTGTATGGTTGTAAGCTTAGGTGTGTGTGTGTGTGTGTGTGTGTGTGTGTGTGCGTGCGTGCGTGTGGGGTGCGTATGAGGGGTGTGTGACTGCGTGTGTGTGCGTATGTATGGGCACATACAATTTGCACAATTTTTAACAAAAAAAAAGCGAAATGTAGGTTGTTATTATTCAGCGTTATGAAGTGTCATCATATGCATGTTTTGTGTTCAGATCAAAGACATCCTCAAGGGGGCGCTGCGCTTTAACCAGAGTCAGCTGGAGGCCGAGGAGAACGAGGAAATCACCATCGCCGACGACCACTACTGTTCTACTGGGGCCCACGCTCACACACACGCTCACCCTCACACACACCCACACCCTCACACACACACTGAAGCACCTCAGAAGAAGCCCATAGAGCAAGAGTTGGAATCCCGCGAGCGCCCAGACACTGAGGTGGGGACACCCCCAAGGATACCACAACAGCAGGTATTATTAACACACACACACACACACACACACACACACACACACACACACACACACACACACGTAACTACATCCCCAAGGATACCACAACATCAGGTATCATTAACACACACACACACACACACACACACACACACGTAACTACATCCCCAAGGATACCACAACATCAGGTATCATTAACAGACACACACACACACACACAACTACATCCCCAAGGATACCTCAACAGCAGGTATCATTAACGGACACACACACACGCAAGAAAACACATCCCCCAGTGATAACACAACAGTAGGTATCATTAACACACACGTGTACTACACACACACACACACAGCCACACACACATTTAACATTTAATAGTAAGTATGCACACACGTACAATTGCAATTGCCAGTAGTATGACCTTTATCCTCCTGCTGCAGGCTGCTGAAGGTCGTAACTGGGACGACTACATCCTGGTCTCCCAGGACGGTGAAGGTGACGGCAACGGTGACGGCAACGGCGAGCTCCCTCCGACCGAGCCCAGAACCGCGCCTCTGAAAACCGCCTTCCACGACCCGCTGACCGTAACCACTTCCGGGTCGTCTAGCCCCGAGGAGGGCAGCACGCACAGCAAAGACTCCGATTTCACCATCGTCAACCCTGCTGACCTCTAACCTCTGAACCTGCCCAGATGGCAGCCAGACCTGGCCCAGATCTGGTTCTAATTTGGGCCTGATCCGGCGCCACAGCTGTCTGCTGTCTGGGATGCGGCCCCTTAGCCTCTGTCTGTATCATATACTGTACCATAAGCCCTGTCTCCCCCGCCCCTCCACCCACCTGCCCTTAGAGTGGAACAGCGCCTTTCTCTCACTGGCCACTAGAGGCTGCTGTTGTGTTTGGGTGAATGAATAAAAAGCTGCTCCACTCTGTCAGTGGGCTGTACAGTATGCTTTATTCCAGATGCTCTGTAGATGCATCTAGCATTCTCTCCTCCTCTCTCCCTCCCTCTTCTCTCTCTCTCTCTCCCTCTCTCTCTCTCTTACTCTAGCTCGCTATAAATGATTGTATGACTGTAATTAAATGTTTATCTGTCGGTTGAAGGAGTCTTCATTCCGATGCTAATTCACTATGTACTATAGATATACTATCAGGCCCATGTCTCCTTCAGCATTCTCAAACACACTCTCTCTCTCTTTCTCTCTGTCTCTTTCTCTCTCTCTCTCTCTGTCTCTGTCTCACACAAACACACACACACACACCCATTGTGATTGGCTCAGTGCCTGGATACTTAGATCTGTGATCGTTTTTTTTTTTTTTTCTTGGTTACTTTTTTAAATGAAAATTTTTAACTTTTTTGATTACCATCCTGGAAATATATTTAATTATTTAAAAACTTAGCACATTTGTTTTGCCATTTTTTGTTTTCTTTTGTTTTTGTTAATAATAAGACCTCTTTTTTACATTTTATGTAGATGTCATTTCCCTTGTCCTGGGTTACTGTCCTGTCAGTTCTTGTGGTTACCAAGGTTACTGTGTCTTAGCCAATTTGGGGAAGTGACATCACAGGTCCCCCACTTCCCTTCCCTGTGCTGGAATCTTATCAACTACAGATCAATAAAGGCTCATACCTACACTCAGTGTTATGATGGCTGTGTATAAACACACACACACACACACTTTTACCCCCATCATTACAGACGTGATCTGTATTCATAAGACAAACCAGCCTTGTGTGTCTTTTGAGTGTGTGTGTGTGTGTGTGTATTCCTCTATTCCCTTGTAGGCTTATACCCTCACCCAGTGTTATTATGGCTTCTTTTAAACACACGCACACTCTCTCTCATCCCTAGAGCTTACCCCCATCATTATAGGCGTGTTCTGTATTCATAAGCCAAACCAGCCTTGCTTGTGTGTGTGTGTGCGTGTATTTCTGTACTCCCTTAAAGACTCATACCCTCATCCAGTATCATGATGGCTTTATGTACTCACACACACTTCTACCTCTGGAGATTTCCCATCATCACACCAATGGTGTTCCACCATTTCCTTGTCTGCTTGTTGTTAGGAGTAGTATTCCCATGACGTGTAAGAACATCTTACTGATTGATCGGCTAATCCATTTGTCGATGCTGGCCAAATGAATCAGATTATGTAAATGTCATCAATACCTGTGCCTCGTATGCGTCATGCATACAAAAATATATTCTAACTGGAGATATTCAACAAGGACACATAGTTACTGCACAGGATAGGCATAATAGCCATGACGATCATTGTCAACATAACATCTAAGACCATTTTTCACCTTATATAAAGTACTTAGCACTATACGCTACAAGTTTACAAATATGCATTGCATTTTCCTTGCTATCAGACATCATTAGCGTAATGTAGTAGTGCCAGAAAGAAAAATGTTTTGTATGATTTGTTTGCACAGTGTCCCTTTAATACTATCTAGGGCGTACTATGTTGAACCGAAGAGTCCTTGGCCTAAAATTGTGAAAAGACAATTGCTTGGAACAATGGACTTCCACCAGAGCTCCTTTGGGGCCTCTGGGCTCTGCCAGCTGGGTCTGATGCTTTTAGTCCGCGACACAGGACACACATTAGAAATTAACCATTTATTTACATCTGATAAAAACACTATACTGACAACACAAGACAGGAAAATGGATATGGAGAGGGACTTGGAAATTGGAACCACAGATGACTTGTGAGGTTGTCAACTAACATTTTAAAATTACAATCTTTCACTTTGCATGCCTGTCTGCAAATACTGCATCTTTGTGTTTTATGGATGTAAACATTTTAATGAACAGTACAATGGTATAAAAGTCACTGAGATGGCTATTTTATACAGATCAGTTTCCGTGTCACATGACATTACAACATAAAAAGAACACTAGAAAAATATATTCTCCCATACAAACTGAATTCCAGTGAACTATAATAATGGTGTGTGTGTGTGTGTGTGTGTGTGTGTGTGTGTGTGTGCTCTTAGAACCAAAAGCTGAGACTGAGCATCTATGTAAACATATCTCCCACACTCAAACTGTTTCATGCACACGTTTCTTGTTTGTGACATGTCTTTGAAGGGACATTCTGGGACAAATCAACTCATGGCCGAGGTCAATGAACACTGTCAAAGTATGAGGAAATTGGATACAAATAGACCAATTCGCCCATTCATTGTATATGAGCAATTAACCAATTAACTCTATCTGACACTGGGAACTGTGTTTCCATGCCCTCGCTAGTTCACATTAGTTGTTTTGATAATTGCTCTATAATGAACCAAAGTTTCTTAGCATTTTTTTTCCCAATTGACAGGACTTGACCAGCAATAAAAAATGACGGTAGTCCGCACACTGAGAACTCCTTTTTAAGGGCATTCAGCCCGAAACGTCACATGTGGTGATTAAAATCTTTTAAAAAGGAGGAATTCTCAGTGTGCGGACTACCGTCATTTTTTATTTCTGAAGTATTCTAGTCCAGCACCTGTTTAAATCTGGCTGTGCTCGTTCTTTTTTTTTAGGACTTGACCAGTAACCATGGGTTGATTTGATTTGTGCAGGAATATCCCTTTAAGTTGTCAAAAAACAGGCTGACTTACTCTAAAAGGCATATTATGTTACTGGCCTGGATAAACGCACACTTACTTACTCTTTAGCAAATTTGAATTTGAGGTCAGACTGGAGTTGAGCTCATAGCAGCCCATTTTGGAATCACCAAAAAGCCAGGAACCAATCAGATTGAGTTATCCGGCATGGGCTGGACTTTATATGATTATGCATAATCTGCATAATCAGACCATATGGATGTGCATCTACCTGAAATCACTACAATTGAGTAAACAAGAGCATTTAGAGGAAACTGGCATTTTGCGGCATTTAAAAAAAGTTTGGTGAGAGATTAATGCACCAAATTAACTTAAATTTCTCCTTATGCTAATAGGACCAAACCTCTGAGATTACAATCAGGGACATTTCCCTGAATTTTCCTCAGGATCCAGGAACATTTCCTGTTTATCCAGTTAATATAATTAAAATATGTCATGTCATGGGGGAAAAGTGGGTTTTCTTGTATTTTACCAGGGGAAGACCACCCAAATAACAACTGTTTCACACTGTACACGTCTGTTGACAGATCTCATTGACTTTGCATGGAGCTCTCTCCAAATGCACTGTGGGTCCATCCGTTCCATTGGCTCCGTTTCTTGCGTCAAAAAGTTGAGAAAAGTTCCAACTTTTCAGGCAGAAACCGATCCATCAGCCAATCAGATCGACTCCTCCTACATCAGATACCCCCTCCATCACCCGTCGACAAATGAGTACAATGTGAAACAAGCGTAAGAGTCCCCTAAAATCCAGACCTTATGCCCTTATGACCTCAACCCTGGAAATGGGAAGTCAGGGACTCTTGTTCTCAATCACAATGGATTGGTGCAGTTTGGATTCCCCCAGGCTAGTTTGTGATACAGTATCAGAAGGACAAGCCGACAGGAGGATTTGCCCTAGTCTGTCTGTGCTGTCAGGATGATGCTAAAAGAACAGAGCATCTGGTCACACTGGGCTTGTGCTCATTCCACTTGGGCTAGTGACTTACTGAGAGGCCAGACCAGGTGTGTTACTGGTGGTGTTTGCGTCAGTTAAGTATATCTCAACCATCAGCTTCCACTAACATCAATGGAACTGGAGAGCCAGTAACCACTGCCTACATTATCAAAACATAGACCAGTCTTCTGAGTTTATTTAAACGCAATGTGACTCAACGCTCCAGTGACGCACCCTGTCTAGCCCTCCTCCTAGCCCACAGGCTTAAACCAATGCATTCTGGGACTGGAAGCAGTCCATCATGGGTTTGAGTTCTATTATGTCAAGTTGGACCCAGTCAGCCAGTCCGTCATCTCAAACACACCCCAATGTCTCCAGGTGCTGCTGATGATGATGATTGAGCGTTCTGATTGGCTACCACACATCCAGGCTTCCATCAGAGGAGCCGTGATTGGCTCGTGTCTCTCTGAGTGTGCTTGAGCCGAGGCTCAGATTGGCTGATTGAGCGGCACAGTTGAGCTGCTTCAGAAGCTCCTGGATCTCAGTCCTCTCATGTTTCAGCAGGTCAGCCTGGCCCTAGGGGACACAGGGAGAGATGGATGGAGGGAGAGAGAGAGAGAGAGATGGATGGAGAGAGAGAGATGGAGGGAAGGAGAAAGAAAGAGTGGAGACATGAAGGACAGGACAATAGAGAGGGAGGGAGGGGAGAAAGAGATGAAGGGAGGGAGAGAGAGATATAGATAGGGAGAATTAAAGAAAGGGGACAGAGGAATAAGGAGATGAGCGGAGAGAGAGAGCAAGAAGGAGAAGATAGGAGAGAGAGAGAGAGAGAGAGAGAAAGATGGATGGAACAAGGGCAAAAGAAAGAAAGGAGACAGAAGGAGAGGACAGTAGAGGGGATGGGAGGGGAAGGAGAGAGAGGTGAAGGGAGGGAAGAGAAAGTGATGGAGGGAGAGAGAAAGAGAGAGATAGAGGGAGGGAGGAACAAAGAAAGAGTGGAGACAGAAGAAGGAGAAGACGGTAGAGTGGGGGGATGGGGGTAGGGCAAGAGAGAGGTGGAGGAAGAGAGAGAAAAAAAGAGAGATAAATGGAGAGAGAAGGAAAGAGTGCAGACATGAAGGACAGGGCAGTAGAGGGGGAGGGAGGGGGAAAGAGAGAGATAGAAGGAAAAAAAGAGAGAGAGAGGGAGGGGAGGGAGAAAGGGGACAGAAGGAGAAGAGACGGGAAAGAGAGAGGGGGATGAAGGGAGAAAAAGAGAGCAAGAAGTACAAGCAGAGGGCAGAAGAGGGAGAGAGAGAGGGAGAGAGAAATGAAGGGAGAGAGAAAGGGTGGGGACAGAAGGAGAAGGAAAGGACAGATTATGATGTGCTCAACAAAATATGAGTCTGTGTGTGTGTGTGTGTGTGTGTGTGTGTGTGTGTGTGTGTGTGTGTGTGTGTGTGTGTGTGTGTACCTTCAGTATGGTGATGTTCCAGGTAAAACTTTCCACAGCTTTGTTGAGCTTTCGGCCTTTGAGCCCCTCCTTCCCAGCTAGCGTCTGGAGATGCTCATGGAACTCCATGGCTGAGGACACACACACACACACACACACACACACACACACACACACACACACACACACACACACACACACACAAGAACACACTTATCAACACACACTCACACCAACCAAGGAACAATGTTTATAAGAAACTATATCCATAAATCAGTCTCTGTGTGTGAGTAATGTATGTGTTGATAAGTGTGTTCTTTGTGTCTCTCTGTGTGTGTGCGTGTGTGTGTGTATTGTGTAAATGAGTCTGTGTGTACGTACGTGTGTGTGTGTGTGTGTGTGTGTGTGTGTGTGTGTGTGTGTGTCTGTATATAGTGTGTGTAGGATATGAGCTAAGGCAAGCCAAAGAAAGGGGCCATGGGAGGGGTGAAGGAGAAGACAAAGCTAACAGGAAGAGCAGAGAGGAACCACTGGGGTGGGACAAAGGAGTGTCACTCTCCATTCCATATGTGTGTGTGTGTGTGTGTGTGTGTAAAAGGACCACTGGGTTGGGACAGCCTCCACTCCATCCACTTTATGTGTGTGTGTGTGTGTGTGTGTGTGTGTGTGTGTGTGTGTGTGTGTGTGTGTGTGTGTGTGTGTGTGTGTTTGCCCACAGAGAGGAAGTACTGGGTTGGGACAGATGAGTGTAAACTCTTTCTCTATGCAACCAGACCAACACTTCTACACTTCATTTATCATCTCTTTTTCTATCCATCTCTCTCTCTCTCTCTCACACACACACACACACACACACACACACACACACACACACACACACACATCACCTCTATTCAATCTTTCTCTCTATCACTTCCTGTTGCCTTATATCTCAGTGAACTTTCCCCCATTATCACTTATCACACTACTGACCTCTCTCTCTCTCTCTCTCTCTCTCTCTCTCTCTCTCTCTCTCTCTCTCTCATTCAAATTCATACTCTAATCCAATAAAAGCTTTGTTGACATAACAAGAACACTTCTCTCATGAAAGTATACAAGCAATTAGTAGTGAAGAAATATCTGTCTCTCTCTCTAAATTCAATTACTATCAATAGGCCTTTATTGGCATGACAAAATTACACATTCCATTGCCAAAGCAATTCCAGTTGTACAAAGTTCAAGTACTCTTCTCTTTCTCTCTCTCTCTCTCTCTCTCTCTCTCTCTCTCTCTCTCTCTCTCTCTCTCTCCTTTGCTCTTTGCCCCATTTTGCCATGATCCTCCACGCCTCCATGTTTCTCTCCATTTTTCTTCCCCATTCTCCCTCTCTCTCCCTCTATCTTCTTCTTCCTCTCTCTCACCTCTGTGATGAGTCTGAAGGATCTTGCTGTTGATGCCGTCCGATTCCTCCATCACTGCCTTACATGCCTGCATCATCTGCAAGACAAACACAAAGTTTAAGTACACAAGGACACGGACACAGACACACACACACACACACACACACACACACACACACACACACACACACACACACTCAAACACAAACACAGAGTTTCCGTGTAACTTAAAACACTTGATCCCATAAGATAAACCATGTGCATGGTTGGGTGTGTGTGTGTGTGTGTGTGTGTGTGTGTATGCGTAGCTTAAAATAGGTTTCCCACGCTTACATCCTGTCATAACATAAACAGAAACCAACTCTAGGACTTTCTAAGCATTGTTACCTCTTCCCCCTATTATCTCTCTCTCTCTCTCTCTCTCTCTCTCTCTCTCTCTCTCTCTCTCTCTCTCTCCTTTTCTCTCTCTCACACTCTCTCTCTCTCACACACACAAACACACACACACAAAAACCTTCTTGTAAGTTCTATAGACTGCCAATATGGCACCTAAAAAAGGCATTCCATTATGGCACCTAAAGGGCCACCAACACACATGGCATTCAATTAAAAAGCATTGAGAGACAGATCCAATAAAAAACAGACAATCTCATAGGACTAAGCAATGTTATGTTAAGTTATACTTGTGCAAAACACAGGAACAAACAAATAAGCAACTGTACAATAACACACACACACACACACACACACACACACACAAACACACATACACAAATAAAAATATATTGACAATGTGGTAAACACAGCAGCACACACACACATATACTGTACACTGACCAAGTGGCTATAACACAAACACACACAAACATACACACACATACACAACAAAATGATTACTTGTCTTCACCACACACACACCGCCCACATTCTGACCAGTTAATACACACACACACACTGACCGTGTTGTAAACGGTGGTGATCTTTCGCAGAGCATCAGGCAGTGTCCCCTGTTGGCGCATGGTGGGGTACGGCTGGCTGAGGTCAAACAGCACCAGTGGCGTACCCTCTGACCCTGTGACCCTTGACCCCAAGGTCAGCACACACTGAGTGATGTTAGACAGCACAGACACACCACACAGCTCCTTAAAGGCTTCCAGGGACTCCTGTAAGTTAAACACACACACACACACACACACACACACACACACACACACACACACACACACACACAAATTAAAACAAATCTCACCATTTTTTGACCAGTACATCATAGGCCATGTAATCCCAAGTGGCACAAACTCACAACAGGGGATTGAAGAATCAAAACCAAGTAAACCAGTTTGGTCATCACTCTTTCACAGCGATAATAAAGCTTGGGATTTTGGCAGGTGTTCCACCTAAAATCGCCGCAATCGCTGCCATTTTATGATGCCACACTGTTGGCTTTACTTTTCTATGTATTCTTAATGGCAAGGGTGTAAGCTTGTACAGTTTGTCGGCAGATAAAAAATGATGTTTGCAACAATAAAAACTGTGTTTCCGAGGAGTTTTGTGATAGTGGTATTTCATGAAAATAGCGTAGATGTGAATGAGAGGCAAGTGGCTAACGGAAGCTTTAAGACAATCGGAAGTCAATCGCTGAAGAAGAAGAAAAAAAAAGGGGGAGGGGCTACTACAGTGGCGAACTAACGTGTTAACTTTCAATTGTTGATACTATAGTGTTGACCTCCAAGCATTGATGCTATAAGTGTTAACCTTCACAGTGTTGATACTATGGTGTTAAACACTTGTGTGTTGATGTGATAGTGTTCAGCCTCTCAGACAGTGTGAGTCTATCTGAATGGGGCCATATAGCACAATGTTCACACTTAAAATAGACCATACACTAGGAGTGGGTTGGGAATGATAGGAGCCCAAAGTGGCCTACAAATTAACATGACTGCCTGTCGCAGTGTGTCCTCTGAAAGGTCAGTCTTTTAATACAATAGATTCTGCTGCCTGCTTTATGACTGGCCTCAGCTCATTTGGCTTTAACATAAAGACTTTTACATAAAGGCTACTGCATGTTTTGGTCATGAATTACTCTAATGTTGTTTGTTAATGTTGTTTTGCTTTGTTTGCCAATAATTGTTTACTTTGCAGCCTCTAACATTCTGATTTGCCTTTGCCAAGTTCTCATTCCCTGCCTGCATGGTGTAAATATACAGTATGTAAAGATTAAGATGAAGTCTATGTTTTATTAATACAGCGTATTCCATTCATATGCATTAATGTGACAAGGTCTGTGTACTTGAAGTGCTGCATGTCTGTGCCTCTTTATTGATCTGCCTTTCCTACCGGCAGATTTTAAATGTACATAATGATCTGATAAAATGCATGTATTGATTACACACAGTATCTACAGTCTACGGCCATCTTTCTATTCCCCTGGCTCTCTGCACTAAGGCCGGTATGGGCTTATTTCACCATTCCATGGTAGTAAACTGAACATACTATCATTGAAATGCATTGAAATGAGAATTTATCCCTCTTTCTGACTCGAAAAAATGGGTATTAACATTAAAGCATCTCTAAATTAATTCACTTTCTTGCAAATAATGCACATCTGAAGCCTACAAATTGGGAAGTCCCAAACAAAATAAAATGGAAAACATTGCATGCATCATGGAGTCTGTCAATCAGATTATTCATTGATATGGCTTGATTTAAACCAGACTTTTCCACAAAGTCCTTCTGCATCTTGGCAGGCCCACCACCACCCCCTTTCTTCGGAGGACAACTTTATTTCACAATGCAATACAGTGTGTTACATCCCTCAGTTTTACATTTGTGTTCACGATTCCGGTCCTCTCGCAACCATTTCTGTATGATCCATACAATTTCCCAAAGTGCATCTAAAACATGACACACAACAAGGTAACAGACAAACAGACAGACAGACAGACAGACAGACAGATTTTTGCCATCCTACCTGCATGTTCTCCCGCAGGTCAGTGGCCTCTCTCAATGGCTGGGCGGCCATCTTGAAGACGTCATCCAGCGCCCTGAGGCCCAGCTCCTGCAGCTGAGTGTAATGGCGGCTGCGTCGACTCTTGCGGACGGAGAGGCCACGTTTGTGGGCCTTGCCCCCTCCACGCCGCTCTGTCATGGCAACGTGCACCAGCAGTCGGGCGTGCGGGATCTCCTCGCCGTCAGCCGACAGCAGCGGAACATGCCGGAAGCCGGACTGCACACAGTCGAGTGGGAGGGCGTACTGCCCGATGAAGTCGTCGCCGATGAAGTAGTCATCCAGCACCACAAATCGCAGAAGAGCCAATTCGGGTAGGTTCACCTGAGCAAGACACACACACACACACACACACACACACACACACACACACACACACACACACACACGTACTGTAGTAGTCAACTCAGGTGAGCTCACTAGGACCAGGATACACAACTACCAGTAGCCTGTGTCATGACACACACACACATCACAGTTGCGAAGTCGACTCAAATAGAATGTACACAGAGGAACTGAGATGATGCATGCACAGGCGCGCACTCACACACACACACAAAAAAAACACACACACACACACACACACACACAAACACCAGCACACACACACAAAGACACACACACACAAACACAAACAGACACATACACACAAAGCTCAGGCAAGGTTATGTGTGTCATGGTACGGTACATTCATGCATTGCAGTTTCACACACAACCCACTTCCTGTCCAATACATGCAGTCACGCACACTTATGGTCTCACAAAAATCATGCACCTCTCTCTTACAAATATAAATATCATCTGTGTGTGTATGTGTGTGTGTGTGTGTGTGTCAGGGTTTTTGCTGGTTTCAACAACTTAAATTTAAGACTTTTTATGGCCATAACGATTAAAAGTTTAGATCAGTTTAGACCTAGCCTAGTTAACGTGATCTTTGATCATTGATCACGAAATTTCCCACCTCACCTGAAACTGAAAACTCTGGTCAAACACAGGGCTCTCTCCATTCTGCGGTACGGTGTGAGTGCGGCGCTCAGCGCAGTCGGCAGGAATGCCATGGATCGCCACGGTGACGTACGGGTCGAGCACATCGCCCTTGGCCCCCCCGCCACGTGGCTTGGGCAGGCATCGCCCGCTGATCACCCGCAGGTGTAGCGTCTGAGGAGGCACACCTGGCAAATAGGATGGAATGGTACAGCAAGTTTACACCCCAATTATAGTGACACAAAGTATCACCATTATCATGATAGCACCACAATGGAAGCAAGCTCTCTGTGCTTATATTTTTTATGCAGGTTTTCAATGCAAATATTTATTTATTTATGCATGCATGCATGCTCAGTACCGTACACTGACAATAATAAAGGCACTTGACGTCATTCCACCTAAAATTGGCACCATTTTGTGATGCGATGCTACCGACTTTACATTGGAATCCTTTAAAAAGTAGCTGAAGCGTTTTTTTGTTTTTTTTTCCTACTACTGGCGCATTTCTAAATGAATTTTGTTATTGTTTGGGGGCAGACTGTCCCAAGACAGTTCTAAAGTGTTATTGTTCTGAGCCTTTTTTTTTACAGAATGAAGAGTTGGTGAGTCATGAGGAGATATTACCTTTATATTTTAAAAAGTGTTCACAAACCACATAATAACTGACTGTGTCTTTAATATCTCGGTGTTCAATCATAATCAAAATGTTTCTCCCAGTGTAAGCAACATGGTCTGGTGCTGCTAGCAGGACTTATTATTTTTTCGGACAACTTTTACAGTTAATGGTCATAATAATGGTGTAATGGTTTTATTTGATATACAAGAAAAGAGAAGATAAACTGTTGCAGGAAAAATGAGATAAAACTCTAACCAGCAGGTTAACATGAGATCCGAGAGCTATAAAATACATATTAGATCGATGATCTAATTTTTACTTATTTTTATGAAATGTCACCACTTCTCATTTAATGAATTATCAATGAAGTATTGTTTCTTCCTTACCTGGCAGAGCACCACGCTCGTTGGCACTGAAGTACGCCACCTGCTGGCGCATGATGGCAGGGCGCAGGGCGTAGCCGCAGGCACCGTTGCGCTGGAACCAGCCGCGGTGGAGGTCCAACATGGCGCCGTCCGTCTGTACGTTGAGCGCCACCATCTGGAGTCCAGCCTTCCAGAAGCCCAACGGGTCGGGGTTACTGGAGTCCACGCGCATCAGACTGGGACGCACGCGTAGCAGTCGCCGTTTGGTCAGCTCCACCAGCTCCGCACCGTGGTCGGCCGTGTGGCGGCTGGCCAGCGCCTCCCGGAAGCATGTGACCACACAGCTCGGCCCGGAAGTTGATGATGGGAACTCGTTGTTGGGGGGTGGGTCGGCGTGACAAAGCGAGATGAGCTCGGAGAGCTCTGGGCAGAGCGGCACGCGGCGTGACGATGACGCCCCTGTTCCCCCTGTGGCCTTCTGGGTAATCTCCTCCGATTCGCCGTGCTGTGGATCCAGGAGCGGCTTGTTCCCTAGCAGCAAGACTTTCCCCCTGAGGTCGTGCGGGGACGGAAGCTGCCCGTCCTTGTTGCCAAGCAACCCACTGTGCAGCCGTTCGCCAAAAGCCTCCCGCAGGTCACGGACCATGATGCTTTGCTGCGCTGCGGAGCAGTGGTTCTCAAGGCACAGTATGAGTGGGTACTTGGATGTGAGAAACGCCATCTTCCCAACTGTTTGCACCACCTCCCTGAATGGCAGCGGCGGCGCGTTTGTGTGCATGGCCGAGTGTGTGTGTCCCTTGCTGACCGTTGGACGCCCGTCCTGCCCGTCCCAGACGTCCAGCTCGAGGCAGCGGCAGCCGAGACGCAGCGCCCGCTCGTACCCAGCGATGCCGCTGACGGCGGGCACCTGCGCCTCCGTTACGTGTGTGTTGTGCGACGAGCTGATAAAGTAGTGCGAGAGGGGGCACGTCATGTCCTCACACACGTGTGTGTGGAGCGGGTCCAAGACGCAGCACTCGGGCGAGTCCAGGAAACGCGTGAAGCCGTCCAGGGAGAGGCGGCCGAGCTCACGGCCCAAGGGGGACGGCTCGTACCTGTCAATCACTGCTTGGGCGGAGTCCTCACTCACCTGAGCCACGCCCTGTTCTGTCTCCAGGAAACGCATCAGATCCCTGATGTCCAGGAAGTCCTTGTTGGCGGAGAACTGGACGAGGAGGAAGTAGATCTCGGGCCGCGTGCTGACGTTGTGGAAGGCCTGGGTGAAATGCTGCAGGGAGATCCGGGAGGTGGTGTGTGGTGGTGTGTGTGGAGGTGTGTGTGGTGGTGTTGACGATGGTGTGTCGTCCCGGAGGACTTCGCGAAGTCGTAACTTAATCTGGCTGCTCTTGACACCTGGGCTCAGCTTCTCGATCAGGTGAGTTGCCTCGCTCATGCTCAGCCAATCGCCTTCCTTGTTCCTGTCGCCAACGGCAGCCTGTGAGAACTCCTTGGAGAGCCACGAGAGCTGCAGGTCGTCGCGCCCACCTCCCACATGTCCTGTCTCTGCAGCCGCGTGGGAGTGTGTGTGCACGTGTGTGTGTGTTCCCTGTGTCCCTTGGGAGATGAGGTAGCGCAGGCCAGTCACCCAGATGTTAGCCACCTCAGGTGAGTTAGCCACCAGGTCCAGCGTGTCGTAGTCATCACCGTAGACCAGCGAGAAGGCGCAGTCATCCGCCACCAGCTCGGCTACGCCACTAGCGCGGAATATATCGGTGTTCCGCCCGGTTCGGACCTCCCGCACCTCGGCCAGCAGCAGTCGCGCCTTCCCAGCGTCCTTCTTGGACGGCTCCCAGCGGATGGAGCGGTGGTCGGCCTCTAACAGGAAGTAGCGGTGGTAGAGACGCAGGCCGGGACGGAGCTTACGGAACTCGCTACCCTCCTGCATGCGGGCCAGGCACCCCGACACCGAGCTGATCTTACGTGAGCCCGGCATCCCGCCGAACGAGACCGTCTTCTTACGGTCACGCCCACGCCTCGAGCCATCCTAACACACCCAGATAGAGAGAGAGAGAGAGAGAGAGAGAAACAGAGAGAGAGGGAGAGAGAGAGAGAATGTGTGAATTGTCATGCCAATAAAGCATATTTGAATTGGAATTTGAGAACAGTAAACAGTGAAAAACACAGAAAGACAGAGAGAGCGAAGAGATAGGGTGCATAATCAAAAATGTGTGTGTGTGTGTGTGTGTGTGTGTGTGTTTGCATGTCTGTGTGTGCATGAGCCTGTGCGTGCAACTGAGCGAGACTGTCCAACACTCTGTGTAAACACACAGTATCTACTCAAATGAGTCACGCACTTTCAAGAGACTCAGCGACTTCAGCAAGACAGAAAGAATTAAGAATGAGTAAATAAATAAGTGTGCACATGTGTGTGTGCGTGTGTGTGTGTGTGTGTGTGTGTGTGTGTGTGTGTGTGTGTATGTGTGTATGTGTGTTGAGCAAGACCGGTGGCATGTACACAAGTGAGTCACTCACTTTCAACAGACCCCAGAAAGAGAGAGAGAGCAAGAAATAAGAATGAACTGTGAGTGTGTGTGTGCGTGTGTGTGCGCGCATGTGAGAGAGTACAGTATGTACATCTGCATGAGAATATATATATTACAGAGACAAAGAGACAGAGAGAGAGAGAGAAAAGTGTGTGTGTGTGTGTGTGTGTGTGTGTGTGTGTGTGTGTGTGTGTGTGTGTGTGTGTGTGTGTGTGTGTGTGTGTGAAAGTGGGAGCTCCTGCAGTGCCACGTGAGTGGGGATTGGGGGGCAGGGCAACCCCAGCAGTCGGCAGCAGAGCTGAATGAGAATCTCCCAGAACTCACAACATGACATAAGAGGGGTTTCCTCTCTGCAGGGGATGGAGAGAGAGAGAGAGAGAGAGAGAGAGAGAGAGAGAGAGAGAGAGAGAGAGAGAGAGAGAGAGAGAGACGGGAGGAAGGGAAGGGAGAGTGGGGGAGTAGAAGAGAGGAAAGAGAGGGGTAGGGGGGAGGATAAATGATGGAGGGGGATTGGAAGATACAGAAGGAAAGACAGATAGCATGGGAGACAGTGAGAGGGCTGGAAGGTCGAAGGGAGAAAAAAGGGAGGATGGAGAGAGAGAGAGAGAGAGAGAGAGAGAGAGAGAAGAGGGCAGTATGAAGGACAGTGAGAAAGGGATGGAAAGAAAGGGAGGAGATATAAAACAAGAGAAAGAAGAGCACAGAGGGAATGAAAATAAAAAGGAGTGGGAGAAAGAGAAACAAGAGCGAGGGAAAAAGCACAGAAAAAAAAGCGAAAGAGAATAGAGAGAATAGAGTTTCCATGGCAACCCACTGATAGAGATGAGTGCATAGGTGCATACATGTCTGTATGTTTATATGGTTTGCTTGTGTGTGTGTGTGTGTGTGTGTGTGTGTGTGTGTGTGTGTGTGTGTGTGTGTGTGTGTGTGTGTGTGTGTGTGTGTGTGTTACCCACACCCTTATGAGGACAGAGAAGGGTTCATCTCTGTTAGCTCATCTGCTGGGTCTAGGCTTTCAGCCTTATGAGATCTTTTATTCATCTCTAAACTGATCTTTGATGCAGCTAAGTGTGTGGGTGTGCCGAAGAGATGGACAGTGTGAGAGACACACAGAGAGCTATTCACAGAGATACAACAGAGAAAGACAGAGACAGAGAGGATGGAGAGAGAGATATAGAGACAGAGAGAGATGCAGAGATAAAAGCGAGAAAGATAGATAAATGTAGGGAGATAGAACAGAAAGAGAGAGAGAGAAAATGAGAGCGAGAAACAAGTGAGAAAGGCGGAGTGCAATGCAACTAAAACAGAATGCATGAATGAAATAATGCATTCAACTTATATGCAATTCAACATGCACAAAAAAGGGGTTGCAGAAAGAAAGAAAGAAAGAGAGAGAAGAAGAGCTCTGAACACTGAGAGGAAGAAGAAAAGAGCGAGAGACAAAACATTTGAGATGGCAGACAGATAATAAGAACCTCGGTTTTTAACCTCAATTAATCATCTCATCATCAAAGACTATTTTTCTGGTGTGTTTGATGTGTCAGACACAGTAGCGACCCACCGACTGCCACTGTGCACATCCCCTGATCCTGCTCTACTGTACAGGAAAGTGCACTGTGTGAACAGACCTTGGTTTCAGGAGGTGTGACAGGCTAGCCCCTATTACTGTACTCATTGTGTGTGTGTGTGTGTGTGTGTGTGTGTGTGTGTGTGTGTGTGTGTGTGTGTGTGTGTGTGACAGCGAGTGAGGGTGTACGTTGTGTACGTGTGTGTGTTTGTGTGTGTGACAGGAAGTCTGGGCGTGGACCGGAAACATGCGGCGTATTTATATGAATCATGAATCATGCCTACAGTCACAAGTGCAAGTGTGTATGGCTCACAGCTCACCCTGCTCCCACTGTCACCTTCAGCCTAAGGTCACACTCACAGGCAAACAAACATACACACACACACACACACGCACACACATATCACATCACATCACACACAGAAACAAGCACATCATATACACACACACACACGCACGCACACACACACACACACACACACACACACACACAGATGTTAAGATGGCTAAGACTGCTTTAGGATTAAGAAGACTGATCTTCAGCCAGCAGATACAGTATATACTGTACTGTACAGTATATACTTTGTGAAGCAGTGTCAGTAATAATCACCACTACCATGACAGCCATGCTAATGTACTGTACCAACATCACCAGTATCTGTCTCTGACCTCATCTCACCACAGTCGCAGAGGTCAGCTGTAGCCAGGGTCGGTTTGACTGCTCATGGCTCTCGAACCCGCCACCTCGTCAACAACAACAAACCCACGGCATGGGAGTCCAACCTTCTAACCAACTGAACTGAAAAGCCCAGGTTTCCAACTCAGTGGTTAGAAGCGTTCTAAAGGTTAGGGTTGTGATCTGTAACATCAGCATGTTTGGTAAACATCTTTTGTTTCCATCCAATGTGGTCAAGTGCTACGCCACCCAGAGTGCTTTCAGTGTTTCCAACAGTATAGCTCTTCCCTTCTTTAAACAAAATGCTGCTGCACCAACGGGTTCAAGAACTATCACATGCATGTTCATTTAGATATTTGACCAAAGTCATCATATGATGAATAAGAATGTGCAATGGGTCACCTACAGTAAATAATTCTGATTGACTAGGACAATCAGTGTGTTAAAAACGCTTAAAATGAGCCCGAGGTCATTTCCCAGTCCTTACCCATCTCTCTCTCCCACTCATTTCTCATCACTCTCTCTACTGTCCTATCAAATTAAAGGCAAAAAGCCCTAGAAAAAAATAGCTTAAAATCATCATTTTTAAGATGTCCCCTATTTACAGTGCTGCAACCCAAAACTTTCAACGTTAACATTCAGTTCTATTCAATCTAAGCACATCCAGACCATTCAAAAAATATAGCCTTACCGAAAGGTTGGGTATCTTTCCTCCTAATATAATTTATGACCATGGTTACCTGCACTCACTGCCCTGTCTGGCTCTAACAGAGACCAGACTCTGCTCTGATTTTATAAAGATTACTTAGCGATTCACGACAAAGAAATCTTTGTGATGTAATGCATGCACTGCAATCTGCATGAAAACAGGGTAAATTCTTTTCTGTTTCCAATGAAAGTAGGCAAAGGATGTTTTTTTTAAAATAGCCTATATTTATTTTAGGAGGGGAGTTTTCACAAATACTGTTTCTTTTTCTCAATGACAAGACCCACTCTTCTTTTGCTCATGCCCATTTCAGGTGCAGTGTGAATTAATAATGAATTGCCTCATATGACTGGCATGTGATCATCATCACCAAGGCGGTTAGGCAGGTTTGTAGTTTGGTAGTTGTATAGTTTGTGAGTCATACCTACAGTATTATTAGCCTGGGAAACAGATGCCTATGACTGCTCTGTTCACTCAATCTTATCACTAAAAAGCAACGGAATCTGACTTATACTAAGTTAACATTTTCTATTGTGTAAAAAAAATATTGAGGTCACGTCAATATTTAGAAACAGACACTACGTTTGGAAATACTGTGTCTAGACACATTCTTGTTGAAAACAAATACTATTGTTGTCAAACCTCCCAAATATGAGGCTGTTGTAAGAGTCTATGACAAGACAAAAAATAAATACAGACTGTGACCTACTGAAAGAGCAGCAGACCCTGATGCAAGACCAAAACAGCAAAAACAACAATCTGCATTTCCAACTTGATTCTCAGTTTGAAAAAAAAAAAAAAAATTCTTTTCGTTCTCAATTTTTCTTCACTAAGTGGCCAACTAGGGCTAAAACTGACTGATAGACAGACAGCATGGAAAAGTGCACATAAAAGCGTTACACTTGTTTAACACAAAGACTACCTCGTCAGCGTATTTCATAACTCCCCAATGGTGGTGATGGGTATCATTCAGTTGTCTGATGAACACATGACGATGTGTAGACATAGATGTTGTCATGGTAACAGCCACTTGGTAAAGTAGCTGTTGATGTGGTGGACTTTTTTTCCCCTCCCTTACCACTGTGGATGGCTTTTAGAGGAAACCATGCGCTGTACTGCAGGCTTTGTGCTGTCTGTGAGTTCAAAGCTTTTGTCCGCTAGGTGAGCAAGATCATAAGGGTGATGATGGGAAACACAAACCTGCTTGCGTGTGTGTGTGTGTGTGTGAGAGAGAGAGAGGGTAAAGATGGAGTGTCTGTGTGTGTGTGTGTGTGTGTGTGAGAGAGAGAGAGAGAGAGAGAGAGAGAGAGAGAGAGAGAGAGAGAGATTGTGTGTGTGTGTGTGTGTGTGTCGGAGATAAAAAGAGGGCGGTTGTGTGTGTGTGTGTAGAGACAGAACAGAGGAGAAAGCAAGAGGTGTATGTGAGTGTGAGACAGAGAGATTGTGTGTGTGTGTGTGTGTGTCAGAAGGATATCTGTTCTGAAATGGGGACTGCCCACCAAAGACATGGTATAAAGAGAGAAAGTGAAAGCTATTTTGGGAGCCTGACACTGTTTTTAACTCCACCACTTTCTATTCTATGCTTTCCTCTGTGGTTTTGATATCAAGCCAAATTATCAGTGTGGTGAAGACAACAGAGAGACAGCTGTAGATAAGACAGAATTATGCCACAGAGAGCGAGAGAAAGAATCAGTGTGTGTGCGTGTGTGCGTGTGTGTGTGTTAGAGAGTTAGAGAGGGCTGCTGTGTTACCTTAATGATGCTGCTTCTCCGGGGGATACCTGCTTCTTCCTCCTTTAAATCCGCGACGGCTCTGGCTGGTTCGACCTCTGGGCTCTGGTCCTCTGCATCCCCGTGCCCTTTGGCCACTTCGCAGCCCCCGTTCGAAAACGCCTCATCGTGTGTCTCATTCGGCACCATCACTTTGAATCCGTTCATACGACTGGACAACCGTTTGTTTTGTTCGTCGCTGTGCTCGGCCATACCCGCCAACACAGCTGTCTCTACTGAGAGTGAGGCAGCCTCCTCCTGTTAAATCTAGCCTAATGCGAGCCAAGCAGCTCTCGGCGGACATTGCCGTTATCTCTGCTCGGCTTCGTCATGTCCAGTGGCCCTGACAGCGCTCGCGGCACCAGAGCGAATGCTTAATCCCTTCAAACAGAACCCAGCGCTGACAGAATGGGGAAGGAAACCATAAGCTTACCGTCTGGACGAGTTTCCGTATGTTTCCTGACTCGTTTGGAGACAGTCCAAATTTCGGAGAATGAAAAAAAAAGTTTACTGATAATCGTCTGCTATCAGTCTACATCTCCACAATCTGGCGTTCTGAAAACAAAACGAAAGTTGTCCCCGTTTCCTGTCAAACTGCGAAGGTCGACACCCACCCACCCACCCTAAAAGATTAACAGAACTGCAGCTGCGTATGTTACTTTTGCCGTCAGCTGTGGGTAACAAACATTTCTGAACCACTGAGATGAATAAAACGATTTGCTCTTGCCATAGACTACTGCCAGTGTTCTCTACCGTGCGACCGCCTGCTCTGGGGAAGGAGACCGAGGGGGGATGCACTGAGTGACGCCCTGCCTGCCAGCGGCCACCACCACCACTTCCTCAACAGGCGTCGCTTAATGTTTCGACACAACTGACAGACAGTTATTTAATCGTACGCTACTTGCCTATGTCGAAATAGCCGTCTAGCTGGCCGCACAATGTCCATGCGCTATTGTCCATATGGCACTCCAATGTAACAGAAGCCTACCTCGCTCTCAGATGTGCGTAAAGCTCGTCCTTCGTCCTCAGGTGCAGGCTGAGAGCAGCTTGGTTACACCTGGATAGCCAAGAGATAGGAATAGCCTACAACACACCCCAGTGGCTATTCAAACTCAGTTCAAGAGGCTTTTACACGTAGGGGGGAAAAAAACAATAGACCTGCGCTGTAAATGACTAACATGAAATGCAAAGAATCACATGGCCCATGGGCAAGGCAGGGTAGGGCACTGAGGTCACAGTATGTCCAGAGTCTACTGAGGTCTACCTTACGACCTCCAAATCTGTGCTGTGGTATTAAACATAGGCCTATGGTATGATGGGTTAATATCAACTAAACAAATTAGATAATATCTACATAATATCATTATGACTGGCCTCTCATTTGCCTCCATCAGATCCATCCGAGCCCTTTTTAGATAGATACGCTGGAGGCCTAGAGTTTAGACTACTGTTTGCAGGTGAACTATCTGCTAATTACTTCTTTGGGAAAGAAAAAGAAAAGTATTATATTTCAAGGTATAACCATAAAACTGGAGTCAATGCAGACCACTTTGCGCACATATTAAAAATGCATGAGCAAACATACTTTATACACAGTATCGATAGCAAGGATTTTCAATTACCGATAACTATGAAGGACCACCCATTTCTGCACCTCCTGAGGATCATCAAATAATACTGCTGCTATAGACTGCATCCACTGAATGCATGGTCAGGGGACCACCAGAAATGACTTAGACTATTCTCAGAGACTAGACACACACACAGCTAATGTCACAGAGACAGAGACAACGCCTGCTAAACACCTGAACACAACCTGAACACACACACACACACACACACACACACACACACACACACCCTGTGAATTGGCCCTGGAGCACTTATTCTCAAATGGCATGCTGGGGGGCCCACAAAGCTGTGGTAGCCTATGAGTCAATCCAGCAAATTCCTTTTTTAAAACAGGCCAGAAGTTTGTTATTTTAATGCATAATTGTATTTGTTAAATTAAAATGATTCATGGTCAGAGATTAACAACCATCTTAAATTTGTCTTTAGCAGACTACTGTTCTCAGTTTCGTTTCGCGACATGAATTGCATATTGTGATTCCCCCTTGGTGGCCACACTAGCATGTGATACATGCTTCTTTGGTTACAACTGCTATGTAAAAGCCTCTCCCTTATTGAACAGCATTAATATATCACCTCTCCCACGCTACCTGGAAATATGTCATAACCTTTTTTTTTGCATAGGCCTACACTTGCATGCAATTATGGTAAGCAAAATATGGGCAGGAGAGTGAACACCCATCTGTTATCGCCTTATAATATGTATGACATGCATCATCATTGTCATTAACCAGTTTATTTGCCTTTGGGGATTTGCTTTGCTGGTCACAACCACAAGATTGGGAGCCTCTGCTGACAGGGTATGAATAAAACGGTGGACTTGACTGTTGGCCATAGGCTACTTTGTAAGCGTAAATAGGCCCAAGGGTTACATGCATTACCATATTAAAAGTATGTTTGAGAATTATTGTATGAGAAACTAGTTTTAAGGTTGCTTATCTCAAAAGTTGAAAGACCTCCGGTTGAACCAGGAAACCAAACATGGTAGACTTGTGTTTTATCAGATGCTGTGTTTGTTAACTTCAGGCAATGTTTAGGTAGCCTATCACTCACTACACAGAATGATAAAGGTTGTTAGCTTTCCAATAACTGAGCCACTCCTGGTTCATCTATAAAATCAGACTATTAAAATGATAGAACGACTAGATCATGTTTCACTGTTGAGTGCCATGTGTGAATATTTTAGCTGTATTTCCTTATTTCTGAGTGGATCACTAAATGGGCAATGCAAAGCATAAATGACAAACACATTGGCAATTAAATTGCTCAAAAGCATAGTTGACATGGTTGAGATTGCCATAATGCAATGTTAGAGTATATCTTGTGGTAAATTTTGTGGGTGTACTGTTCGAGCCAAAAGCAAAAGCATCAGCATCATAGTCATATTTTTCCTATAAGCTTAGACTAAATCAAATTTTGTGGTCAAAGAACCCCCAAAACAGTTCTCCAAAGAGAGGCATGTCCAATGCCTTCAATTAGCCTAATAAATTTGATATGAAGCTTTATTAACAAACAGATACAGTTGCCATAATAGGACTAACGTTACATTGATGGACATGTTCAGAAGATATGGGCGTGGTGGTCGAACATCGAAGATTCGGACTGAAGTGTTTACGAAAACGAGAGGAGACGAGGCAGGTTTAGTGGAAAGAAGGGGTAACACAAGGGCAGCATTAATTTATTTTGACATTTTAACGGTTTTAGAAATGGTAAGACATATAATTTATTTCAGGATCATCCTTACGTTAGTCAGCTGATACACCTGACTTTGAACCCAAGATGACAGCAATGAAAACGGTCTAACTTGTCTGAATTTGCGATGGCTGCTACTTATAGAAATCTCAAGTTTTTTTTATGGCGGAACTCAGAGATGATGGGAACTGTAAAGTATGCTAACATAAGCTAATGCTAGTCAATGCATGTACCTGGGACTGGTTTACATTCAGCTACTCGACGTTGTAGCACAATGTTAGTTAAAGGCAATGAATTCAATTGCGTTGAATCTGTAAGTTAGCAGGTTAAGTTCAATGTGTTCAGATGCTTTTTCTACTATTTTTTAGTGACCCCATTCGGCTAGTTGCCTCGTGTACAGCCTGTGGGTATTTTGCAGGGAGGTTATCATTTTGAGTAAATCAAAGTGGAGTTACTAATATGGCTAAACTGGCAACCTTATAAATGCTTTGATCTCCTGGTGGCACTTTTCGAATGATTTCTGTGCGGTTGAAACCACTAACGTTCCATGCTTTTTGTATTAACATGATCAAAGACTTTAATTAACGTGAATTCGTTTGTTTGTTGAAACTGCCACCGTAGATAGCCAGCAAGTATCTTAGCTGGCTCAATGGCAATGCAAGAGGACTAGCTTGTTAGCAAGCTATCTGTTAGCACGAGGAACGAAAGTGCCGCCAAATTAAATACCAAATTGCTGAGAGATCAAGGGGTTGAATTTGATTGGAATGTTATTTTTTCCAAATCGCATTCGCATTATGGTTTAGTCTTATTATTTCTTTAGACATTTTCTTTATATTAATCCGTATGCACAGCTGTGGAGCTTGCTGTAAAGTTTTTGACCGAAATCCTTACTTAGCTCGTGCATGATTTGACAGTCCTCAAACGCTCGTCTTGCTCTCGATGGGAGACCGAGTTGACCTTTGCTGTTAGCGGGCCTAGCTGAAAATACTTGGCGTTTGGATTTCCCTTGGTCTCATTGTATATTTTCTTCAAATGCCATTTTCAAAGGATATTCAGAAACAGCGTAACTATAGCGGATATCAGATGGGGCCTTCACTGAAACTTTCAAATGGGTATATTTTACCGGAGGGAAAGATGACGCCAAACACACTTTTTGTCGGGGGAATCGACACGAAGGTAAGTCAATATCCAAGTTTAACGACAAGTCACGAATGTGTGTGATTTTGTTGTCACATATTTTGTTGATATTCCTATAGGTGGACGAGAACGAAATAAAGGACTTCTTTGCCAGATACGGACCAATAAAGGAAGTTAAAATAATAACATACCGAGGGGGCATTTGCAAAGGGTGAGTTATGTGTAGGCCTACGTTACAGATGCTGTTGAAGTGACACGTTTGTTTTGTTTTTGTTTCCGTCGTTTTTGCCACCTCTTTTTTTCCTTATTTTCCCTATTTTTCACATTAATAGATATGGCTTTGTGTACTTCAATGAGGATGTCGATATACAGACCATCGTTGAAGTAAGTCGTGTAACTTGTCTTATCTATTTATTCACTATTCTGTTCATAGTTCTAACGTTACCATACTCTACCATATTTGTGTGTTCACAGCAACAGATCAGTTTTAAAGGACGAAAACTCAAGTTGGGACCAGCAATCATGAAGGAGAGAAGCTCACGTATGTCCCTATCTGCAATTAGTATTCTGTAGCTAGATTCTCCCTACCATGTAGCTTCAGTGTCTTGCTGGTAAATTAACCATTTCATGCATTTGAGAGGTTTTACACCTTGTTGCTAGTTTAGTCTTGTGTAGTTGTGGATGCAAAGCTCTGGCCTGACCTAACAGATTTTATTAGTTCAAAATTAAACATTTTATATAGACTGTCATGGACATTATCATGTATTATTTCTGAGTAAACAAGTAAGCTGCATTAGTGAAATCCTTTACCCACAATCGGCGCCATCTGCTGTTTTAATTATGCAATTACCTTGAGATTGTGTTACTTGGGTGTGCACAGAAAGCGCCAGAGATTTTTTTTTTTTTTTTTTTTTTTGACCTATAGCCACCTCTTTTTTTCATTACCTCCACCAAAGAGGTAATGTTTTTGCCAGCATGTGTTTGTGTGTGTGTCTGTCTGTCTATCTGTGTACAACATAACTCGAAAAGTGTTGCACGGAGTTGGATGATAAGTAAGAAATTATTCGATTTTGGTGGCAATCAGTGATCCAGAACACCATCTGGAATTTATTTTGTTTCTGTGACCACATTGCCTTGGCCGAGGTCTGCACTCTCTGAGTGGTTTTCTAGTTTATAATGTTATTTTATTTATTTCTAACTCTATATACTCTTTTGCATGGTGACCCTAAAGTCCAATACAGATAAATATTTTTTTATTACATGCTTGTTTGAATCCATTTTTGCCACACAAAGCAGCACTTTAGGACATGTTGACATTTTCAGAAATTTGTAGAAAATAATCTTACTAAATTAATCATAATGAATTATATACGTAAACACTGCACTGCAGGGTGACTTTCATAATGGAGGGTGCAGGGTTTGTGGATATAGGTTTAGATTTGGGTTTGTGGATATAGGATTGGATTTTTGTTATAGCTGTTAGCTTTTAGGTGCTGCAACTAACAACAGCCTCATTGCAAATGCATGTGTTGGTTACTGTGGTTACTCACTGTCCAGGTGCTGTCCAGTCCCACCTGGTTGGCAGTGCTCCGTGGATGACCCCTCCTCAGTACATCTACTGCAGCTGTTGCCCTCCAACCCTTAGTGCTCCTCCAAACTCACCGGTTCTCAACACAGCCGGACAGTACTTGCAGGTATACAGGCAGAAACACACACACACACACACACACACACACACACACACACACACACGGCTATGCTTAGGACAGCCAATGCGTATTGTGCTTGCTTGTCCTGACATAACTGTCTACTCTGTGTAATCAGGTCAATTGTCATTGTCCTGATGCCCGGCAGTGTGCCTTTGTAATTTTCCTGGAAAAACAATTTGTGAAAAAACACAGTTTTTTCAATGCCTGGTCAATGCCTGGTCCTCAGACTTGCCCTGAAGCTTCGTGACTAGAGTTTGTGTGTGTGTGTGTGTGTGTGTGGGGGGGGGGGGGATTGGTTCTGTCCAGTTGGTTCCACAGGTGACTAACAAATTTTATTTTTGTGTTGGATCATTTAATTAAGTGGCTGCAATTGAGGTGTAAATGCCATTTTGATAGACGCAGTAAAGAGCGCGCCAGGAAAGCATCTCCTATCTTACGTACTGTGTGCTTCAATTGAACACACACTTGCAACATTGTTAGACATTGGATTTATGTGGTTATTTACTTTCATCATGATGAGTTTGGCCACTAAATAGCAAGTGTACATATATACACACACATGTGCATTTTATGTTGTTAAAATCTGCGTGTGTATGTGTGACATAAATTAACAAGTGAACATATGCACTATTGTCACATTACATTTTGCAATAGTATGTTATTAATATTTTAATTTGTGTGTGTGTGTGTGTGTTCAATTTCAGCCCTACCCATACTCCAGCCTGCCTGGAGTCATGATCCCTCAAATGCCTATGGGATATGCACAGTCTGCCTGCGCTTATCAGGTAAAACCACACACACACACACACACACACACACACACACACAGCATGCACTTGAGTCTAACTTTGCAAATGTGTTTGTGTTTGTGCTTGTGTGTGTGAGTTGAGGATCATGCCCAAACACATACTTAAAGGAAGTTTGCCAAACAAACAACAATATCTGATGTATTCTGTGGTGTGTGTGTGTGTGTTTGTGTGTGTGTGTGTGTGTGTGTGTGTGTGTGTTAGTACGCATCTCCACACTGGTCCGGGGAGCAGAGGACGCGACTCATCAATCAGGTCAGTTGAAACGGACGCTCTCTGCGTCTCTGCATTAGCAATCAAAGGGTGGAATCAGAGCAGTGTAATGACACATAAGAACTCTAGGTGGCAGTATGGAGAGAGAAGGAGGAGAAGGGAAATCACTTAACAGTACCAAGCTGGTGTGTGTTTGCCAAAACAGTAGTTAGCAACTTAGTCTAAGGTGAGTAGTCGTAGGAGATGAAACTCATGGAAATTTCTCTGAATTTTCCTTGTGAACCGGGGACATTTCGTGTTCCTTCTGCCTATAATAAAATAGGATGAATAAGTTTTAACTTAAAATTGGGGACAAAGTGGATGTTCTTGAAAGTTACTGAGGACAGAGGACCAAAATTAATAACTGTCCCTGCACATCGGGGTTGTCAGATCACCCCAATTTAGTTGGTTGGCAATGCCATTGAATGGACATTTGCGTTGCAACCAACAAAGTTGCTAACTTGGTTAGCATCTATGGTTTTGGAAAACACTGCCCCAAATAAGATTTACAGGGCTGAAGATTAAAGGTGGGGTAGGCATTATCTTTCTTTGTGTTTAGGGCAGGGGTGGGCAATTATTTTGGCCGAAGGGCCACATTGGCTTTTAGATTTTGACTGACGGGCCAGGTGTTAACAGTCAGTCGGTATATTGGCAAGTCTCAAACCAGTAGCGCCACTTTCTTCAGAGGATGTGTTAGCACGCAGGTTGTTTAAAGGGGGAATTTGTATTTTATGAATACAACAAATTCGATAAATCAGGCCTATAATCCAAGTCACTTTGGCTAAAAGATAAATTGTTCTATTTTGGGAAGGCTCCACGGGCCGGATTAAATAGCTCAACGGGCCGCATGTGGCCCCCGGGCCTTAGTTTGCCCAGGCCTGGTTTAGGGCTTCCTTGCTGGCACTTTTTTTTTTCAAATCCAAATCTGCATACATTATCTTTGATCCCAATTCTGCCCCTACTCTTGTGTCTGGGTTACGGAGACAGGGCTGAACCAGACTTTGTTTGTTTGCTAGACTTTGTTTGTTTGTCTCAGTGATTTTGGTGTGGATATGTTTGTGTGTGTTCAAGTATGAGGATATACAGTATATACGGAAAGTGTGACATGTTCATAAATTTCTTACCACCCCTTACCCCACCTTTAAAGCCTACAGTAGTTCCCATTGAATGAAAGGAAAACCAAAGAAACTTTCAGTCTGGGGATAGCCTTAGTTTTTGCACAAAAACCATGAGTTCATCAACCACCTGGCCACCCTTTGATAAATCATTTTTTTAGTTGTAGTTGTCTAATCGGATGTTTTATGTTAAATGAAAGGGTGCATAGAAAAGAACATAGATTATTTTAGGCCTTGAGTGTATGCAATTAATTTCTTTGATGCGTTGTTTGCAATGCAGAAGACACTTACTCGAAGTCACAGGCCAATGCAGAGGTTAATTTCCCAAAACCGTGTGTGTGTGTGTTTGCAGAATTATGTGGACTGTGGTGTGCAGACCTTACTGACGTTGCTGTAGTTTGACCCCCCTTCTAGTACTATCAACTTGTGCAGGCAAGCAAACTTGTGCTTTTGACATCCTCTACTTCCTCCCCTAGTCTCTGTCTCTCTCCACATGTGGGCGCGTGCACACACACACACACACACACACACACACACACACACACACACACGCACGCATCATACAGAGCCAGACAAAGTGTTTGTGTATGATGACCATTCGTACACACCCGGGAGACAACTAACATCTAACTTCAGCACCTTCAACATAAATGGTTGCCACACAGACCTGTCTGAGTCCACCTTCATCTCTGTCTATCTCTCTCCATTTGGGAATGGGAAATGGCAAAAAAGTCATTTTTGTCCAAAAAAAACTTTTCACCATGTTCATCTCCAGATGTGTTTGTGTGTGCACGTGAGGCGTAGTATGAATATACTGTATATTGGACTATGGTATGGTCGGTCCATAGTTCATGGACAAGTGGCTGCACAGATGTAGAGACTATTAGAATCACCTTGTTTCTATGGAGTTTTGGGTGTCCAAGTATATAGACTGAGTTGCCTTTGTTATGTGGTGTTTTTTTATGTCTAGAACAGCAGGGGTTGATTTCCTCTCTCTCTCTCTCTCTCTCTCTCTCTCTCTCTCTCTCTCTCTCTCTCTCTCTCTCTCTCTCTCTCTCTCACTCCTTCTTACTCTCTCTTTCTCTCTCTCTCTCTCTCAGGGCTTCTTGTCTTGGCATTGCGCGTAAGCGGGACAAAGAGAGAAGACATCTCCATCTCCTGATATCAACAGGACTACTGAAGGTTCTGCAACTCTGCTGCCCTTGAGACAAACATTCCAGAACTACCCCCCTCCTCTCTCCTTTGTGTGTGTGTGTGAGAGTGTTTGTGTGTGTGAATGAGGGGATGTGGATGCATATCTTTGCATATTTATATATTTTTATGTACATAATTACTCTTGGTGTTCTACTGGAGTGTGTTATTGTGACACTTTGGCCTTTTGTGATTTGTGTCCTTAATGTTTGGCACATGTAGAAACGTCAGCAAACTTCAGGTTCCTGTTAATAGTTCAACTTTTTTCAGCTCAGACTGGCAGACATTAATTAACATAAATTAATTATTAATTAATTAATCAACCAAGTACCATTTTATAGTAGCCAGAAAAACGGGTACTACTTCTCACTGGCGTTTTTGGGCACCCTGTGGATTTTCCTTTTTGAACATTTATTTAAGTTTTCATTTGTATGCATCAAATGTGGTCATTAAGTAAGAGGGGGTGTTAATCACTTAAAGCAAATCAGTTCGTTTTTAACTCGTCTGTCACTTACAAATATTTCTTCTTGCCAGTCTGGGTCTGCTTGTCGGTTGTCCGATGTAGACAGAGGCGACTCCATCGTTAGACACTCTGCAGTTGTCGGTTCGGTTGGTTGGATGGTTGGTTGGTGGCGTTTTTGCCGCCGTCGGGGGGTTTGGCGAGCTCGAACAATCACTGCATTAATTTTTGAGCTGTCTGAGGGAGTCGTAAACGGTGTCGGCTCCTCTCGAGGCTACTCAAGGCGGGTTGTTAAACGATTTAATTCACTGCAATGAAGGACTAACCACATGTTCTATCAGCACTACGTTTTGACACTTGTTCTGGTGTTGGTTTGACACTTTTGTTTGTTTGATTGTTTGTGTGTGTGTGTGTGTGTGTGTGTGTGTGTTTTTTTTTTTTTTACTTGCACTGAAACGGTATCAATCACTTTTGGAGTTTTAATCTTTTTTGCTTGATTGAGTCATTTAAACTAGAAAAATAATATAATTCAACATTGATAATGTGAAAAAAGATGAGAAATGTCAGTATTGTGGGTTTTAGAAGGTAAAGTTTAGCAACTCTCCTGTCTGCCTCTGTATTGAGTGATTTTATAAAGCGACCGTTTTAAATCAGCTGTTCTGTCCTTTGCTCTGCCATGCGGGAGAAGTTTCTGCATGTGGCCGCATTGATCATTTTGGCCAGGTGCTCTCCTAGGGGTGGCATGCTGTTCACTGTTGTTTGAAGATTGGTGTTATGTTTTGTTTGTTCTCAAATGGAAATAAATAAATAATATGCAATCAGGCTCTAATTTTATTTGGCAGTCTTCATTTCTTTCCTCTCTCTAGTAGTCATATTACACAGTTTGTGTGGAGCTATTTCTGTTTACAGGCCTGGTTCTGTACATAGGAGGCACACACTGTTGCACAGGCAGAATGTACGCATCATCAGAAGGTGTAAGTGACAATATTCATTTATCAACGTTATGCACATTTCAGAGAAGATGGGCTTGCATTCAAGGACTGATTGTCCTTCCATATTCAACCCATATTTACCAATAATCTACAACTACAAAGTCTACTGTCCTCATGTTCATATAGGATTTTTTGTAATATACTGTAATTGCTCATAAAGTACTGTGAGGTGACCACAGTGTTGTGTGTGTGAGATGAAAATCAGGGACATTTACCAGTATTTGGATTTTCCTTGCTGGAGACATTCCCATTTCAATAGTCGATAAAATTAAAATAAACGTTTTAGCTTCAAAAATTGGGGTCAAAGTGGGCCGTCTTGTATTTTCCCCGAGACAGACTTGACTGTCCCTGGAAATCCGGGTTGTCTGGTAACCCATAAAGGGTCAGGCATATCCAACCCAAATATGGGCCATGTGGTATCTCTCTCTCAGCAGCATCTACATGTGCATGGATGTGGTCTTTGCAGCATCAACATTGCCAGGGTTTAAATGATGGATTTTTCTGTGCTGTATAATTTATGCACATCTGGTCATCTGGCAGGCAAGGCTCATTTGCAAGGTGTTTGTTAGTTCTCCACTGCTGGCTCAAGGCTGCCATTTTAACGGCAACGTTAATCGACAACAACCACTAGTATTGTAGATACAGAACTAGCAACTAGATTGTGTGATATTTATCTGATGGAATAGGGAATGCAAATAATGTAATTTTGTATTCTACACTTTCAGCTTATCTGTTCAGTCCAACTGTTCTTGCAGTAAAAGCTGCCATTTTAATGGCAACGTTAAGTGACAACTAACACCTAGTTTTTGTGACTGCCTAATGAATACAAATTTAACATCCTATATGTGATGTACATAGTGGTCAAATTGCAATGACTGATCTGTAGAAATTCATCTCTAAATTAATTCAGTGTAGTAGATTCAGGTCACCTATGGGCTGAATAAAGCCTCAGTTTGGTTGTCGGGGATCACAGTCTGGATGTAGAAAGCAAGTGGCAGTGTTTCTCGGTGATTGATTGTATGATATTTATCTGATGAAATGCGGAATTCAGATAGTTACATTTGGCATCCTACACTTACTTCAGCTAATCCGTTCAGTCACACTGTTCTTACAGTAAAGTTAATTAAATGAGATATAATTAAGTTAGAATACTCACTGATGAATGTTTCCAGTCCTGAATCCCACCCAAAATACAGTATATATTCTCATGTAATACATGCATTGCATATGGGTGTCAAAACTAAAACCATGGTTTCAGAAAGAAGCTGTGATTCAAATGGCATAATATGTGACCTCAAATCCTGGAACTATGATGGCACATGGATTCTGAGTCCAGCCATGGTGGATCTTGTTATACTGTTGTTGTACTTACAGACATGTTGACTGGTGTTTAAAGTGAGGTGAGCAGTACATGTACTGTAAGTGGTTAAAACCAAGATAACTGTGTGTTGTGTGTGCTGGTGTATGATTGACACCAGAGGATTGGTTGGTAACGTGTCTGAAACAAGGTGAGAAGTTAGTGTGTGTATTCTAAACGAGGAGAGTTGGCGTGTGTATATGTCTTTGTGTGTGTGTGTGTGTGTGTGTGTTTTTGTTGGAAACCAGTGCAGCTGGCCCAGATCAAATCCGTACTGGATTAAGTTCCCTTCCTGTAGGTGGACCATCTAGACCTGAAGCTGGAGAGAGAATACAGAGCGTGCTGCTGTCCACTTCCTGCTCACTGGATGTGAGTCCTGTTGCCGTGGTTTTGGACAGTGCTGCCGTCAGAGGATCTCTCCAAGTACAGTATGCTGCGTTCACCATCATCCATCACCACAAGGTTTCTTATATTATCTGCTTTTGGTTTAGTTGTATGCTCGCTATTGTATTATATGCATTATAAAGTACAGATATGCAGTAGGGACACACACACACACACACTCACACACACACAAACAACTAGATCTCAGAGGTATGTGGATAACGACTAAGTACCGCCTGTAGCCAGGTAAAATATGAACCCTGCATAGATAAACAATGTCTGGTGTTCTTCCTTGCCGCTGTCTGGCTGAGTGAGTTTAACTAAGAGGTCCTCTAACACACACACACACATGCCTGCACGCACACACACATACTGTATGCACAGAGGATGGGAGGTGATCTCGCACACACACAAAATGGTCCTGCTGTGAGAGCTGTCAATGCGATCTCTCACGCACCCACTAACACAAATGCACACACACACACACTCACACACTAAGCGGTCTGGCCGTGTCTTTTTACAATGCGAGATCTCTCACACACACAGACACACACTCCGATCCTGCGAT
>JAODXP020000029.1:6680482-6797982 GCA_027497455.2 Sardinella longiceps | reverse complement strand
TTGGCAGCAGAACTTAGCCAAAGAACATTAACTTCCAAGTTAAGGCATTCTACTTTGGTTGTTCAGCGGCCTCAGTGTTCTGGAATAACAAGTGTGGAACCTTAACAACTGTTAAGGCATTCTGCTTTGGTTTCTCCTATGGTTTTTGAAGTTAAGGTTGTCAAAGCCCTTTATTTTCTTGTTAAAACAATGAGATTGACTCACAATATTTATTCACATGATAAAGGAGGTCTCAAGTACCCCCAAAATGACATTAACTCATTTTTGACAAAATTTGATGTTAAGGTCTTTTGCTCTTTGCAGGGCAGTATAGAAACAGTGTTGACAAAATAATTAGTGTAGAAACTCTCTCTCTCTCTTTCTCTCTCCCTCTCTGCAGGGATGGGTTGTGGTCTGCCAAAGGTGAGCAGTACTGGTGATGTCACCAGCCCAGGTAGGATCCACTCCACCATCAGAAAGACTCATATACACTCTCAAGGGGGTGTGGCCTACACTTACCACTTCCTGGACTTCCTGCTGGGAAAGGAAGGTAGGATGTGCAGACACACACACACACACACACACACACACACACACACACACACACACCGCTCAAATGTTACTGATTTAAATGCATCCCTAAACATCAAAGACAGAAAGAAGCCAGACAGGACAACTATTCTAGGATCCCACACTCTCTCTCTCTCTCTCACACACACACACACACACACACACACACACACACACACAAATATATATATAAACCATATAAATTCAATTTAAAACCCGAGAACATATGGTAGTCATTTCTCACACCTTTTGTCTTCCTCAGTTCACTTTGTTATCTTCAGTTCGCTTTTTCTCTCTCACTTTTTCCTCCATATATTTTTCTCCTTTTCTCTATCTCACCTCCGCTCCTTTCCCCTCTTTCATTCTGTCTTCAGCCAGTTATCTGTTCATCTCCGTTTCTCTGCCACTCCTTTGCTCTCTCTCTCTCTCTCTATCCCTCTTTATAAGGGGTAGGAAAGACGTTACCTATTCACCTCTGTCTCTCTCTCTGTGTCATTGTGCTCTCTCTGTAGATTGTAGACATTTGGATTTTTAGAGAATTTAGACATTCTCTCTCTCTCTCTCTCTCTCTCTCTCTCTCTCTCTCTCTCTCTCTCTCTCTCTCTCTTTCAATCAGATTTACTGTAGATGTGGTGAGATTTAAGCATTAACACCTAGCTCTCTCTCTTTCTCTCCCACCCCCTCTCCATCCCTCTCTTTCATATAGCACAAATGGCTATACTGTATGCAAGACCAGGAAAAGTAAGATTTTTGGGTGGGGCTCAACTGATTGAGGGGTTTTAGGGAGAAGGTGGAAGGTTGAGTCAAAATGCTGTATGCTTACTACAAACTGGTCAATGCCACTGTTGGTCTTATAGCTATATGGGGCAGGCATGGACTGGCCATAGGGCATACAGGGCAATGCCCGGTGGGCCGACGGTAATTTTTGGGCCGGGGCTGTCATTTACTCATAATTGTCAAGTAGGATATTGGGCTAGTTGGATATGTCCAACTTACAGTGTTATTTTATCTAGCCACAATGTTATTATTATTGAATAAAATCATGGTGGGCCGCCATGTCCAAAAATGCCCGGGCCATTTTTTTGTCCCAGTCCGGCCCTGATATGGGGGTTTGTGAGCTGCTGTGTGAGGTAAAACCTGTAATCATTTTATGTCTTATTTGCTTTTATGTCTTATATGCTTTTACCATCTACTGTTCTTGCTTTTGTTGGTACGGCACATTGAAATGCCTTTGTGTATGAAATGCGCTATATAAATAAACTTGCCTTGCCTTGCCTTGAGGTTGGGGATGATGGAAATGTGTTTTTGACTGTACTGTATGAAACTGTAGTGTAGACTGATCTGGTGTGTTGGCTCCAGAGTGGTAGAGAAAGCTCTCAATGGCTCTGGTTGCCACTAAACTCATTGCATTGTTTGGCATAACAATGTGTTGCATAGTTGGATAGCACTGTATTACTAAGACTAAAAAAAACTGATTGCATAAAGGATTTGCACCTTTTCCACGCCTGTTTCAATCACATTGATCTGATTGATGTGTTACAGACGCCTGGTTAATGGAAATTAAAGGGGCACCAGGCAGGACTGTGTTTATCTCTGGGGCATCACCTTCATGTCGCCAATTTTTTAGCAAAAATAGCAACTAAAGCCTCTCTCTCTCTCTCTCTCTCTCTCAGATGTAGGAGTGTCGTCGCTACTCTGTCTCTCTTCGGTGAGAGAGTTACCGGTGCGGGTGAGGGAGTGGTGTGGGCGGGGCTATGAGCTGGCCGCTGTTCACCCATTCGTCCATTCCTGCAGCCCAGAAACAGCCAGGATGTACCGTAGCCTTCACAGAGCTGTGCTTATCAAAGAGGCGAATAGGTACACACACACACACACACACACACACACACACACACACACACACACACACACACACACAGCCAGTATGAACCTGAACCTTCACTGTGCTGATCAAAAAGGCTGATAGGTACACGCACACACACACACACACACACACACACACACACACACACACACACACACACACACACACACACACACACGCCAGCCAGCCTATCACAGTTGTTGCCATTAAAGGCAAGTTTAGGCAATAAACCTTCTCTTTGTCTATTGTGCTTGTTTCCAACACAGCTCTGAGAAGAGGCAGGAGTGTTGCTTGGAAACGGACGTGTGTTTCTGTGGTCACCAAGTTCCTGACCCAGAAGTGTTCCAGAACTACATGAAAAAGGTCTTTGAATGTATTTCATATACCAGCTTAAAGTTAAGAAATTCCTTAAATATGGTGACCTTCAAAGGCCAATTCAGACTGAAGAGCTGTGACGAGATGAGACGGTTTTAGAGAGGAGTTGGGCTAGTGCAGGCCTGGGCAAAGTAAGGCCGGGGGCC
The DNA here is from genome assembly GCA_027497455.2 of Sardinella longiceps. Taxonomy (NCBI): domain Eukaryota; kingdom Metazoa; phylum Chordata; class Actinopteri; order Clupeiformes; family Clupeidae; genus Sardinella; species Sardinella longiceps. The sequence goes on along the minus strand of JAODXP020000029.1, from coordinate 6,795,048 downwards.
ACATGCGGCCCGCTGAGCTATTTAATCCGGCCCGTGGAGCCTTCCCAAAGTAGAATAATTTATCTTTTAGCCAAGGAGACCTTGGCCTAAATTCTCAAATTTGTTGTATTCATGAAATACAAATTCCCCTTTTAACCCTGCATGTTAACATGTCCTCAGGAGAAAGTGGGGCTACCGATTTCAGACTTGCCAATTTACTGGCATCAACCGGTTTACGGTTAACACACGGCCCATTAGTCAAAATCCAAAAGCCAATGTGGCCCTTCGGCCAAAATAATTGCCCACCCCTGGGCTAGTGTGAATCAACTGTCGTTGGTTGTTCCAACCAGTTGCAAGCTGTCGCAAAAGATTTAACATGTCAAATCACAGTTGGAGTTTTAGAACGTCGCAGGTTTTTAGAACGTCGCAACCCGTTTGGTCAAGGATCTTTGGTCTTTAGCCAACTTAAGTTAAACGCACCATATATAAGAAATTTCTAGCCATTTTGTAGATACTTGTCTGTTGATTGTTGTCATTACTACTCCTTTGCACCGTGAGGCATGTTTTTCTCATGATTACAGTTTTAATTGCTAAATTAGCTGGTTTAATTCAGCCAATAATGATCAGACGTGTCTATGACTTTGGTTTCAATTTGGATGTGGGATGTGTCCTTTTGTGGTCCTTGGGGGCCACCGTAGGTGCAGGACCAGGCAGATAAGGGTCTGGAGCTGATTGGACTCCTACACCAGCCTGGGGGCGGACCCTGCTTCCCTGGACACTGGGATCCCGAGGAGTTGTCCTCGCTTCACTCCACCCCCTCCCCTATACACAGCCAATCAGAGCTTGAGCAGCCACATGCCGACCAATCAGAGACCACATCACCAGACATGCGACTGCCCAACACTGCTCAAGTGGGAGGGGCTCAGAGGGGTCCAACTGAACAGGAGAGTTATAAACCAGAACATAGTGGTGTGTGTGACACTAGCGACGAACAGGACACACACAACACACACCCTGAATCAGAAAACCAGACACAGAAAACACACACCACCACCCTCAACAATAATAACGAACCCCTGAAACAGGTAGAAGATTGCGATCAGACTACAAACACTCAGAACCGTAAGTGCGCTTATCTACATGGAATCAGTAAATTTGTAGACTGTAGCTTGTGCCATTACATGTAGCTAAGGTGTTTGTGCCAGTTTCAAGGTAGCTATACATGTTTGTTTACAGTCTAATCATATTACTTTTCTAGGGGTGCAGCTGTTTGCGTTGTACAAACACACAAAGAATCTGATTGGCTCAGAGAGGTTCTACTCAGTCAGGATTCCTCTGCAGCTGCAATGGGAGGCGGGGTTTGTGACAGAAGTTGACGCCCACTGGTTGGATCACATGAACCAACACTTCCTCAATGGGGCCAGTCTGATTGATGGGTTCCTCTGCCTCGGAGAAGATACAGGTACACACAACTGACTTGGCTGACTGAAACCCTAATTTCTCTGTGATTTGAGCCCATTTCAAGAAAAGTTTTGTCCCCTCAGCCATCGGTGCACTAAACAGACTCTTGTGAAAGTGCCGCATCGTCTGCAGCTCTGTGTGTGTGTGTGTTATGTGTGTCTATGTCAGCGGCTGAGTGTGTGTTATGCGCGTTTACATGCCTGCATCTGAGTGTGTTACAGTGTGTGCGTTTACATGTCAACCAGTACATTACAGGTCAATCTAGGCTCTTCTCATGCATTGTTCCTAACTGGTGGAATAGTCTTCCCAAGACTATTAGAACAACAGGCACTCTTTCTACTTTCAAGAGACTCTTGAAGACCCAGCTCTTTCAAGAGTATCTCTTGTCCTAGTTTGTTAAATTACTTGGAATGCACTGATCAAGTACTTCTAATCTCTTGCACTTGCTCTCCTATTGGCAAATGGCACTCCCAGTAGGCACTTACTTGTATTGTGTTGCAGCTTGATTGTTATCCCTCTTTTGTAAGTCGCTTTGGATAAAAGCGTCTGCTAAATGCATAAATGTAAATGTATGTAAATGTACATGCCCCCGTCTGTGTGTGTGTGTGTGTGTGTGTGTGTGTGTTTTATGTGTCTATATGACTGAAGTTGTGTGTATGTTATGTGTCTATATGTCTAATCTAACATAAGAAAACAATTTAAGAGATTTACAGCAATATATTGTGGTCACTGAACTGCATCATGGTGCACTGTGGTGAAAGAGGCTGCAGTGTCTGTACTGTACTACTATCAGGTCCAAATGCCCAGGGGGACCTATAGGACTTGGCCCACAGTTCTTCTAACCCACTGCTACCCCCCCATCCCCCACTTGGAATACTCTACTCAATGATTCATTAAAGACTCTTCATCCACTGCTTTTGCAACTGCACTATTTTATACGTGTCCTTGAAACATTAATGATGCCTGTCAGTTAGTTCATTATGAATTCAACCCTATATCTCTTTGCTCCTCCCCCACTCTCCCTCCTTCTCTCTCTCTCTCTAGCGCCCTCTGCTGTTGAGGGGGTATTTATTTTCCAGGCCCCTCCAGATGATACTGAGGTAACCACATCCTTCGATGCCATAGTGGTGGAACAGTGGACAGTTATTGACGTGAGTCTTCTGAACAGTGTCAGCTTCAAAATATCTGAAGTAAAAAGTGACTTTGATTGTAGTTTATGACAAAGTGTGTGTGTGTGTGTGTGTGCATGCAGGGCGTAGCAGTGAAGGCTGACTACACACCTCTCCTGTTGTCTTTGGCGCCATTTGGATGGAGGCTGATGTGTGTGCTGCCTACACCTCTCATCCATGCTAACAGGTATACACACACACACACACACACACACACACACACACACACACACACACACACCTAGAGACGTAGATGTAGACGTAGAGATGGGCCTAGTGGCCAAACTGAATTATGACCAGAGGGAATACTGACCCCTACAGGTGAATCAACTCCACTTGTACTTCCAACAGCCACTTCTCCCCTCTGGTCTCCCATCCATGTACTGGCCATACCTATACTTGCTTAACTTCAGTAACTTGGCAGGAAACACACACTGTATTTTGATCTAATGAAGACCAGTACCATTCCAGAAGCATCTGAATCTGAGGTCATCCCTCTGACCTAGCTGTCCTATGACCCCTGCTTCTTGTCTCCTAGCGACGGCAGCCTGGCCACCAAGCAGATCCTGTTCCTGCAGAGACCCGTGCAGGTGCGCAGGAGGAGGGAGCGAAGGGTGAGTGACAGTTCATCCAACCTATCCTCTGTTCCAGTAGGCCAACCAATGCTAACCAGGGATCCAATCAATTCAACCAACCAACCAAGTTGCTCTTTCTCCTAAGGCAAAAGTTTTGGTATTCTATTATGAATAGACTCTGCAACTAAAAGGGGTCCATTATACAAAAGCAGTTTTAACCAATTTGGTTGGAAACAGGCAACTGCATTGCAACCAACAAAGTTGCTTACTTGTAAACAACTATCCTTTTGAAAACAGAGCCCATGCTTCTTATACAAGAACCAGTTTGTCATGTCAGCTGCTGACAAAACTAGAGGAGTGAGCAGTGAAATGTGCCACAGATTCTGGCTTGATTTAGATTAGACTATCTTCAAGGGTGGGCTGCTAACGTCATCTTGGGGTCATCCAGAAGAACAGAGCCAATCAACATACAGTATAAGTTCCAGTATATAGCTGTCATCATTCACCTTAGGTTCCTTTGTAGATGTGATGTGATGTGATGTGCTGTCATTTCTATTGTGTCTGGGTGTGGCGCTGGAAGTGTCTGTGGTATTTATATGTGTGTGTGTGTGTGTGTTCAGATTTGGAGGTCTCCAGGGGGAATCTGCACACAGCTAAATTTATCTCTCTATTCCTACCCTGAGCGCTAATATTAGCTTCACAGAAAACTCATGAAGGGAGGATCTGAGGTTTGCACTGACTGTGTGTGTGTGTGTGTGTGTGTGTGTGTGTGTGTGTGTGTGTGTGTGTGTGTGTGTGTGTGTGTGTGTGTGTGTGTGTGTGTTACAGAGGCTGCTCTTCAGGGGGTTGAAAAGGACAAAGAGAAACTCACAGAACTGCGACGCTGACGATGCGGAGACAGGATGGGTCCTAGCTCCCCAGAGAGAGGAGGAAGAGGAAGAGGAGGAGGAGGAGGAGGAGGACGGAGAGGAGGAGGAAGAGGACAAGGCAGATAGAGAGGAAGAGATGGAGGAGGAAGAGGAGAGGGATTGTAGAAAAGATGACATAGAGAAAGACATAAATGACAGGAAAGTAGTGATAATAGATTTGGGAAGTGAGTATGAGGAGACCAGACAAAGCACAGACAGAGACAGCCAATCGGAACCCATGGAAGAACAAGAAGAGGGCGTGGTTATGGAGGATAATAAGGAAACAGTGGGTGGGGCAAGTAAAGACACCAATCAGGATGACCAGAATGAAATAGGGGAGGAGCCAAAACAGGAAGAGGAAGTGAGGCAGTGTGCCACGCGTGCCCTGTTCTCTGGGGTCTGCTGATTCAAACTTTGCTTCTCCATTATATCAACATCTTTGTCACCAAGACTGACCACCAACCTGACCACAGGTCAGAGTTTGGGGACAACACACAAGAGATGTGGACTTTTAAGTGTGTGTGTGTGTGTGTGTGTGTGTGTGTGTGTGTGTTGAAAACAAATTCTGACTGAAGTCTGACCAGTGGTGTTTAAAAAGTTTCCTTAAGAGATTGTACTGTATGTGTGTTGACATCATGAAGAAAAGTTACCCATAACCCTGTTCCCCCAGGTCACAGAGTGCTGTCAGGCAGGAAAAAGAACAACAAGATTTGGTACAGCACATATGAACTGGCAGCTGCAGTTAACCAATGAGTGCATGCTAACCGAAGACTCTAGAGCGCTACGGTCAGGTCGAGAATCTTTGATGCTAATTCATTTTCAGTTAGGTAGCCCCCTTTGGTTAGCTTTAGCTGCCACTTACTATTTGCTCTGTTTTACCAAATCCTTTTGTGTTTTTCTCCTACTGCTAGCAGTAAGTGACCTAACTGTGCGTTCAGACCGAGACCGATTCAGGCAACTTGGGCAACGGAAGTAATTGACTTTGTATTGGGACCGGCGATTTGGGCGACAAAAGTGCCAGGCGACTTGGGCGATGAAACTTGGGCGACTTGGGCGATAAAATCAAGTTAAACTTTGGTTAACTTTATGTAATAAGCTATGATGCGGGATCGAACGGGATCGAAGCTAACGTCATGGGCAAATTTGCCGTTTTGGTTGCTGTGCTCAAGCAATGTTTCTTGGGAGTCTTCGGCGACTCTTGGCAATTTAGTGGTCTCGGTCTGAACGCACAGTAAGACAAGAAGAATATTAAGGATGAGTTCTCTTTAAGCATTCACATAGACAAAAGAAATGCCCCACAATTGTCTTATATTTAAAAACTCAACTTTGAAGACAAGCCATCATTACCATTTACAGCGACTGCATTTCTATGTGCAATGTTTCATAAATACTTTACTCTCATCTCCGTCTTATACTGTACAGTGTAGAAGTCCATATGTACCGAGAGCCTCAAGCTTAGCAAAGGGCCTGTGTTCTCTAGGTGTAACACAAAGTAAAAAAAAAAAACCTAAAAGATTAAAAGTCATCTCTCTTCAACTGTCCTCTGTGTCTGCTGTAGTAAGGCAGTTAAAGTCCAGTCCAGTTCCAGGGTAAAATGGCCTCTACTAGCTGCAAAGTTCAACTGCATTCAGGCTCAGGGTAAAAGAATTGTGCGTCGGAAAAGGGAATTATTTTTGTTGTTGTTGTTGTTCCAGGTAGAGAATAATCTCAGAACACATCCTATTCAGAGGTTACCATAGCAACCAAGTCCATCATATTCAGAGGTTCCCATAGCAACCAAGTGTTGTTGTTGTTGTTGTTGTTGTGGGTGGCAAGAAGCAGCAGTGGTGGTGGTGGTGGTGATGATGTTCTCTCCCAGGTTGGCAGTGCGGCCTAATCCGGTTCTGGACCAAACTCTGGTTCCGGATTGGTCCGGTTGTCAAGAGGCTCTGGGCATGTTAATGTTCTACCACCACTTCTCGTAGCGGATGCGGTCCTCGGAGAGACCCAGAGAGCGTAGTACGTCTGACACGCTCTCAATCATGGGAGGAGGACCGCAGAGGAAACACAACGTCCGCTCACTCACATGCTGCTCCAGCTGAGCCTTCGTTATCCGCCCGTCTAATCACACACACACACACACAGAGCGAGAGAGAGAGAGAGGTTAACCATCAGCAATCCATCAATGCTCTCTGTGCAGACAGTATACATTGTACATATAATATATAAATAAATTCAGTAAAGACTTCCAAACAAAATGTAGACATCAGTAAAGATATTAATCCATAAGAATTTTGGAAATCATGCCGCTTGTATTAAATTCAAAACTCAAGGCATAAAACATAAAGGTCAAAAAAGTTGTCTAAGTGTGAAGGCATTGTATAGGGTGTGTGTGTGTGTGTGTGTGTACATACGTCTCGTATAAGGCTGGAACTCCTGCTCGATTTCTACAGACTGCTGTGTAACATTGAAGTCGCAGGAGAATGTTTCAGGGAACTCCTTACACACATCGGTGATGGTGCTCTAGAAAGAGAGGGCACACACACACACACACACACACACACACACAGTGTTAACACCATTATATACTGCTTCACAACATTGACATAAACAATTCTTTCATTTGCTTTTATAGTCTACCAGCCACACTTACACTACACACATCATATTTATTGACATGCCAACACACAGAGAGAGAGAGAGAGAGAGAGAGAGAGAGAGAGAGAGAGAGAGCGCACCACCTCTCAGGCACATACCCTGAAGAGCAGCTCTTGAGTGTTCTTGGCGCTGTATAGGAGGTGTGTGTGTCCTGGTGTGTATGTGGGGCCGCTGGGCTGTGTGTGTGTGAGGCGCTTCAGGTCGGCTGCGTGCAGGAGGATGGAATAGAGAGGGTTGATCCCAACGCCCCCGGCAATCAGGAGCAGGTCCAATGGGCTGTCATCGGGGTTGGGGTCAAAGTAGAAGTCTCCGCCCACTCGCACAGCCACACGGGAGTCCAGTACACACTGAAAAGGGAACAGAAGGAGTGTTTAGACACACACACTGTGTGACACACACACACAAAAATATATTTATATCAAAAATTACAGTTTATAATTGACGTGCAAGCATGCATGCTCTCACACGTTTACTAAAAGGGTCATTTAAAGGCGTACAAGTCTACAATGTTTTCTTTTTTTTTTCTTTTTTAATTGGTCACACATATTAGAGTCATACACATTTCACTCCTCTGACATAACTGCTGCAGAACCAAGCCATCATCTCTCTCTCTCTCTCTCTCTCTCTCTCTCTCTCTCTCTCTCTCTCTCTCTCTCTCTCTCTCTCTCTCTCTCTCTCTCTCTCTCTCTCTCACTCACACACACACACACGCGCTTACCCTCTTGTGCACCCAGTGTGCAGGGGGGTGTTTGGTGTACTTGACGGCCAGCTCAAACACCCCCTCCCTCTGGAGCAGGCCAGGGGCCGAGCACATGGAGAAACCCCCCACCTTCTGCATCCCAGGGATAAAGAAGTCCACCCTGGAGGGGAACCACAGGGAGAAGGACTACATGAACAATATGTCTGCAATACACACACACACGCACACACACTTTGGATAGGAACCATAGGGAAAGGAACTACATGAACCATACACACATACACACACACACACACACACACACACAGGGGAACACACAAACACACACACCACAGGGAAAGGAACTACATGAATCATACAAACACACAGACACCGACACACACACACACACCCCCTGGAGAGGAGCTAAAGGGAGAAGAACTACATATATAGAGTTATATACAGTATGTGAGTAAATGAGTGTGGAAGCATACCACAGCCATACTTTTTCCTCAGTGCTTACACACACACAAACACACACACTAGGCTGGACTAGAGGGTGTTGATCCCAGCAACCACATAAACATACACAACTCTGACACACTCAAAATCCACACTTTTAGAAAGAGCATCACAAAAGAAGGTAGGGTCAAATGTCGAATGCGAGAAAAGGTAAAATGTGAAAGGTCAAAGGTCATGTCCTCACCACTGTCCGGCTCTGAAGCTGAAGTTAGGATGTGTCACTTCCAGCCGCAGTCGTCGGACGGTATCTGACTCCATGCTGATGCCACACACACGTGCAGGGAAGATGGCCTGTGGACACAGAGATGACATCATCAATAAGAGACAGGCACTTGACTGGAGCAGGGTCTCAAATCAGACATTTCCATCAGAGCAGTGAAATGTAGTGTACAGTGTGGACTGAGCATTTGCCATCATAGTGTGTATTTTTGATGTTCAGTGTTGTCACATAGGAGCACTGCTTTATACGCCCTCCAGTGGTTGAAAGGCATATTGCACAACTTTAATATTACCTAATAGAAATTTTAATATGAATTTTAATATTAACTAACGGAATCCCTGCAAAAAGGCTCATCATGAAAACAGCAATGTCAATGTCAGGAGCACTGAATAGCTGCTGTGGCAGTGATTTCTAATTATTTTATTTCCCATGGGCACCATATACTGTAATCATCCTATGCATTTTGTTTCATATTTTCAGTCTGTATCAAAGTCAAACTATAGGATCAGGATTCTGTCATGACAAAGAGAAGGGGAGAGAGAGAGAGAGAGAGAGAGAGAGAGAGAGAGAGAGAGAGAGAGAGAGAGAGAGAGAGTCTCTGCCATAACAAATCCAGGGGTTGGGGATTACATGGATTATTATGGGATTATTCCCAGATTATGTCACACCTGACCCAACACACCCCACAGCGGAAACAGACTATGACCAATGCAGAGCTATGGGACAGGTGTACTGTACTACTTCCATACAGAATGAGGGACAGGGAACAAGTCTAACTTCACCTCAGCAAACTGAACCTGATTTCCCCCAAAACTCTGTCCATCAGCAGCAGTTATGCCTGTCATATACTGTTTTAAGACTAACAGAGTTCAAGTGTCAAAATGTCCGTGTTTGACAGAACCAGAGACAATTTCCAACACATCTGCACTAACAAGAGACACTGAAATAAATATTTTAAATTAAAATAAATATTTTATATTTAGAGACTACTCTAATTCTACAACAGATACTACAAAAGCACAATTGTCTGACCATCCAGTTTTGCCTATGAAATGCAAGGGGGAAAAAGTAAATGGATCTACTCCCAAGACAAGAGCAAGTGCCGACTGTCCTTTTAACACAGTGGTTCCCTAAATGTACACCTTCATATGCCCCCTGTGACACTATGTCCTACCAAGTACCCAAATTAGAGAGTACTACTGCATCACAGACTGCTTGCAGAAATAAGCGACTAGTTGTTAAGTTGTTAAAGAAGTGAGATACATTGTTTGTTGTCATGCAATCAACTCCATTTAACCCACTGCCAATCATCTAAGTTGCAAACTGGTTAGCAACTATGGTTTTAGGTAACACACCCCTAGTGCACTGTAAAGACACTCAATTAGCCTAAATTCCACACCTAGGAGGACCAAAACAATTTCAGGCTATACCATACTCCAAAGTGCATAGCCTAATCATAGACAAGTGTGTCATTGAGTTGGAGGGATTCTTACCATTTGTCTAAAGTTACTGGCCGTTCTGTCCAGGTGGTCCACTTGTCCTGGTGTTGTCATTTGTCTACAACAGAGGATAAAGAATATAGAAATGAATACACAGGACACAAATATATGCAAAGAGAACAGTTACTCTGTGTTACAATTGTCCGATAGGTATGTAAACCCAGTGGACCAAGGTTCATTTCATAATATATAACGTTATTACAGAGGTCGACATTAGACAATAATACGCCATACACTGTTTACATGTCTCTTCTAATTGTAAATAAAACGTTCGTCTATAACGAATGTACTAATGTCCCATACTTTACCTTGCTTTCCAAATATTAGGCCTAACGCAAATGTAGAACCTTACCTAAGCACGTAACGTTAGAGCACAACTAACCACAAAGTTTGACGCCCACCCAACAAACAAGAGGCATGTTCCAGATAGACTCACCTTGTGAAGGCGCAGGAATACAATGTAGCGGGTCGAAGAAACCCCACGGTTCCAGAAGAGAGGAGGTTTCTGGCGACAGTGTTCAGTAAACACGGGGCACTCATCTCGCCGCCTTCGGGTAACCAACGTTACCGAAACGACTGTTGATGTGAACCGTTTGCAAAGGACGATGAGGGCAACCTGGGGACATAACTGGCAATGTTGACAAAGGACCTGAAACTTCCAGCAAAACACCAAACTCTTTGTGGCCTGGATTGCTAACGCCCAATGCTAACGTTAAAGTCCTCAAACCCAACTGGTTCCAGCTTCTTCGTATTAATGAGCAACTTTCTAGTGGTCTTTTAGTTGACGTTTCACCTTGATTACCCAACTTCGTGAACTAGTTCTAGGCAGTTTTTTTTTTTGTTTCGGCAAGTGCCCATTCATCGGTCTTACTTAACGTTACCTGGCTGCAACTAACGTTAGCTAACATCAGACGCTACATTCTCATTGCACAACAACCATTATGTTCCTCCCCAGTTGTTGTTCTTAAGGCTACTGCAAAATATATTTGTGTAAGTGATTTGGACACACTCACCAATCAATATAAGGCTGTATTTACACCATCTTGTTGCATAACTTCTGTCATGTGTGACATACACCGGTGTATGTGACCTTCGACTACGGAAACACTTCTGTTCTCCCTCGTTGGTGATTTTGACAACTGGATCACCCAGGACAGAAGTGTTATAGCGCCACCATGTGGGGAGGATTTTATACATGCCACTTGCCAAGATTATGCTGTGTGTAAACCCCATTATTTCAATAACGCAAAAGGAACAGTTTATTGTTTAATTTAATTTACGTAAAAATCACTCAAAGCAAAAGCCATACCAGCAGTCATTAATATACATAGGCCTAATAAAATGTAAATAATCAGATCGAATCCAGGAGACCGAGAGACAAAAGATTTCTGTAAAAAAGAAAAAAAAAAAAGAATAAATTGTCATGCTGGCTGCACAACAAGACTGGGACAACGCATTCTAGAGACAAAATAATCAGATTTTGTTGTGAGAATTATTACAACAAAAATGTTTTGTCACTTTTATTCAAGACATTAATTTCATGCACGTATATTATTGCTGGACATTTTACCATGGTCGTGCCCTCACAGCTTTTTTGTGGGCTAGCTATACCTCTCTTCCTACATCCATGCATGCTACCAGTAGCCTACTGCTCGATCCATTTATGTCTCTATTCTTCTTCTTCTTTTCGTCCGCCATGGACCCCGTCCGGAAGAAGACAAAGTGGGGATTTCAGTGATTTTTACATGTTTGAGTGAGGGGCAGAGTTAAAAAAAAAAAACAAACAAACCAACAAACGAACAAACAAAAACCAAAGCAAAACAAAACAAACAAAAAACACCAGGACAAAAAAAAAAAGTTATCTCCGGTGAAGTTGCATCTCTCCTACAGCTGACCCTGACCCTGTGCAGAGGTCTGACTTAAGTCAATCAGAAAAAACTTATTACTGGAATTATAGACACATAATGCAGTCTGTGTCCTGTTGAGCAGGACCTAGTTAGTATCCTACATTTGAGGAAACTAAACGGCAGCATTAGGACATTCAACTCTGGTAAAAATGCAAAGGTTATAATCTGAAATGGATGGCCGACTTTTCTGATGTTTCATAGCATTCATCAGAAAAGAAACTAATTAAAATAAAATAAAAACAATTTTGTTAGAATAATCATAGTAGTCTAGTTTAAACCAATAGTTGAGTTTAAACCATTTGATGGTCATTGGGGATGCTATTCAGCGAATAAGACCTGATGTTATTTTGCACGTGAGTCCTATGACAGGAAAGAGGACAATTTGGTCACTCGCGCGCCTACTTGACTCATGATCTGTGGATGCGATTCCATCATTTTTTTTGTCATGAGAGGGACTGAGTGTGTCATTGTGATATTGAGAATGACGAAACCAGCAAAACGCTCCAAGGTCACCAGAGGTGAATCCAGATGGGATTTTTTACCCACAAAAACAAAACAATACCTAACATTTCTTTAAATAAGAAAAAAAGTGTGTGTGCTTTAGAGGGGTGTGGTGTAGGATAGGGTACAGTAACGACGCAGCTGAGCTTTCCCACATGAGTAACGTGAGTCTCGAGAGCGAGCGTCCTAATAAGAGATGAGATGCATCTTGTTATGAAGTCGTCACATGATTGCGCGCGCCATGCCCACTATTCAATTATGGCTCGGGCGCATCAGGGGGGAAAGGTGCGCAAGAGCCCGTGCCATCAGACAGCAGACAGAAGAGGGAACGGGGAGTGGAGGCACGCGTTGCGCCGCGGAGAACCAGGAATAAAAGACAGAAGGGTGAATTTACACGAGGCTGAGGAACTATGGAGGTTTTAAAATGTATTTGCCTACTTGCCTGCGCATTTATCGTCGCTCAAGTTGAGGGAAAAAAGAGTGAGTATTTTTGATCATGGAATAAATACTTAAGAAAACAGATGTGTACAACAACAGAAAATGGCTAAGAGAAATCAGATGCCAACAGTGCATATAAATAGTTACTCATAAGAGTTTTACATTTGTCCTCAAGATGCAAAAGTTTTTTTATATTTAAAAGAGCAAAAGTCCCACTTGTCTTCTCTTGTAATGACTGTGTACTAAACGCAAATATCAAATTGTAGAAAGAATTACGTTCTTTTAATCATTCATTTGTTTAAACTGCCATATATCTGTTGTGCTGATCTTGTCTTCTATTTTGGCAAATTTGTTGAATCTGTAAAAACCCTTTCCCTGTTTATTTGGGGAGTTGTGTTCACCCACTGGCGTCCGTTCAGTCCCATGAACCCAATTATGCTGTTACGCGAAGAAGGCGCGCACCGTGTCTTGTGAATTGAGTTTCCCGGAACAGTTTTGCGCATTCACTTTAGTCCCTGATTATTCCTCTCAATTGAAACATTAATTGTACATAGATTTATATTAATGCTGTAAACATCTCTAGGCTTTCTGTACGACTACTACATACATTTGAAACTATTGTCTATCAGTTGTGTATTTGAGACATATTCCATTACGCTTGCTGACCTTGATTTAATTTATTGTAGCCTATAGTTTAATGTTGGGTTAAGTGAGGACGTTTGAATATTTTATTCTTCATGTTTTTGTTGTAGCCTACAAATTCATCCAATCTAAAAGTCGATATAACAGTAGTGTGATTTATAAGGTTGGCTTTTTACAATTACAGGCTGATTCTCAACCAGGCATTAGTGGTTTCCTTTGAAGTGGTTAAAGAAAAGTTTAGATTTATTTAAATTCTTTAGATTTCGCGTGGGCCTACAGATAAGACTAGCCTACGCCTACTTATATTATGAATGCTGTACAGGTGACACGAATATTTGTGATTCTAATTTTCTGATGTTTGCGTTTCCTGTGGCCATGTTAATACAAGTAGGCCTAATAACACATTTTTTTGGATCACAAAGGACATAGACGTTTCGTCTTTAAGTCAAAGTGCATTTGGAACATCAGAGCAAAATCACCGTAGAGCAACCACGGGAGAAATTTCTTTAATTTGATTACAAAAACGCCCAATTTCATTACTTGAACAAGTCACATCAGAAGCCTGTTGCTCCATCTAGTGGGGATGCGAAGGTAACCGCGTCTATATCGCTTTGATTCCCATATCTGTCGGGGTAAAGCTGTTAATGTTGACAATGATTCCAATGAATATTACGCACGGCATGTACTTTCTTTAAAATACAATAGTTGCATAGGGCTACCCACTAACAGTTATTCCTCAACTTACCCGAAATTCTCTCTCTCTCTCTCTCTCTCTCTCTCTCTCTCTCTCTCTCTCTCTCTCTCTCTCTCTCTCTCTTTTCACATACACCGACACACAGCATTCAGGGACATGTTTCCTCATAAACACAAGCTCCCAATCCCCCCTATGCCGTTCCCCATCCCGGGATGGGACCCTGACTCAATCCCCTGGGACGATAAACTCTACCCACCCATGAAACCAGAACTTCAACGCCAGCGCGGTAAGCAAAGAGAAAACACTTTTTCATGACACTTGTCACTTAAAATACGAACAACATGTAAATGTAATGTCAACGTCTCCGCATAATTTCTGACTGCAGGGCCGGCACCAAAGGTTCGCCTGACGAGTGATAGTCCCGCCATGAACGGCTCGTCCATCACCTTCACCGCGGCGATCGAAGCCCCGTGCACGAAAGAGGACGCAAACGGGGACCTTGTGTATGACGAACACTGTGAAGACGGTATGGAGGCCTCAGGTGCTTCTCTAACACGCTGACCTTCTCTGCTTTCCCTCTCAACAGTTCAGCTCAGACTAGAAGGTTTATCAAAACAGGATAACTAATGGATAACAGTAACACTAATGGATATGATGAAATTCACATGGATTTCATTATCTGTTCTTTTAAAAAGTTGGCTAAATAGGCTGAAAGTACTAGTGCATTTTCATGAATCAATAGTTTATATTTGAGTTTAAAAAACATTTTTTCACTCATTAACATACTTATTATTGTCATATCAGTCCTCACTAAAAATTAGTAGGCTACTTATAGTGCTTTTTCGCCTCTCTGGCTGGGCTCAGCCAACGGACAGGTGCGGTCAGGCTACGTTTATAACTGGACGTCATGGATGGATGACTATGGCTTTGCTAAGTGTCCGAACCCGAAGCGCTGTAACGTGTTCCCGGATGGGAAACCCTTCCCTCAGAGCAACGACTGGAGACACAAGGGCTACGTCTACGTCTGGCACACCATGGGTAAGCTACGCAAGAGAGAGCGCATCAGATAGAAAGCTAGCCATTCCTCAAGCAGCTTCTCTGGTCAGCTGTTCGGGCTCATCAGCATACATCCTTTTACATCCATCCTTTCTGAACTCCATTTTCTGAACATTCCATTTTAATCTCTTTAATTTTTTACTCTATTTTCAACATAATTCTTGTTTTACCAGCTGGGATGTAATTATGTACACAGTCAGGTCCTTGGTGGTCCTTCATCACGGTGTGGGACACATATAACAGCTTTTAGGAGTCCCTGATGCCTGTGGTGATGGATGGATTTCCAAATGACCCAAAAGCCTAAAACCAGTCAGGAGACTTAATGCTATACACTGTGCTGCTGTGCATATGTGTGTCATTTATAAATTTATATAAATGCAGTCCATTATAAGTGTGTCATTTACAAGAAAGTTGTGTTTTAGGTACATGCTGTACATAGGCTCAGTATCCATACAAGTACTCATTGACATACATACAAATAAGACATCTCTGTTTCTCTCTGGCTCTCGTCTGCAGGTCAGTACTTTGAGACGTGTGATGCGCACTCGTCCCACCTGACCCTTAACACGTCTGGCTGGACGTCCGGCGCTGGCGTCATGGAGGTCCTGGTATACAGGAAACGTGAGACCAGGAAGTATGTGCCTATGGCTACTGACAGCCATGTCTTCTTCGTCACTGGTAATTGCACACACACACACACACACACACACACACACACACACACACACACACACACACACACCTCTCCAATAATGCACCTTTACATAAGTACAGAAGTATTCAGGCAGATTGATAATTCAGTCCCCTAATTGCTCATGCAAATACTCGTTAACTCCAGTCCAGTCTAGAACATAATGTTTCTATTTGCTTTTATGCTTTTTCTGTGAGGCAGCAACACATACTTATGGACAGAAGTTTAGCCATTAGGTTTCCTGATACAGAATTTAAAAATGTTTCTGTCTCTCTGCTCCTCTGTGTGTGTGTGTTTGTGTGTGTGTGTGTGTGTGTGTGTTTAGATAAGATTCCTATCGCGGTAAACTTGACCCAGAAGTTGGCGGTGAACATCACTGAGAAGAACGTGTTCGTGCGTGGCTCTGACGTGGTCTTCCAGGTGAGCGTCCACGACCCCAGTAACTACCTGAAGACGGCCGATGCCGTGGACTTCATCTGGGATTTCCGTGATGGCAACCAGCTGGTCACCCATAGCAACGTGGCCACCCATGCCTACCATGCCCTTGGCAACGTCACTGTCAAGCTGACTGTAGAGGCGGCATTCCGCACACCTTGCCCTCCCGCCACTCCCACACCCATGCACATCACCGTGCCTCCTACTAAAGGTAAACACACACACACACACACACATGCACGCACATACACGCACATCACTGTACCTCCTTCTAAAGGTAAACACACACATACACACACACACACACACACACACACGAACACGCCCATGCACATCACCGTACCTCCAACTAAAGGTAAACAAATACACACATATACACACACACACACACACACACAAGCACGGCCATGCACATCACCGTACCTCCTACTAAAGGTAAACACACATACACACACACACACACACACACACACACACACACACACACACACACACACGAACACACCCATGCACATCACTGTACCTCCTACTAAAGGTAAACACACACACACACACACACACACACACACACACACACACACACGCACACACCCCAACGCCCATGCACATCACTGTACCTCCTACTAAAGGTAAACACATACATGCACACACACCCACGCACATCACCGCGTCTCTTACATAAGGTAAACACACACACACACACACACACACACACACACACACACACACACACACACACACACACACACACACATACACACACACACTCACTCACCTGAACACCCCTGTTCCCTCTCTCTCCTACTAAAGAAAAACCACACACAGCACTCCAATGTGCCTTTACAGACTAACTCTTGAACTCACACATGTAACATTTTCCACCTGTACCTTAAGCATAAAAAACTCTCTCTCTCTCTCTCTCTCTCTCTCTCTCTCACACACACACACACACACACACACACACACACACACACACACACACACTCAACTTCTGCTCATTTGGTTAAGTTGGTCCTTCATCATCTGTTATGATTGACAGCTCCTACGGCTCCTCCTGCAACTCATGCTGTCACTAGTAAGATGGAGACCACCCCATACGGTAAGATTTTATGTGTGTGTGTTTGTGTGTGTGTGTGTGTGTGTGTTTACACTGAGTGTGTGTATCAAGAACATTTGGTATGTGTGTGTGTTTCCCTATCATTGAGAGTGTGTGTGTGTGTGTTTGTTTGTACTTAGCATAAGTACCATTTCTCACTGGAAGTGTGTAAGTGTGTGTGAGCCCGTAGGCTAGTGTGTGTGTTGGCTGTAGTGTGGATACCACGTTAAGACTGTGTGAATCTGTTTGCTTATGCACGTCTGGGTTTGCATCTGTGTGTGTGTGTGTGTGTGTGTGTGTCTTTGATTCATCTTCTCTTAGCGGAACCAACCACGCCCCCTCCACCAGCTCCAACCACACCCGCAGTTCCCGTGACAACAGCCTATGTGACAGACCCGTTGCCAACCGATCCTTTTGTGACGGCTGGAGTGACCGGAACCCTTCCTCCGGTTCTCAGCCCCACCCCCGGATTGCCCACGTTCCCTCCCATGTTCCGCCAGGGGGGCTCCAACAACGAGTGCTTCCGCTACATGTACGGAACGTTTGAAGATGAGCTCAACATCATTGGTAGGTTAAGGAACACACAAAAACATACATTTTATATGATGAGGAGTGTGTGTGTGTGTGTGTGTGTGTGTGTGTGTGTGTGTGTGTGTGTGTGTGTGTGCGTGTGTGTGTGTGTGTGTGTGTGTGTGTGTGTGTGTGTGTGTCTGTGTGTGTGTGTGTGTGTGTGTGTGTGTGTGTGTGTGTGAGTGATGAGGAAAGTGGATCTGTGTATGCATGCGGAGACAGTAAAGAATGAGAGGAGAAGGCTGAGCATTAAGAGTAGAAATAGAGGATTTTGACAAGACTTTGAAAGGTGTGTGTGTGTGTGTGTGTGTGTGTGTGTGTGTGTCTTTAGAGCCTTTGCCAAACATGATCCAGAGTCAGAGTGAGCCTCCCAGCAGGATCGTAGAGGTGTCTGCTGGCAAGGTCAACAATGGCACCGTCAACTTCCTGGTCACATACCTGGGCAGGTACTGTACCGCACATGCCCACATTCTCTCTCTCTCTCTCTCTCTCTCTCTCTGTCTCTCTCTCTCACACACACACACACACACACACACACACACACACACACACACACACACACACACACACACACACACACGGGGCGCCGCTGGGGGGGGGGAGTTAAGATGATTCTAAGGGCCCAGCACAGACAGGGGGGCTCAGAGAAAATTTTAATATTAAAATCAATATTTGAGGGGCCCCCAAAAAATTTTTTGTCATAGGGCCCAAAATTTCTAGCAGCGCCCCTGCACACACAAACACACACACACACACACACACACACACACACACACACACACACACACACACACACACACACACACACACACACAACACACACATATACACACACACCCCAACACCCATGCACTGTACCTTCTGCTAAAGGTAAACACACGCACACACACACACACACACACACACATGCACATTTAGATTTACATGTATGCATTTAGTGGACGATTTTATCCAAATCGACCTACACTTGTCAACTATCAACTATCAATATCAGGGCCAGTCTCCCCTAGAGCAACTTAGGGTTAAGTGCCTTTGTCAAGGGCACAATGGTGGCACCCGGGATTCAAACCCATACTTTGTGGGCTACTAGTCCAGCTAACCACACATACAAATGTACTTCAAACTGTCAAGCAGAAACCAACAAACTGACTGAAAAACATGCACTTGATTTCACTTCCTGCTCTGTTAAATTCCCATAATGCTTTGCTTTGCCAATCTAGCGATCCCACCTCGGCCTGCACGGTGGTGTCAGACGCCAGCTGCCACCAGGTGAAGAGCATCAAGTGTGATGACGTTCCCATGGTACCCCTTGGTTGCCAGGTGATCCTCAGACGTACCTTCCACGAGCCTGGCACCTACTGCGTCAACATCATCCTGGAGGATTCCAAGAGCAGATCTCTGGCAACCACAACTGTCACCATCGACAAGAGCACCAACAAGGGTGGGTCATGTGACCTCAGATCTCCATCCCATTGGTCAATTTTGTTGATTTGAGATGTTTCACTGTCCAAGCCATCTTGTGCCATTGAAGTGTTTACTTTTCTCCACCAAAAGCAACCCTGACAAAATGAACCAGGCTCTCTCTAAACTCCATGATGGCTGTTTTTCTCCTGCCATAGTCTCCAAGTATGCAGAGTTCCCAGTTTACCTCTCAACATTGTCATGAGTGTCCGTAATTCTTTTCAGATCAGTGGTTCTTCTCCTTCTTTATAGTCTAAGTTATCCCAGGTCTCTGCTTAACCTCTCTATGCCCCCTCGACTGACTCCTATGTGTTTCTTGCACCATAGTGTCTGTCCATGTGTGCATAGTCCCTAGTTCACATAGGAGCTCCATAATGTGTGTGTGTCTCTCTCTCGCCCTCTAGTGTCCAAGTCGTCCCGTGCTGCTGAGGTGGTGCTGTCCTCTAGTGCAGTTCTGGTGGCCATCTTTGCCTTCATCGCCTTCATGGTGTACAAGTGAGTTATTCTAACAAGCCCAGAGTCCAACACAACAATCTGCTCTGACTCAGAGGCACACAGAAAAGTGACTAAGAACTAAGATGTTTTTTCCCTAATTAAAACTTAAAGGAGAAATTTGGTGTAAATCAGTCAGTAGCCCTGTTGTTCCAGGCACCTGAATGCCGTCTGTAAGAAAAAGAACGAGACAATTTGATATTTGATAGATAATAACCAACGGATTACTAATGCGGACTGAATGGGGCATAGTGAAAGGATGCTGTTTTGCCCCATTCACTTAGTGTTAGTTTCCAGTTCACTGCTCGGTCTATGTTGTATCAAATATTCTTATTCTTTTCCCACCCACTGCACTTGGTGAGTTTGAACAACAGGGCTATGGATTGATTTACACTGGATTTCTCCTTTAACTTTTCTGAGTCAGTTGAAAATGAAAAGTGCTGCTATCTGATTCAATGATCTAGAGGTGACTGATCTGATGGAAACGGAAACAGGAGAAACAAGAGCTCAGTTTATGCTGTCTTACTTTTGCCTCAGTTAGCTATAACATAAGGCATGCTAAGTGCTTTAATTAGGAAAAATATTACAGTAATTACTATGACTGCCTCATACAATTCTGGTATACTTAAATAAGTGCTCTCAAAATGACTGATTAATCACGTAATTGATGCAAATAGATTAACTCAGGTTAAAAAGCTAACTTAGATTAATCTTGATTCAATGATCCACTTTCATGCCATGTATGATGTTCGATTTCAGATAGAAAATGGCTCTGCATCAGGTAGACATACAAGGGTATGTTTTGTCCGACTGGGAAACAGGAAGGGAAACAAGGAGCATTCCAGTTTTATGGCCAGTATCATTACTGTTTGCCCCAGGTTACGCATGATTAGCATACCTAGCATCCAAAGGGCGTGCTGGAGTGACTTTATCAGAAGAGATTAATCACATTAAACACTGATGACTGTCCCGATTAGTCAAATTAATCTGGTTAATCGCTTGACAGTACTAATTACAATATACTGTATATCTGCAAATATGTCACAGTACAGGACCAGTCGTCCTGACACACATGAATGATGACTTAACAGGTCTTAGCTTTGTTTGTGATGATTAGACAGACAGACAGACAGACAGACAGATAGACAGAGACAAATAGACAGAGATAGATAGACAGATATAGTAGATACTACATCCAAACATGCATACTGCACATACATACATAGACAAACAGACAGACAGGCAAATGGATATTTCATTCATACCTTTTGAAAATGAGGCCTACATTGTTTTTCTACAAACTGATCCTCCTCTGTTGCCGTACTCCTGTCTCAGGCGCTACAAAGTGTACCAGCCAGTGCGGCGTTCCTTGGTGGAGGACGCGGGTGAACCAGCGAGGGTCGGAGGTCAACTGGAGAGGCTGAGGGCAGCCCTCTTCCCAGCCGACGAGGAGCGGAGCCGCCTGCTGACAGACAGGCGCCCCCTGTAGGGCACACCCAGGAAATGCAGCTCCCTAGGGTGGGGGTGGGGGGATAGTAATAATGTATGATGGAGTTTGCCCACTGTGCAGAACATGGCATGGCATAAACTCACAAGTACACGAGACTCACTAGCAGTGAGTTAAGATGAATAGCTGGATTAAATGAAGTCTACTTGCTGGTTTTCACTTGAGTCAGTAATATAATACTATTGAATTACTTGGGTGTATTAAAAATGTGTAACAAAAAATAATTACTTTGACTGACTGTTGAACTGTATCAACCCAGTAAGCCTGCGACTCGATTGCGACGATTCTTCAACTAGCTAAAGCGCCTTTCTATCAGTGATGCATTATGGGTAGGCTATATAATGCGGCATGACAACTTTAATCAACTCTCATAACACACTGCAATTTTCCTGCTATTTCTGCATGTTGCCTTTCCAATAGGAATGTCCTACTCGTTTGGATAAACTGAAGAGTATTCAGTGGGCAAAGGCAATTTAACTTCAAGTGAAACCATAATAGAAGTTTAACTTATAACGTTACTACTGTTCATGGATAGCAGACATGCTGGGTACAGTCAGTGTATATTAGGATGTATCAGA
This sequence comes from Sardinella longiceps, assembly GCA_027497455.2. Classification (NCBI taxonomy): domain Eukaryota; kingdom Metazoa; phylum Chordata; class Actinopteri; order Clupeiformes; family Clupeidae; genus Sardinella; species Sardinella longiceps. The sequence goes on along the minus strand of JAODXP020000029.1, from coordinate 6,773,331 downwards.
TATTGTGTTTTTCTTACCTAGGACAAAATTTGCTTGCTGATTGACACACTTAACAAATCTTACCAGCCTCAGTAGAATATTAGTCAGTTAGCTCACGATCCTGAAAACTCATAAAAAACCCTAACCGTAGCACTTGCACTTATACAGCTCTGAGTTTTATGGAAGATTATCTGAGTGTGTGCCTGAATTCTGTGGTTCGTATCTGATCTTATATCAAGTGTGTCTTTGTATGTGTGTGTGTGGGTGGGTGTTCGAGAGAGAGAGAGACAGAGAGACAGAGAGAGATCACAGACCATCCTGGACTTTGTGTACAACAATTAAAAGCCAAGTATTTTAGCAAGTTAGAACTAGTATCATCCAAATACATTCTTTTCCCAAGTAAACCAGCAGAGAATTTATGGATTTTTGTATTATTATTGAATACTGGAAAGGTTTGTTCACTGGAGTTAACAGTACTATAGACTATTGATGTTGATTTGAGTCGTTTATTAGTAGTGAATTGGTTTTGGTGTTTAATCTGATCTGTTATTGCCAACATACCAGATCACTCTTTCCCAGCTAACAATATCTGGTCCCCCAAACATTCCAGTAACGTCACTTTTTAGTTGCAGGAACGTTCCCTGAAGGTATGACTTATGACTATGATAGCTAGATGGTTATCATGGAAAGTTTTTCCAATGGTTCCCTAATGTTAGTTGTTGGTTGCATGGTTGTTTCCAAGAATGTTGTCTTTTTCAGAACCTTTCTAGAATTATCTGTTTCTTCTGTCAAACTTCTGTTGATCATGCATGTGCATGTATGGTAGTTTAGCCTTCAAAGCATAAAACAAATGATCGAATACTGACACATACTAATTAAGATATTTTAATTTAAACATGTTTTTCTATCTGTAATTCTGGATTTTTTTTCACTGTAGTCATCCTAATAAAGATTCTAAACCAACCCAGTGAATTTAGAACCTTATTGGTTCTGTAAGGTTTGATGTAGCCGCTCCAATGACAGAAGGAATTTTGTCTTTTTAAACATCCAAGTTTAGTAGTGCCTTTCTTCTTACTTACAACAAAGATCATACAACTAAAACAAAAACGACCACTCACCAGTCAAGTAGACTAATATATTAAAAGGTTTACATGAAAATCAATCACTACAAGAAAGTGAGAGGAACATTAGACAGATTCAGTGTGTAAAAATAACCTTTTAATGTTATTTTTTTTGCAGCAGTGGGGGACGTGGGTCTTCGAATAATATTAATAAATAATATTTAATATTCTCACCTTATAAAGTTTATCAACTTTGAGGGGGATATTTGAGGGTACTCTATGAAGCAAGGCTACTTGCCTACCCTACTTGCCTATAATTCCAAGTGGTTACATGTACATGGCAAACTGGAGTTTAAGCGGAGGTAGAGGTAAAACTGAGTCCATAGTCTTTGTAAAGTTACTCAGGTAAACCAATATAGCCCCATAGTCTAGTGATGTAGTGAAGAGTCCCTTTCCGTCCTTTACTGGGTTAGACAACTTTGTTGCTATTCCAAGCACAAGCATAAAATGCCAATATCACTGGCCATCTGAAAAACCACAGGGAGAGATCAAAATAACATTATTAACCACAAGCAATGGATTTGCTCAAACTAGTTAAGAATGCCTCACTAGTCTACCTACAGTATCTGGCCAGCACCAGTGTGTTGAGAAGGGTTGTGTGGTGGGTGAGCAAACATGGTAGGTGTGTGTGTGTGTGTTGCAATTACTCTAGTCCTATTGGCAAGTGGAGACAGAAGTCAGAAAGTGTTGGGAGGATAAAGACAGGAGAACTGGTAGGAGCCAACTTGACTTATTTTATTTATTTATTTATCTGAGAGGCATTTTGACAGGTGGAGTCGGTGTGTGTGGTGGCACAAGCACTGCGAAGAAAAAAGTACATCATGCTGAAATCAAATTGCTTATTTGTCCTTCAAAACAAAGAAAGAAAGGAAAGAAAACAAAATAAAAAAGCCAAAAACCATTCCAGATTGAGAACCCATATGACATCTTTCTGTTACACATCATACCACACAACACAGTTTAAGAAAAAGGAAAAAAAAAATAAGGGGGGTGGTTCCCAGCCAAGCAAAATCACTAGAGCATCCGTTTGACAGAACTCAGAATCAGAACACAAATACAGGTCCTTTTTTTATATAAAGCATCAACTCTTATTTACTGAATGCGAAATATGATCTGATCTATTCAAGAAAAAAATCTGTTAACCTACATAGAAGCCACGGCACCAAAATGGAAGAAAAGCAGAAAGATTTTTTTTTTTTTTTTTGTGATTTTTCGATCGATCGGTAGATAACAATGTAGGCAAAAAGAAAAATGCAGTCTTGAAAACTAAGCATTATTACAACATGATCCACTGGATTTCCCCTCAAGGAATGGGTCGGTCATACCCTAGAATCTAACAGAAATGCCTCCAATTCAAAACATGTGTCTATAAAGAGGTAGATCAAAATGGCGACAGAAAAAAAAGAAAAACAAATTGAATTGAAAAAGGAGGAAAAAAAAAAAAAAAAAAAAAAAAGTCACTTGTGCCCTCACTGGCGTCGTGTAGCGTGACATGACGCGAAGCGAAGCCAATCTGCAGAGTGTAAAGAGTTGGCGAGGGACGTGAGGTATGGGATTGCGCGCGGGACTGTCGGGGCAAATCCCCACCCCACCACTGCTGCCCCGTCCTGTCCAGCTGAGGTAGAAAGTGTTCCTCCGTTAGAGGAAGTTGTGACACGCAAGCTCTTTACCACAATCAAATCATACTTACATTCCACATGAAAAAAAAGAAGAAATGTTGATTTCACTTTTATTAAGCATTATCAATTAGAATATTCCAGCCATTTTTAGGCGTCTTTCAGAAAAGGAGAAAAAAATAAAAGAAAGTCGGTGGAAACATTTGCCTCGTTCCATCTCTTTTCCAGTTGTCCTACAGATGCTGGTTGTATTGTTGCATCCACTCATTATGAACAGCAAAAACACTACATATCTGCACCTTGTGTGTTTGTGTGTGTGTGTATATGTGTGTGTGCATGTATGTGTTATGTAAATATATATTTCTATATCTGTGTGACTCCCTAACCCCTTAACCATGCAGTGAGTGTCACTGTGAAACACTGAAACCCTGTGCCCTAGCAGCCCGCTCCAAAGGGCCAATCAGCCCCACACCCAGGCAGCATGGGGGGGCGTTACGCCGCCATACTACGGGTGTCTGGAGCAGAGCCCTCCTCGGAGCGAGGGGAAACTAGCTGCGTTGGGGGGGGGGGGGGGTGAGGAGGGGTGTCTAAAAATACACTGTCCCCCCTTCTCGAGCTCCCACAACACCTCAAAAACACGCAGTGTGTGAAGTGAAGCAGCAGAGAATTCAATTCATCAGAACAAAAATAAGAAAAAAAAAAATAACCTAAACTGAAAAACAAACAAACAAAAAAAAAAACGAAATGAAACAGCATGCCTGCCGTGTTGAAGGGTGGCTATATCTGGAGCTCTACTGATTGATAGATAGGTGACATTTTCAGATGGCGAATTCTTCAGGAGGTGTTGAGGTGATTCTTTTAAATTCGTTAATACTCCCATCGACTCGACCACCAACAGCAGAGGCCGACGCTCTGGTCAACGCCCGAAGCACGCGCACAGTTCTATTTACAAGGTCATGTCAAGGTTATTTCATGAGGCGCGTGCATTCGAGGAGCCCGAGGCAGTCGAGGACCAGCAAGTTGGTGGCTGACCATTTTCATTTAGTTTTTTTTTTTCTTAAAAAAATAAAAATGTTCAAGAACTATTAGCTTTATAAAGTATACAAAATACCACAAAGCAAAATAAAAATAAGAAAGGATCATTTTTCATATATATATATTTATATAGATAATTCTTTTTTTTTCTCTGAGGTTCTAGCGCCTGAGGTAGATGAGTAGAATGCATATTAACTTGGTTTCCCGGCCAACCCAGATCACCGCTTCCTCAGTTGACAGTAGCCAGGTCTCCCCCCTCCTATTAGATAGATATATATATATAAAAATGCATCCAAATTTATAAAATGCCACTATCCATACATTTTCTTAAGCCCTGCCCAGTCCCTTTAGGCCACACCCAGCCTCCGCCCATAATCATGTGAGTGACGTCTTCACCCTCAACCGGAGGATCACTTCATGAACCAAATAATAGAGTTGCAACAACAACAAAAAAATAAACAAACAAGAGTTTCCTTAAAGTAAACGTCCTTGGCAAACGAAACTGAAACTGTCTGTGGGGTGGGTGTGCACATAAACCTAGCACACCGGTACAGAGTTAGAAGACTTCCGCTCGTGTGTTTCAGGGGAGTATTTTTTTTTTTGTTTTTTTGTTTTTTAAAAAGGAAAAAAAAAGAAGGAAGTCCACACGGTCGTGTTGAGGTAGACACGCTCACAGCTTGGGCGGCCTCCCCAAAAAGGCAGGTGGGCAGGGCCAGGTTAACAGGGTGGGCGTGTCATGTCATGTCCTGTCCAATCAGCACTGTGTCTCCCAGGCGACCCAGGCAGCTTCATTTCCTCCTGGGCAATGAGGGGCCAGAGGGGGCGGGCTTAGGCTCCTGCTGTCGCCTCACCTGAGAGAGGATCTCCTGGATACGACGCTGGGCCACCTGAAACACACACACACACACACACACACACACACATTTAAGTACTTCAGTCCCCAATATGTAATAAAGACATGGTCCAGGTCAAGAGTGCCTTCAGTACGAAAAAAAGAGAAAATCTGTTATACTCCAGGTACTGTATCCATGTATGGAAATACATGTACTTCCGTGCACTCACCCTCTTCAAGCCCCCTAGTGATATTCTTTCTAGGATTTCGTCTACTCGTTTTATGAACATTACGTATCATCAGTATTCATATTACTCTGTTAACAAAAAGGAATTATTTTATTTTTTAAAACTGATTTTGTACTGTATCTTGTAATTAATAAACAAACTTGGGGGGATTTCTTCAATTCAACTTGATTGTTAACCCTCTTTGGCAAGTGGTGTTGGATAAACACATCTGCTAAACCTGTTACTATAGATCAAGGTGTGTGGTTTACCTGGCTGGCGTAGAAGTGGCCTGAGATCTTGACGACCACCTGGTCGTTCTCGTCCGGCGTCTGGTCCCGTGGCACCACTACCTCGGCGCTCGACAGATTCTGTAGCTCATTCACCTGCAGGACAGGTACAGCTTTAAACCACTATGAAAACACTGCCTCCGTCCATGTTTGTGTATGACTGGCGGCTAATATATACACAATAGTAGGCATACAAGTCTGTGAGCCCCATATGACAAAAATGTGGACATCTGTTATGTGCAAGTTTGTTTAATGTACAGTTTCACCTGAGCACTGCCCAATCAATATGCACACACCTTAGTAGGCATATTTTTGACCACAGGTGTGTGCCAGTGTGTGTGTGTGCCAGTGTGTGAGTGTGTATAAAAAAAAACATACGGTTTTGCCTCCCTTCCCGATGACCCTGCCGGCGGCGGAAGATGGGACTTTGATGTGAGCCTCCAGCTTCACTTCCTCCTTTGGCCCAAAGAAGTTCTCCTCTTTTAGCTTCCCAAAGATACGGCCCTGAGCCTGTAACACACACACACACACTTAAGGCTCAGAGAGCAGGCAGGCAGAGAAACAGACGCGGTACGTGCTGACAGTTGTTTGGATGCCTATTGATTGATTGAGGGCTCCTCCAAAGCCTGTGGCGGTGGCGGCGTTAAGGTGAATCCACTTCTCTCTGTAGATTTACTGTGCAGTAGCTACATTATGTGGAGCAGCACACGTTCCCAGCAGCAGCTTTGGAGAGCGCTAAAGATGGCGAGAAACAGGGGAGCGGGAGATAATCCTCTCTCTTTTTCCTCCCTCTCAAGGAGCCCAAAACAACATGGAGTAAACCACTGGAGAGAAGAGCGGCTCTGCCTGGGTGGAGAGACCAAAGCCTGTAGTGGGCCTGGCCTTGGGGTGCTGAAGTGAAACAGGCTGCAGATTCTACAGTGCAACACAGTTCATTTCCTAACTCTCCAGAGACACCCCACCCCACCCCACCCACCCCCGTCTCCCAACTCCCCATCTCCCTCTCGCCATCTCTCTCCCTCGTATTGGGGAACTTCCCTTGATTGGCCTTTTCGAAAAGAGAAATCCAGTGTAAATCAATTCATAGCCCTGTTGTTCAAACTCACCAGGTGCAGGTAGGAAAAGGAATAAGAAAATTTGATACAACATAGACCAAGCAGTGAACCGGCAACTAACACTTAAGTGAGTGTGGCATTACAACTTGCATTCAGTTTCATTTCATTATGCCCCATTCAGTCAGCATTAGTAATTGGTTTGTTATTCAGTCTATGTAACATCTCATTTTTTCATTTTTTTTTCTTAAAGACAGTATTCAGGTCCCTGGAACAACAGGGCTATTGACTGATTCACACCAGATTCCTCCTTTAATAAGGTGTATTTTTTGGCCTTAAATCAAATCTTACAGTACTAGATTTCGCATGGAATGAAAGAATTTGGAACAGCATAGACTGAACACGAAGGTGAACAAGCACTTTACATTGAGTCACTGGTACCGCAGATCTTACTTTCGGTTTTGAATAATCTGAGTTTTCAATGATTCAGTGCTTGTTCACTTCTGCGTTCGGTCTATGCGGTAGTGACAGTGGAGCGTTGTACCTTAAACTGGGCTTCGGGAGGTCCAGTAATGATGACCATCCTCTGCTTAGAGTCCACCCCATCCGCTGGAGCGATCTGAAGGACAGACACAGACACAGGAGCTGCATGTTACCACTGCAATCTAAACACACTTCTTGGGGAGGATAAACAGCTGGGACAAATAAACTGCATGTCTCAACACCTAGTATCTGGACAGGCACCCTCATCTAGGTCATGAGAGTGTGCGTGTGTGTGTATACATGCAAGTCTGAGTGTGTAAGTGCATTTATGTCTGTGCAAAGCCCATTTTTGAAAATCTTCCATTTATAATCCATCAAAAAAATAAATCAATTTTTTAATTTATTAAGTGTTTTTCAGGTAATTAATAAGAGTTTGGTGGTATTTATTCAGTAAAATCAAGTAAAGTAAATAAATGAAAGTTTCACAGCTATTATGGGGGAAACAAACGTTCAAATTCATAAAAACAAAATGTATTGAATTTTTGAATGAATGTCAGATAGTTGGGCTGCCAAAGTTCTTTAAAAAAAAAAAAAAAAAAAAAGACTGGAGCAGTCCCACCATAATGTAAAGGCAAATTCAGACCAAAGATCCACAACGACACAATACCGTATTAGAGTGGAGTAGCAGTGGTTTGAATCAGACGTTGCATGTCGTTGCAAGCAGTTTCAACCCGTTTCAAAGATTCAACATGTCAAATTGCTGTTTTGGGGTTTTAGAACGTTGCTGGTTTTCAGAACATTGCAGCTAGTCTCGTTGTGAATCTTTGGTCCGTAGCGGCCTTTACTAGTAAGGAGGGGCGTGTCGGCAGCAGTCTGTCAGTCACTCACCTTGATTGACGCGCCAGCAAAGCGGCTAAGCTGTTTGATGTGCTGACCCTGCTTCCCAATGATGGCGCCGACTGCAAGGGCAGGGATGAACAGATACACAGTCTCTGGCTCCTGCTGAGCCTATGGGGAGAGCAACACACACACATCCGTCAACACACACACACACACACACACACACGTAAGGGTGTGGTTAGTTTTTTGGATGAGCACATGCGCCTCAAGGAGTTGGGTGATCTTACAAATATAGCTCAAGCAACACATATGCAACCACGAGCACCACATATCAGTTTAGCATAGCACAGCCACCCCACCACACACACACACACACACGGCAGCACATACGATGACAAGCTGCATAAAAGCACAGTATGGGAGATCGTTCCTGTGGAATCAAGCGATTAAATCATAGACCACGGTCACAATGTCTATCTATTTCTCTATTAAAGGAGAGGCTCGGGGTGATAAGGACCCAAAATATATTGCAGATGTTTGCAGAGGAAGGTTTACAAGGAAGGTTCTAGAGGCAAGAGGGTAAAAGCAAGCGGAGCGAGAGGCACAAACTTTCATCATCAGCTTTCGTGTTTTAATTTCACCAGGGGTTAGGGGTTGGGGGGGGGGGGGGCACTCTACGTTATGATCATTGACTCTCACACTTATGCAGAGCTGGCATCTGTTTCCTAAAAGCATAGCTGCTAACCAGTTAGCAACTATGGTTGCAATACAATTTCCCATTGGCAACTATGTAGTTGCTAACTTAGTTGCTAACTGGCGTCCGTTCCCCAAAAGTATAGTAGCTAATTAAGTTAGTTGGCAATGGGAAATTGCATAGCTACTTTGTTGGTTGCAATGTAATTTCCCATTGCCAACTAACTTAGTTAGCTACTACGCTTTTGGGAAACAGATGCCAGAACTATTTACTTTTGGTGCAAAACTGACACATTATATCGGCTCCATGTTGGGTCAGTATTCAATGCTATTTGATATCATAGTAAAGGTCAGCTTGTGTTGACGTGTGTGCACACTGGGCCGACAGATGACTCATAGGCTGAGCCTCATCGTCAGACTCGACACCGACTCCACCAATATCACCAGACCTCTGCTGGCTCCTCTGTAGCCCATTTCAAATGTGGAATTAGTGACTAACCAATCGGCAGCATTAGTGCTCAGTCTTAGTCAGCTCTGTGGAGTCATCCCCGTGTGCGCACACATTTTAAACACACACACACACACACACACACACACACACGGAACAAAATTATAATTTATGATAATATTCACAACTATATTAACAATACTACTACAACAACAATGCAGATATAACTGCGCCCACCATTCAATCACACACACACACACACACACACCCCATGTTGAGTGTTATGCTGCATTGCAGCAGCACCATTACAGATGAGAGCTCAGCTGTGCTACATGTGTGAGCGGAACCTATGCACTGGGAGTGGCTTCAGAGCTCTGGTCCCCGGCCAATGAAAAGCCAGCAGCCCCAAACCCTTATGACTGACAGGCGAGCAGCAACCAATCGTGCAGTGGTTTAGTCAGAGGGGGCGGGACTTACAGACAGGGAGGGACTGCCTGCTGGAAATGGCCAAGGAGCAGCCTCACTAGCACACACACTGTACTAAAGAGAGAACACACACACATATACACACATGAGACTTGGCAAAGACAAAGACACACACACACACACACACACACACACACACACTTGTGACTTAAAGGACAAAAGACAGCCTCACACACGACTTATACACACACGACAGATACATGTGCACACACACACCTGCACTTATCAACATTTTACTGAGAACCAGTACACAAGAACTTACCTGGCAAGGATTCATCCCCTCTCTTTCTCACACACACACACACACACACACACACACACACCTTCACAGCAAGCGTACTGAAGGCTACTCACTGGGAAGGAGGGGTAGGCTCCCTGGGGGCCAGCAGGGGGCGCTGACACCATAGAGGGGCTCACTCCTCCTGATGCACCACCAGGAAACAGCCCCAGGGCATTCAAGTTCAGTCCAGGGATCAGGTTCGACTGTAACTAGAAAGAAAGGGAACCAGAGAAAGGGAGAGAGAAAGAAAGAGAGAAAGGGAGAAAAGGAAAGAGGGAGGAAGCAACAGACAGAAGGTAGATTTAGGGATCATGTTTGTCGAGAGAGTGTGAGATGCTTTACACTACAGTCAAGTGTTTGCACTTTACCAATTAGCAACTTTGCTAGTTGGTAACCGGGTGTGCTAGTTTGCGTGTGCTAGCTAGCGTGGATCACAGCTTACGTTCATAGCAGCAATGTCGTTGTCGTAGGCCTCCCTGATCTTCTTCATCACCTCCTGTTCCGCCTGGGCACAGGCCTCGATCGTGCCCTTCACAGTGATGGTCCGCTCAGGGTTGTACAGAGTCAGATCCTGCAGACTGAGAGACCGGGCCAGCGAGAGTGAAAGAGCGATAGTTCAAGAGAGAGATAGAGCAACAGATAGAGATAGAGCGAGAGAGAGAGAGAGAGAGAGAGAGAGAGAGAGAGAGAGCAACAGAGAGAGAGACAGAGAGAGAGAGACAGAGAGAGAGAGAGAGAGAGAGAGAGAGAGAGAGAGAGAGAGAGAGAGAGAGAGAGAGAGAGAGAGAGAGAGAAAGTGCGAGAAAGAGCTAGTGATTATTAGAATCTCAAGGAATCTCCTAGAAAAAGAAAGCAAAGACACTAGAATGTGCAAATGAGAACCTCCTCGCTATCCGCACATGAGTGCAGGCAAAGTTATGAATCTGTTAACTGACTGAATATTTAGGAACATATTAGAGAATCACACATTTAACAGAGTTCTATATTAAAAAAAAAAATTAAAAATGGGGAATTACGGTGAGATGGTGATCTTGGTCTCTGTGTCTTGTTCAATTTTCTTCAGGTTGCGTCCTTCTTTGCCGATCAAACGGCCCACAAAATTATTATGAGCCAAGATCTTGAGGGGGATTTCCTCCGTGCTGTGTAGGAGAGAGGGAGAGAGAGGGGGAAAAGAGAGATTTGCTGGGTTAATAATGTTTAAAACCATTCACACTTTCCAATCTCAGCCGAGCAGACAGGTTCTGCCGAGAGTGCACAGACAGGTACGTTTTCAATGTAATATTTAACTTCAGGGTGCAGCTCTAGGGAGTGGACGCCATTTCTGCTCCTAACAGCTAGAAATTGTTGATCCAATGGATTGGAGAAGAGATTTTGTAAAACTCGCCTGTGAGTGTACCGTAAAACTGTCTGAATTTTGCAACATGACATTCCAGTGTCTATGCTAAGCTAAAGCAATTTCATAAAAAGGTGGAATATTCCTTTAATAGCAACAGTTGAGTCCAGTGAAAGCTATGAAGGCCAAGTCACACAAGAGTGAGTGCCAGACCCAAGTCAATAAGACTCATCAATATGACACCAAACCGTAGCACTTCAGCTGATCAAATAGAGTCTATCACAGCTGTCCAGGGACTTATTACTGCAAAATTCAAAACACACCACCTCCAGTATGCTTTTATGACTGAGATTGGACTTGTATTGGACCTATAGAGTCAATGCCAAGAGTTATTGGACTGCTGGTGCCATTTCTTTAAACGTGGTCACAGCAACGAAAATTGTAGCAATTGTAGCAAATTAAATTTTCTCTAGCTGAATGGTTTCCGAAATAATGTTGGGCCCTACCATAGGTGTTGTAGCTGTGTCTTTATTATCAAATTGAGTCGTGCATTTCACAACAGCATTAAATGCAACACAGTTTGGAGCTATCCGTCCGAGAGGTGTGAGAAAGAGACGGCAAGAGTCCGACAACAGAGAGAGGGAGTGAGAGCGCGCACACGTGTGAGAGGGACAGGAGGAAAAGAAGAGAAAGGACATGAGCAAAAGGGAAAGGAGGACGAATGAGAGACAAGGGAGAGAAGCCGAGGCGAGAGTGAGATGGACGACATCACAACAAGAGAAGAGGGTGACAGAGACAGAGAGAGAGAGAGAGAGAGAGAGAGAGAGAGAGAGAGAGAGAGAGAGAGAGAGAGAGAGAGAGAGAGAGAGAGAGAGAGAGAGAGAAGGAGATTAGATAAGATACTGTAGAAGCACAGAGGGCAGCAAAGAGAGAGAGCTGCAAGACAGAAGGACAAGATTTAAACAGAGGGGGCAGCGGACAGAGATGAGAGCTTGACTGCCAGACAGAATGACAGTGAGAGAGAAAGAAAGAAAGAAAGACAGTGAGAGAGGAAGAGAGAGAGAGAAAAGGAAAATCAGGGACACGTTGACAGAATGAACTCTAGCGAAAGAAAGTAAACTGGAGTAAGAATTTTCAACAGAGCAAGAAGGGCATGAAATAAGAATAAAAGTGACAAGAACCAGAGAGAGAAAAGGGTGGGGGGGGGTGGAGATCATGAATCATGAGTGTGAGCATTGGTGAAGCAGAAAAAGTGGGGAGAGGGAGAATTGAGATCATGAGCACGAGAGAGAGAGAGAGAGAGAGAGAGAGAGAGAGAGAGAGAGAGAGAGAGAGAGAGAGAGAGAGAGAGAGAGAGAGAGAGAGAGAGAGAGAGAGAGAGAGAGAGAGAGAGAGAGAGAGAGAGAGAGAGAGAGGATTGAGATCATGAGTGTGAGATGGAGAGAGAGCAAAAGAGGAGGGGAGGGGAAAGGGAGAGAGCGAGAATTGCGATCATGAGTGTGTGTGAGATGGAGAGCGACTGAGTGTCAGACTCACAACTTAGTGTCCAGAGCCTCCTTCTGCATGATCTCCATGATGCTGCGGCATGCGTTACTGCAGCCCTCTGGGGTAGAGTGCACTGTGATGGGCTTCTCTGCTGCGCCCGCATTCTCCTTACGATGGATGTCTATCCTACACACACACACACACACACACACACACACACAAAAAAACACAAGCATGTCATATGTGTAGCAGGAGCCGTTCTCACCACTCTCGGGTCTCAAACTTGCCACTCCGTCAACTAAAACTACCCCACGGCATGGGAGTTGAGCACTCTAACCACCGAGCTAAAAACCCAAGCTTCTACCTCAGCAGTTAGAAGTGCCCATTAACGAATTGAGTTGTGAGGATTTACATGTACTGCCACCAGCTAGCCAAGCCTAGTGGGGACTTTTCATGTCATAGCAGTCCAGAAAATCAACATGCTTCATTTTGTGTTGGTGTTCTTAGTCACTATTGCAATACTATAATAGGAGAGATGCTGTGGTCTAACTTGATTTAATGGTTTGATTTGGGTTTTTTTTTTTTAATTATTTATTTCAGATGTTCAGTGTTCAGAGTCAACAAAAACAAACAACACAACAACACCCACCCAACACAACTGAAAAGGAGTGGGATGAAGCATTAATGGTCTATGTTAAGCTAACGCTAAAAAGTGGCTGGATGAAGTGAAGAAAGTTAAAGCTCAATTGTTTAACTTGAGAAGTGTAAAATTAGGGTATTTCCCCAAATGCTGGCATATCACTTTAAGGAGTGGGCTTTAAACTAAATTACATATGCACACCAAAGGCTGCTTAATAATGACAACATTTCAAAGGGAGATGAAGTCTGTCTGCTCTGACAGTTGGAGATTCATTTCTAAAGCTGGTAAGAAAAGGCAGTTGCCTGCTGATGTCTCAAAGAGAAAACAAGCCGTCTTTGTTCCCTCCTGTCATGAAAAGGTCAAACTGCATTCTGATATAGTTTACAGCAATGAGGAAGTCAGACCATCCCAAGGAAGAAAATGTATGGTACAATGTGTAAGGAAAAAGGTGGGTACTTATTAATTTTGCTTCGCTTATCGTTTTGAAAGGTGGCATGTGTTGGGAGTGAATTTTATGAACTTATAACTCTGTAGCACAGGGAAGTCACTCTTGGTTTTTAACTCACTGTCTGGATCTGTAGGTGTGAAGTAAAAAATGCAGATTGAAGCTTTAAAAACTCTTAAGCTTTGAGACTGTGGTCACTCTCCCTGTTTGATAAATGAATAGATTCATATGACCCATCAGCTCTATCATACATGTAGTGTATGCGCATGCATCTGTCTTACTTTGAGTGTGTCTGTTTGGTGATGTTGCGGATGGTGGACCCCTCCTTGCCGATGATGGCCCCGACAAACTGGGTGGGGACCAGCATCCTCAGTGGCACGTCGGACTGCATCTTGGGCCTGGCGCCCATCGACGGGGAGCCGGCACGGGGAGGACCGCGGGGGGGCATCCCTCTCCGACCCCCCAGCCCAGGACCCTCGGGGGCCGCGGCCAATTCGTCAGGGATGTAGGACACCTTGAGCGCATAGCTCTCCATCAGGAACCCGTTCAGTTTCTCCAGTGCCCTGAAGCCAGTGCGCACACACACGGACGGACACACACACACACACACACACACACACGTATGGAAACACACACACACACACACACACACACAGACGTGCGGACACGCAGTGTGGCAACACACACACACACACAAGAGAGAGAGAGAGAGAGAGTGTTAGCAGGGATGGGAGCTTTAAAGGTTAGTCAGCTCTGGGCCAGAAGTGGGCCATAAGCGGGCCAGGTCCTGCTGCACCCAAAGCCAGTGGAAGGAGGAGGTGGATAGAATTCATGCTGTCAGCAGAGGGCAGCAGAGGGCTGGCTTTGGGCTTTGGGCTTTGGCTGTAGCAGGCATGGGACAGAGCTGTGCCGCTCTGACTGAGTCCCACAGTGCAGCGCCTCATCCCCACACTGCCCAGCTCCATAGCAATCACACACTCAGAGGCAAATCATGGGGGGTGTTGGTGGAATCCCAGAGCTGCCCCCATGAATCGGCTTTAGGATGACGGCTGGGGTGGGTTGGTGTGTGTGTGTGTGTGTGTGTGTGTGTGTGTGTGTGTGTGTGTGTGATTGGAATTGGGATGCTGGCATGTACAGTGTAAGCATGTGTTCTTGAAGCAAGCTGAGCATTTCAAATTCACTTATTCACTTAAAGGTGCAGTCAGTGATTTTACGTGGTTGAAGAGATTACCTTTATGTTATGGAGATTTCCTTTCTGTTATAAAAAAGTATTGTTTTTTCCATTCTCTTTGGTCCCGCTGTCGTTTTATTTACTGCCTCCCAAGATTTTAAAGCACTCTAGAATCTTCACAGCAAAACAAACAAACAAACAAACACTTGGCACCCTGCCCCTAAACAATAAAAGTCAGGGGGCTGGGGTTTGCCTAATCAAAGCGAACAGGTTTCACTAGTTCGCAGTCAGTTAACCATTTCCTCTGTCTTAACGTAACGTGTCAAAATAAAATGACTTTGACCATCCGACTTGAATACCCACCTAGACATAACCGAGCTTTGCCCATTTGGACGCATCAATAAGGCCGCTTCCTCCTATTCTTTTACTTCTAGGTCATTCTAGGATGCCTTCACCCAAAAGCATTACACATAGTTCCTCCAATCAAAACTCTGTTGACCGTCCGATAACAAGGTGAAGACTAAGGCCAGACAATTTGAGATCTCACAGTGTGCAGCTTTTGTGGATGCATTATGCTTGAGCACCATCAAAGCATCTGAGGATGCTGTGACTGGGCTGTCTAATTTATCTATTAATGCAAGGAACGTCTGTGTGTGTTCCGTGTATAACTCTGCAATCATTCGTCCGACTGACCTCAAATTTGGTACACATCTTGCTAATGACGCCAATGAGTGCGGTGCCAAACGCACGGTGGCGTTCGGACAAAAATGAGTCAAGATATCGTTAAATGAAAATCAGTAGACTTCTGCTGCTCTAACTACAGAGCCACTCCCCCTCTATGGGCAGTTCACTAGTGTTTGAAACGGTTCTCTCTGCTGGGAGCGGTTTCGTGGGATGGGTGTTTAAGCTTCGGGAGCCAACCAGAGGGCTGTAGGACCTTTCTATGCTTACTGTACATTCATAGGACAAGTGATTAATGTTCAAGTGTTGACGAAAAGTACCAAGAAACATTGCTTGGCACAGCAACAAAAGTGGCAAAGGGGGCCATGATGTTACGCATTCGAACGTTCGATCCTGCTTCTCTAAACAAGTCACACTGGGAAATCGCTGAAGACGCCCAAGTTTCATCGCTCACCACATTTGCTGCCTTTGTTGCCCGTCTCCATACAAAGTCAAATATTTCCGTTGCCTCTGTTAACCTGCATGGCTTGCGGTCTTAACATACAGAGGGTTGCAGATGGCATGTCTGTGCTCGGGGAGCCAATGAGACGAGACTGCTGCAGAAGGCGTGTGTGCTTGATGAACCAATGGGAGAGCTGCATAGAACATGTGTCTGCTGGGGAACCAATAAGAGGTCCCAATGCCCTCCTAGAACCCAAACCCTCAGAGACCATCCCTAACTGCTTTGAATTAGCCAGACATAAGAATGATTCAATGCCAATTCAAAGGTAAGGTCTATGATGGGTTCCTGGAGCACTCTACTGTATTGCTTAAAATCCCCCTCACATCCCCATTGCAAACAATTTAATGCAAACAATTCAATGCAAACAATTCTTTAAAAAAAATAAATAAATAAATAAAAAAAATTGTCACCTGTAGAATGAACAAGATGGGGAAAAACGTCATCCAATCATTTTGAGCGTCCACATCAAAATGATTGAATAACGATATATGTCTATTAATATCAACAGTCATTTGGCCCTCCCTCCTCCCCCTTCTGCGCCATAGACAGTACCCTATACTCTGGAGCGTGTATTTTCAAATATAGCCTCCATTTACGTTACTTTAGGATTTTGAACCCTAGGGGACACGTTGGGATTCAAAGGCGTAGGGGACACGTTGGGATTCAAAGAGGCTCAATGAACCAGTAAGGTCCACAGAGCCAACATTTGCCTTCTTTATTTTAGACGACATGTCCTTAACGACAACGACAACAGAAGGGACCTCATGCATCAATAGCATTTTGCCCTTGAGTGATGCCCACCCACCCACAGGTGCTCAGCCTGACTTTGGAAGGGATGGCATGGAATGTCAGAGAGTGTGTGTGTGTGTGTGTGTGTGTGTGTGTGTGTGTGTGTGTGTGTGTGTGTGTGAGTGAGAGAGCGCAAGAGAGACTTACTGTCTAGCTTGGTCCTTGGCTGCATAGCGTACATTTACTACAGCGGTTTCTGTCTCTGTGTTCACTGTAAAATAGCAAAAAAGAGGAGTAAGTTTAAAGGTGAATGTAAGTAGGTGTAGGTATGTGTGTGTGTGTGTGTGTGTGTGTGTGTGTGTGTGTGTGTGTGTGTGTGTGTGTGTGTGTGTGTGTGTGTGTGTGTGTGGAGAGCACATGCATTTCTTTTTACCTTGTTCACAGCTTTCAACTGTGCCGTATTGTGCCAGCATCCCATCCAGAACCTACAAGAGAAGCAGAGAGGAAATCAAGTACAGCCACACAGAGGGCCTAATGTGCACACACACACACACACACACACACACACACACCTAGAGCACACATATGACAATCTCTCAGGACAGACAAGCAGACACACTGATTGAAGCGGATTTGGGAGCTTTTACACAACACATCTAGTCACCCTGCCTAACCTCATTTGCATAACAGTACCACAATCACGGTTCACCATCACGGCAGTGGAGCGCTGGTGGGGTAGTGGTCAGTCTGGCTATAGTCATTTGGTTTCATTTTGTCTCCCCAATTTCTCCTTTTTATTTTGGCAGCGCATTTCTAATGTGACCACTGGAAGCAGATAAAAGTCCTATTTCTTGGTGGTTGAACAATGAGTGTGTTTCTGATCACACAGCCGGCACAATTTCTTGTTGCAACAGCCAAGAGGGAGAAGAAAATGTGTTTCGGTAAAAGATTTAGAACGCAACACATGAAGCACATCACAATAACGTTTAAAAACTACTTAAAGGAACACTATGCAACTTTTCACCAGTATTTGAAGTATCCACTTCGTCAGACATTTTGCATTGGTACCATCTCCAAAATAATTTGGATGATTATATAATACATAATCATTATACACAATATATAAATATTACCCACACACACACACACACACACAGTATGATAGGTGGATAAACACACTCCAGGATACAATACACACCCTGTACTTCTCGGTGGAGGGTAGGACCCCACCACAAAACAGAAGAAATGGCAGTTACACCAAGACCTTGCTGACAAACATCAATTAGCATGTTGTAGCAGTGCCAATAAGATTCTTCATGTGCCTTTTAGGGTCGCTTGTCCACATATTTTACATTAAAACTGCATAGTGTTGCACTCATGAAAATAGAAATAACTAGGATTCATTAGTCAACAAAAGCCACGTGTGCTTAAATCAATCCACAGTGCCACAGGCCAAGGTGACAGAAAGATCAGGACCGTGTGTGTGTGTTGTGTGCACCTAAGTGAATGTCTTCCTTCACATTGTTATTGTCTTGTCATAGTGTTGCATGGGCGCACGCAAGCGTGCATGTTACCATGGTGACTACAGACTCACGGGTAAAATGCCCTTCTTTCTAGTACTGTATTCTACAGGACTACTAAAACTAACACCACACACCCCTCCTGAAACTACCAACACACAAACACCCCTCCTGAAACTACCAACACACACACCCCTCCTGAAACTACCAAAACACACACACACCCACACACACACACACACGAAACTCCCGAGATGCATAGACTCAAGACTCAAGTCATTCATGGCCCATTTGCAGGGGTGTTAAAGGAGAAATCCGGCACAAAAATCAATCAATAGTTTGGTTTTTTGACGTTACTCGTCAGCGCTGAGCTGCCAGTAGCTATAGAAACGAGAGAAGGGACTCTCCGTGCATTAGTCAGACAATGTCTGAATGGTTTTGTTTTGGGGGATTTACAAAAAACATAACAAAACAAAAAACAAGCACAAGTGGCTTGCTGACTTGTGTTGCAGCTCAGGGTGTAACCAGTTCTATATAATGGACTGCTATAGCCGGACATATGATGGATAGTCCCACGACTTCAAATCCCTGGGGGCGGAATGAGCGTTGTCTTTCAAACGGCCTCTGCACGCAATAGGATAGCACTATGGCCAATCAGAGGAACCAATAAGTAAAACAGACTATAAAAAAATAATAATAAAAAAAAAAACCACTGCTGTTCTTCGCCAAGCTCGCCTAATGACTACACATAGAGCACTGCGATTGGTCTTTAATCGGGTATAAAGCCCACCCTGCACCAGCCTCGTTTTCAAGATGACAAAACGTTACATACGCCACCCATAGGGATGAATCGGAAGCATCGCAAAACGTTTCAAAACGTTATGACTGCTGAATTCGGCCCAGATAAGAAACTGCGATTCTCTGCTTTGCATAAACCTGCCTAACATTCAGTCAACTGAGCTGCCTTTTTCCAACCACTTATCAGCTGCATTTGACTAAAGCCATGTCTGTGCCAACAATGATTCACTCCAAGTAGCCATCAGCTTCAAGATAAATCAAAACTAATTTTCAAACAAGCGGCTCCCACATTAGTAGTAATGGATAATTACACAGGCGATTTCTCATAGCCGTCATTCCCAGTGTGCCCTGCAAGGATCATGTGATCAGAGTCATGTGGCAGACGCATGACCTATTGGGGTTCATTGTTTTTATGAACATGCGGATTCGGATATTCACCCCGGGGAAATTAACTTCAAAATTCTCACATTGGGTGCCTTAAATGCATCATAAAGTGTTTTAAAAATTTAGAAATGTTTTTCAGGTCTGAGAACTTATCGTTCATGATCTCAAATCAAAATGAATTGAACATTTTAACTGTGTCAAGATTAAGGAATGTGCGGTTCATGAGCAGCCTCAGTTCAATGACGAAGTCTAACTGTATGCAGAGTTTGTGAAACTGGGGGATATGTTTTCAAATGAAAAAGTGCATATCTGAGTTTAAAATAACTGCCTCCTGAAAACGGATGACAAGCGGTGAATACCTGATTCCATTTTGTTCAGACAGCATTGTTAAAACTTCCCGCTGCTTCCAGCAAGTACCTCTAGCCATCAGCCACAGGTTGCACTCAGACTTCAGCGATGTCGGAGCTGTCTGGCTAACCACTACGATGTCTGAATACAACTTAGAGCGTTGTGATTGGATATTCACAATGTTGTATCTGGACAGGGAGTGGTTGGGCAGGCTTAGCGTTGTTTGAATTGGCTTGTTAGTTGCTTTGACTGGTTGTAGCCGTCTTACCTGAGGGTCCATCACTCGTGGTAAGACTATTCATGCTATCTGATAAGTCTGGCTTGTCAGGCTACCGTCCAACCCCTTAATCCCTCAGGATTTCATCTTCTGTAGGTTTAGGCCTACATTATTTTAACTATTCTAACTTTTTTAACCATCATCAGAAGCTATTCTTTCTGATGAGCTGTATACTGTGTTGTACTGTAGTTTGCATTCATGTTAAATTGTAAAAGTGTTCAAATATACACACGCCCTAATAAGGAATGTTAATCACAAAAAATAACACAGGGTCACACATCCCACCATAAGGCCCCACCTCATTCACCAATATCTTAACAATTTTCGTAAATTTGTTCTTGAAGTCCCATTGAAAACCCTATATTGGTGAATACAAATCTTCTTAAAAGTCTGATTTATGAACACATTTCTTCCTAAGAATGGTTGGTGAATGAGGCCTCATTGACACAGCAGGCAGTACGTAAGCAACACGTAGCAGTTGTGCCCTTCTATTCACACCGGAAATTTCATCACCATGTCATTACTGTTGCCATCAGCCCCAATTTTAATCTATGGAGATTTGGTACTAAAAAATGAAATTAATAATATCAATAATCTGTTTTCCCTTCTATCATGTGTTGAGCTGCAAAGACGAGTATGATTTACAACCAAGAATAGGCGGAAAAGCCAAAAGTCCCTACAGAGTTTTTTTTAACCAATGCTTTAGCTACGAAGCTGGGAACAATTTCAAATGCTCACAAAGAGTGCCTTAAAATTATTTCTAAAATTTTAAAACATTTTTTGATCCATTTCAGCTCTCAGTACTTATCGGTTGGCTAGGCAATCATGATCTCAAATCAAAACGATTTGGAAATTTTAACTCAGTCAAGATTAAGGAACGAGCAGTTGCTTCTTTTTTGCCTTCAGTTCAATGACAAAGTTTAATTGTATGTGAAGCTGGGGGATACGTTTTCAAATGAAAGCGTGCATATCTTTGAGATTAAAAAATAAAATAAATAATAATAATGATAATAATAAAAAAATCTAAATGACCTTTAAAACCATTAATCAACATAATGTTGTCCATTTAACACCCCCCCCCTTATGCATTTTGTTAAATTATTTTAATTACTTGCCCAGCCCTGGTTACCACACAAAGCATTTATCAGCTGTTCTTGGTTCTCACTTCACATCTCTGATAGTCTGTATATTCTGGGTGAAATTCGTGCCTGGCAATGTTGACAACTTTGCAACTCCGCAAAAGAAGTGCATCAAAGGCACCAGCAGCATCAAGGGGTCATTATTTTTGCCCATTTTAAGCCAAGTGATGCTATCGCCCTCTAAATTGGTCCTGCCCACAGCCCTGTTACCTCCAAGATGGGGGTGCTAAGCCTATATGGCCGGTTATCAAGGCCCCATTAAGGCATACAAGCCAAAACCTGCCTGTACTGTGGGTCATGTGACCAAAGCTGGGCCCTGTCCAATCAGAACAAGGCACTGCTTCGGTTCACTCCACTCCAATCCACTCCGGTTTCCTTACTAAACAACATGTCTGGTTGGAACGTTGTCTTTTGAAGTGGTTCTCTCTCATTCAGCTGCCATTTAAAAACCATCCATCCCCTCATCTTTGACACATATACAAAATTTTGCCGTGGTCAAGATGCAATGAGAACAGTATACCCACACTGAGTCATTTACAAGGTAAAACAAATGTGAAACCTGTGTGTGTGTGTGTGTGTGTGTGTGTGTGTGTGTGTGTGTGTGTGTGTGTGTGTGTGTGTGAATTTAACAACAGGGGGAAGGTGGGGCTGCAAGCAAGCTAAGACTGGGGCCTTCTCATCTGCCTCTCTGTATTCAATACACCTCTGCCACTGTTGATGCAAATATTTAGCTGCATTCAGTACATATCTTGCACCTTAACTCAGCCTTGGTCTCTTGCTTACGCAGCCATCACCTATTACTACTATAGAAAATGTATAAATAAAATGCAAAGAATCAAATAAATAAGCAATTTAGCTGTTTTGAGTAGAGTTTTTCAAAATATTAATTTGAATAAGACCATCCTGTGTTATGAATCTTTCTTGGGTGTGTTGAGTTGTTGAACCTCGGAGCACTCACACTTCTCTGCCAAGCTCAGAACCTCCAGACAGCTTTTATAGTTGGTAGTTAAAATGTAAAAGTTTCAGACGTTGACTTGATGAGACAAGTAACTAACACCAAGGAGTAACTAACATGGTCCTTGTCGTCGTCAATAAAGAATGATTAGGGTCACTTTACACAACACAAGTGTGAGATGTCTTTGAAGTGTCCAGTGAGGCCATTACTTGGGCGATGTGGGAGATCAAACATGAATTGTTGAAGATGATAATACACCTCAAACATATAGGTTCCGTCACAGGGAGAAAAAGGGGCAGTTTCTCAATGACACTCCATAAACAGGATAAATTATTGTAAATAATAATAAAAAAATAAAAAAACACAACCTATTTATTATTTCCTGTCTGTTTGATAAAAGAAAAAAAAATCTGTTCCAACCACACATTAATAAGCACAGCAATAAGTATTATTTGCTCAACTGACATTAAGCCAACATTTCATCCCAACCATTCTCGATTTATCAAGAAATGTCCTCCTCGTCTAGACAGCAAGTCATCTTACACCCAGCAAGCTGAGCAAGCTAAAACCTAACAGGCGACTGGTACACGCTGTTCAACGCCATTTCATACCATCCCACCCTAATGGAGCTAACTGTGGTGACGTAACCAGCCAGTGGCCAGCCCACGGTTTAGGCTCGGCTAGACTAGGCTAGTGGGGAGGCCAGTCTACATGGACACTTCAAATCTGATTATTTAACCCAATATTCCATCTCGGTCAGTTTATGAATGCATCTCCTTGGATACTGTTCTATAGAATGCACCTTGGAATCTTTCTAATCAGATTAGGACTTAGAAGTGTCCATGTCAAAGCGCCTTCTAGACAGAGCCCAGTGAGAGCCACTGCTAAAAGTTTGGGAGTCGCTCTGAGTCACTGGAACACGGCTTTTCTCCGAGTGCTTCTTCACACGGACACAATATGCAGGCCACCTGAAAGCCCTCCCCCTTTTCACACAGAGGTCAAGGAGCAGGCCATGCAGCAAACACCCACCCCCAACACACACACAAATGTATGCACACTATACGCACGCACACACACACACGTTCATGGGTACACGTTCATGGGTATACCACCACACACACACACACACACACACACACGTTCATGCGTATACGCACACCACACACACTTGAATGCATACCACACACACACACACAAATATATGCACACACTACACACACACAGACGTTCACGCGTATATGCACACACTGCACATACACACTCCTGCATGCATGTCACACACACACACACCCCTTGCTTGCCCCCCGACTGACTGCACAGACTTGGGAGAGTAGCCGTGAAAAGCAGGCAGTCCCATCCGTTTGGTCAAAGCAGCTATCAATCAAGGAGGCCCCTGTTCTGCTGATCAAAGGACAATGCAAGCAAGGGCGGAGCCTGCATTCCAGAGGCCCCTAGCTGCAGGGGCAAGAGGAAGATGGGGGGGGGACTAACTAGCCAAGGTTACCACACACACACACACGAATGAACGACCAACTAGGCAGATGTGCACACCCGCACACTCAAGGGTCATGTATGTTAAAGTCCCTCCTCACAGTAAAATATATATTTAAAAAAAAATGCAGATTAATACTCCAGTCTCTGCCTTTAAATACGAAACCCATCCATTAATCCTCGTACGCTGACACATGTGTGAAGACACACACACACACACACACTAAAGCACTGGGGCTTGCACACACACACCAACACACACGGCTTATCTACGGTTCAAGCTTCAGCTAGGTGAAAGTCCTACATGTGGCATGTGTGCAGTGTGTGTGTGTGTGTGTGTGTGTGTGTGTGTGTGTGTGTGTGTGTGTGTGTGTGTGTGTGTACCCCCCCCCCCCACACACACACACAAAAAAAAATCTGTGTAATACAAACGGCACACTGAAGTAGGGTACAGACAGACACACACACACACACACAGAGCCAGCCCGAACATGTAACATGGTCCGGCCAGTAGCCAGCGACAGGACATACTGCATGCATTTGCCACTCACCTCCCACTGCATGTGAGGTGGGATATTCCTGATCTGTAGTTTACAACTCCTGAGGAAGACACAAAAAAGGGGGAAAATTGGTTTGACACGCAGACATTTTTAACTCCACACACACACACACACACACACACACACACACACGATACAAGCTAAATAACAATTACATACATACACACAAAAACAGAAACATGTGTAGATGAAAAAGACATTTGACCGTTGACTTAAAGTTTTGACATTCCTTATGTGGCCATTTGTTTGTTTATATATTTATATGTTTGTAATGAGCACCACACACACACACACTTCGACAGCCAGTCCAGACCATTGGAATTGCAGTAGTTCAAACTTGCACATTTGACATGAGGAATTTGGATTTGAATCACACTGACTGACTGACATAACCATGGCTGTGTTAGGAGATCCAACCCCATCACCAACACAGATCACCAGTGCTGTTTCTCTTCACAGAGCCTAACCAACCAAAGCTGCCCCGCCATTTTCAGCTCAACTTACCTCCTGAAGGGCTGCATTGGGGTGCGCGCCCACACACACACACACACACACACACACGCACGAAGACAAACAGATCTCCCAAGCATTTTTTTTTTATTATTATTGCTACATGCCTGCAATGGCCCACTTTGTTGCCAAAGATGATCTTGGCAAAATGACTGCTCTACTTTCCGTTTTTGACCATGGTTCTCAGAGAGATAAATACTCTGGACTGAAACCTCAAAGTCCACGGAATAAAGAAATATAAGGTGTGTGCACAGTAATGTGTAGGTCTATACTCTTAGAGGCCTCGGACTGCATCCATCACGTCCTCATTCTTTACTATGGAGAAAGGCATCGTTAAGAGCATCGATAAGAACCAGCATCTATAGGCAGTACCGGTATCAAGATCGATATCGATAAAATTATTATCGATAAAATACTGCTGTGCACTCTGGATTGACTGATTGCGTGAGCTTCAAAGTCACATGGGAGCGATGGATACAGTGGAGTAAGACAGATGGATAAATCCACAGATTAATACATGACAATAAGGAAAGACAAGGGATCTGTAGCATAGCACCATGGGAAATGTAGTGTCCTAAGAAAGCTTCTGATCATGCCTTGAAAGGGACCATTCACAACCCCCTGGTTCCATCCCATGGACCCAGAACCACCCTGTGTGTGTGTGTGTGTGTGTGTGTGTGTGTGTGTGTGTGTGTGTGTGTGTGTGAGAGAGAGTTCTTAAGCACTATTTGAATTCTTACAATGACCATATGCAATTGCTCATTCATTCTTAGCGCCTGTTGGTTTAAAGGGATTCGGGGACCATTTGGGCACATTTCACCTCTCCTATAGTTATTAAACAATTGAGTTTTACCCCTCTCCAGATAAGAAGACCCAGCTGTTCAGAGTCTGAAGGTACAGTGGCACTTTTTGCTACCACATCTGAAAATAGTCCATTCATGTTTCCCCAGACAAGAAGCGAAAGCCACTGAACTCATGGTAGGTAGAAAATGTCCATGATCATTAGGCCACAATGAGTATCATTCCATGTCATATCATCCTATAAAATCACCACATTTAATTTTCCATTGACATTAGTGCACTACAGAAAAGTCAAGCTTTAATTATGAAAAATATCAGAATTCTTAGTCACTTTTGACCAAGATGGCAACCAGTGAGATGCTAATGGGCTAATCTGCATCAATAACCTATGCTAGGCTGGAGTTTAAACTGCTACAGTTACACTCAAGAGAATGGCACAGAAAGGTACAACTCAATTGGCTAACTCCAAGGGAGGTGGAAAAGGAGTACATTTACCAAAACTGTTGCACATCCCTTTAAATCTTATTTTATTATCCATTTTAACATGATATTTAATGCATTGGTTTGCCATGTAAGGCACAGAATGGCATCATTATTAGTCAGTAAATAAAGGGGAATGTACGCACACTTGCTCACATTTTGTTCCTTTTCATTTCACCACAAAGTGAAGGTTTGAGCTTGCACTCTTCACTAGATTTAAGAATAATTTATAGTCGGTCCAAATCTTTCCATAGGACATTAGACAACATTTAATAGACACTTCAGCATGGCTAACTGGTTGGATTCCTCTAATTCCTTACTGCATTATCAGCTGTTACAGGTCTTGTGTTGTGTGACGAGTTTCAGACACAACTATAAAAGTGAACTGTACTGAACAGACGACGTGAAGTTAGTCATGAAGAGAATCCAGGCATCAGCGTCAGTCAGTTTCGAAGTCATTGTAGTCATGTGTTAGTCAGGCAGGTGTCTTGCATGCCGACTGACTGAGACACACACACACACACACACACACACACACACACACACACACACACACACACACTTGGTCTACTCATGGCAACTGTATGTGCTTACTAATAACTATCCATTTCAATTTCACACCATTGGCTACATAGACACAACACTAGATAATAAGGCTAAGGGGGTGGGTGCTGCTTGGGCCATTCAAACCAAAAGGTTCACGCAAATCACTGCAAAACCACTGAGGTCAAAGGCCATGTTTAGTTATCGGAAGAAGCACTGCATTCAGCAAACGACGTAAGACCACCAAAACGTCAAACTTCACCATTGGTCAATGCAAATCTGCATGCTCTGTGAAGATGCTTGGATTGCGCTAGACTGAGGTCAGCTGAGTGTTATGGACGAGAGTGGACTCTATGGACATCGCCATCAATGTATTTAAAGCCAACCTAACCAACCCTCAGCTAGGACCCTTCTGCACGCAAGTCAGGAGGGTACACATCCACACACACACACACACACACACACACACACACACACGACCTCTGCTATTGTTTCTAGATTGTACAACATGTTTGGTCACAACATTCATTGTGCAATAATTTTTGCAATAGCCTTTTGAAGTTTTTTTTCCTTGTTTCAGGGGTATAGTCAGAGTAACTAATCAGCCTCCAAACATGTATAAAATCTGCCATCATTTAAATAAATAAATAAATAAATAAATAAATAAAGCTCAACACATCCACCAAGAGATTTACCATAAATGATAAGGGTGAAAAGTCAATTAAAGAATAAAACAAGATTTAAATTAACTAAATCAGGCTCAATCAAATGAACACAAAAAATATGAAGCTATTGCCCTCTCTGCGTTTCAGTTCAATCAAATGTATTGCTATATATTGTGGGTCCTCAATTCAGTCCAAGCAATGAACGCAGTTAAGCAAAGGCCTAAAGCATACACTTTAGGACTTCAAATCACCCAACAAAACATTGCATACCAAAAGTTCGCTAAGAATGAAAACACTAAATTCACACAAAGGGCATCCCTTAAAAGTTACCTGTGCACAGGTTTTATAGACTACTACTACTACTACACACACACACACACACACACACACACACCAAATGTCAATCCTAATTTTCCCCAAAAGCTAAACTATTGCTTAACATTTGAGCTATGGATGAGCATCTACTGTAATTTTATCTATGGCTTGAGGTGTTGCTCTTTTCTTTTGTATTCAGAATGCAGATGTTTTTATAAAAAGGATCAAATCTGAATGTGCAGTGAAATTAAATATATAAGCTGAGACACAGCAAAGGGCGTTACTGGGCAACTCCTCCTTTAGCACAAGGGGCCGGAGTATCGTGTCTCTTTAGACACGACTTAAGGCTAATGCACAATACTGTACATTATTTCAAGTCGGATTAAGCTAGGTTGCATGATCATAACAAAATCCTGAGATCACAAGAAAACATTTTTTTTCCCCCTCCACAAAGCAAGTCCCATGATGAGCTGAAATAACAACCTTGACCTTCTTAACAGTCTGGGGCAACACGACCATTTTATAGCCATTCTGAAATTTGACAGAGGTGGTCAAACGTCTGAAGCTATGGAGCACATCCAGCATGAGAGAAAAAAAACAAAACAAGGAACCACCTTGAGCCGGTGTGGAGCTGGGAGATGGAGAGAACGTACAACAACCACCACCACCACCACCACCAACAGATAAAAGGCCCATCCTGATTTTTTTTTTAAAACCTGTGAGGGTATGATAAAGCTATGCTACTAGCTACATCTCACACACAAATCTGAAATGTATATTAACTTCAGGGCCGCTATTCAAAGCTTTTGATTTTTGTTTTGGGTTTATTTTGGTCCATACAACTCGTCCATACATCTGAAATGTATATTAACTTCAGGACCACTACAATTCAAAGCTATTGATTTTTGTTTTGGTTTATTTCGGTTAACTCGTCCATACATTCCATGCCACCTCGTGGTTCAATGAACATGGCCGCACGGACACCTGATATTGGTGTCAGTTTAGAGGCCCAACTAAGAATTCCATCAGCTACCCCCCAAAAGTCTGGCGGTAATGGGCAATGCAGTCCTTAAAAGCAGCTAAATACACAATAAGATGACCAGGGTAGTATAACCTCTTCCCTGTCAGCATTTAGGAGGGGATCTTTGCCTTAAAGAGAGCGAGAATTCAAAATAAATAAATACACACACACACACACACACACACTTTTTAACCCAACCACTTGGGAGGCCCCACTAGTCTTGACATGAACGGAGAGCAATTGGAGCAATAGTGTGCATTATTGGCCATAACTAGACACCACGGATTTATGAAACAGCAAATGGGTGCAAAGTCGAGCATATGTGTGTTTAAGTGTTGATACCTTCACCTGGCCACAGAACAGAATGTACAGACACACACACACACACACACAGTCAACTTTAACCCCTCACTTGTGGGCCGTTCTCCACAGTGAAGCAGAGCGACTAAAGAGTGGCCTAACGCAGTTAGGAACATCTGGAGGAAATGTGGTGCTATGTTTTGTTTAAACAACAGAAATAAAGAAACAATTCCAAAAACGTATGACTTTTGTCAGTCCAAAATATATTACACAGTTGAGTACACTTCCTGTCCAATTATTTTCAACATTTTTTTTTTTCATTCATTTTTTTAAGTATTTTGCTTTAAAGCTAGTGGAAGTGTGAATCACAGTTGTCCATCTGATAATGCACATATACAAACAATCACAAGACAGCACTACAATCCAAACAAACTTGTCTACACACCTGTTAATACTTAAAATGCAAAAATCATTTAATAGTGCACTTTCATTACTCATTTTGGCAACTGAAATACCATACTTCCATGCTAGACCAGTTTAATAAATAAAAGCAGTAAAGTGTTACATGTTTCTCACTGAATTCCAACGCCTCCAAGAAGCACATTACCCACACACACACGGCGCCTGAAAACATGCAAAAAAGTATGCAATTGGGGATGTTTAGTTAGCATTTTAGGCTATCTACTGCTGTTTAGCTGGGGCAGAATAGTGTGGGCAAAGTAATAGCTATTAATTATAATTTAGTCAACAGATTTTTTTCCCCCCTACTATTTATCTGTTGACTCATAACCCCATGTAGGGGGTATTCTAAATGACAAACAAGAATCAGGGAACAGGCGGCAAATTGCTAAGAGAAAGAGTAGAGGCGCAAGCAGGCGTGCATGCATGTTTTTATATGGAGTGGGAAGCTAGAACATGCTGTTGGCTTCAGGCCAAGAGTTTACTCTCAACTAGACCAACCATATTGTTAGCTATCCTCATCATTCTTAATGTACACAAAAAGCAGCCAGTCAACACACACATACCAAGAAAAAAAACACTAATAAATAAAAACTTGCATGGGGCCATGGGACTACCATATTTGCTGTTCCAGGTGTGTGTGTGTGTGCAGGCGAGTATGTGTGTGTGTGTGTTCGCGCTTGTACGTCTGTCACACATGCCTGAAGTTTTGTACACTGTTTAGATGAGTCTAGGAAATAAATTTTAAAATATTTTTTTTCAAATTGAATAAAAATATCCCTGCATTTCTTGTGGCCCCATTAAATGAATAAATAAAAAGGTGAACCAGAAAAAAAAGAAGGAAAGAAAGAAAGAAACTTCAGGCCATTCAAGCAACAGCATTCCAGGTTTTCCCAATCCAGGCCGTACTCTGTGCTGTGGTGGTGGGAATGTGCTCCGGAATGCAGGATTAAGCTATAAGCGGGGGGACTCCTATAGCTACGGCCCATGGGAAAAAAAACTCAAGTCCAGCAGGCAACACATGAGGTGGGGGGCGGGGCGAGAGGAAATGGAGCCTGGGTACACGAGAAGACCGATTCATGCTGTAGGAAGACTGTCTAGTTACACTGGTAGGCTACATGCATACACACTCACACAAAAATAAAAAAAGACTAAATACCTTCTTCACCACGTTCAACCAAAGGTGGAAAGGAGCGGATTTTAAAAAGGTCAAAATATGGCCTTGTAAACTCACTGTGTGTGTGTGTGTGTGTGTGTGTGTGTTGCAAGTAGGCCTACACATGCATTTGAATGAAGGTACTGGGAGACCACTATTATCACAAGAAATTAATCCAATTTTTTTTCCCTGCAAACCTGAAACCCAATTCCCACATTATCAACAAATAAAAGGTCCACTAAAGAACATGCAACATATTCGATTTTCTTTTCAAAACGTTTTTTAGTTTAATTATTTAAAGCCATGTGTCAAAATAAACCCGTGATACGAGTGGGAACTGAGCAGGCGTATGGGCTGGGCGACCTATGACCTACATAACTAACAGAATTCTATACTACCCAAGCTGGCGACGTATGCTCGCATACATACCCTGACATTCTTAACTGTGCTATTTTCCAGATTTTGGTCTATTGCGGAGTTCCTCGCTCGACGCTGGACACTGGTCGGACACAGCAAATGATTTCACACTTATGCGCACGTACACATGCACGCATGTTCTTTTCGTGCAGCATTTGTATAATACGGAATTTTCCCATAAAAAAATGTTTAATTCCACTAAATACATTAAAGTTAACATTAAGACACTTTATGCCCTCCTTCCCCCCACCAGCTAACAGTACGCCAAGATTCATTGTTCTCGGCGGAGAAGCCCACGCCCCTGAAGCGTGGCGACTGGGCCATGGACTGCAGGGAGTGGGTGGGGGCAACACGAATGGATGTATGGACTTCCCAGAATGCATTGCTTTAAATGGGCGTGGGCTCAAAGCACGGTCTTTCATTGGCTTCTTACACCATGCAACGTTAACACTCATGCCCTCTGACCTGCGAAGCACACACACGCTTGTTGGATGGGAATTTCCCTTTGCGCCCAACCGGGCCCTATTCAACATTTCTTGATTATTAAAATTTCCTGCATGAAAGTAACTTTTGCATTAATTTCTATATTATTTAACAGTTGAATGTGGTTATTTTTAAACCGTAGACAACGACATTCAAATTAATTCCTACGGACTATAACCTTATTTAAGCTAACATTAATTAATAAAATACACCGTGGCGGGTAGAATTAATTTCTCCTGTCATTTCAGTCCATCACACTGCCTTTTAATTTTTCAAGAAGAAACTACGTGTGGGCTAGTTGATGCATGTGTGGATTTTTAACATTCTGTTAATGAGAAGCCGTAAACTATAACCGCTCCATGCTCCAAACATGTAGAAGTAAGCTAACTCAGAAAAGTTTGCTGACCATTTGCGCAAGCAAATAATTTCACTAATTGCAAGTGTTTTTTTTTTTTCCCTTAGAAGTGCTGGGTCCAATAGAATGCAGACTACCACACAAGGCGGTTACTAATATGTACGCTATATGTGATGCTGGCGTGGAGCCTACAATGTGGGGGAAAACTGTTATATATTTTATCAGAGCAAGGTTGAATTAAAAGGCCCGTGACGCCATTACACAGCAACCAAGACTCGCTGTGTGCTCATGTTGTACTGGATTGTGCCCCACGGACTAGGCCCTCTTCGAAAGCCCACTGTAGGTTTCCGTGACAGGCCTCGACCCTACCGTTCCACTCATGCTGCTGAATTCATTTCGTGCATAGGGCGACGAAGAGTCGAGCGCGTGAGGGGGGAAGGGGGATGTGTGTAACAGGGGCGGAAGCGCAAGGCTGCATGAATGACGGAGGTCTTCTTTCTTACAAATGGACGCCAGGCACGAGCATGGGGCCTGTGACTACACACAAACACACACACACACACACGCACACACACACACACAGGCGCGTTCACACTACTCTTTCAGGCTCGCAGATTCCATGCAGTTGTAGCCTACTGACCAGATTGGTTTTAATGTCTTTCAATCCTCATCAATGTATCGTATTTTGTACATAAATAAAAACGTCAATTAAAGTCACTGCACTGTGTCCAACACACCAGTTCACTGCATGATTCACGAACACACCCATAACCCTGCACACATGGACACACAGAGGTTAGGTTATATACCTCGTTGAAATGTCCCTGGTAAAATGACCACAAACATCTTCAGGAGGCATTTCCTGGAAGCCTCCCCTACACACAGCCATTACCATAGCATGTGACCATGTCTTGAGGCTTACGTGAGGTTAAATAATAATTAAAAAAAATAAATAAATACAATAGCCACACAGGTCCCCCAATCACCATTTTAACTGAAATCAAAATAGAAAATCAGATGCTAGGAATTCTCGCAATTTTACGCAATTTTCACTGTCAGTCACCAATTAAAAAGAGACACGATGGCCTATGGCACAAGACTACATAATCAACTTCAATTAGACTGATGGCGAATTAATTTACCTTTGTCGTTTGGGTACAGAATGTTCCACTTCTAGTAGTTTTCCGTGAAGTTCTACTTTACCTAGAAAAAATAAGATTTTTCTCAAATTTCTTGAAATAAAAACGAAGGCTAGTTTAAAGACAAAACACAGTCACGTTGCATTACCTATAACTTCAAATATCATACACAATCTTTCATGGTTGTCGTTTGGATGATGTGGATATATCAACTTTTCCCCAAAGTTTTTGCATTTCAACAGGCGGCTTAAAAGAGTTCAACGAATTCCCAAAGGTTAAATATGGTTGACAAAACTTGCCCCCTCCTCCTTCGCCAGAGGATCACTAAGGCCCGAATATGAAAATTCACAAAACGCTTGAAATCTCAGGGGTTTGCAACTGGCAGAAAATTCACAAACATAGCTAAATGTACTTCATCTCTTAATATGCAATAAATCACTCCATTTAAAAAAATAAATAACCGAAAGGAATTCTTCCGTGGCCTAGAGTAGGTTAGCCTACCTTTCGCAAACAGGCTGTTTGCTATTGCCCTGCAGACTAAAACGGGGGCTGATACAATGTAACGACTTCTTATTGAATTGTATCACTTTATGAACCATACAGTGGCCTACTTTGTTACTCACTAAATCTGAACTGTGAAAATGTTGGGAACAGGTCAAATTATTTCAAACTCGAACGACTCTACAGATAACAATATTGGGACAGCCAGTTAACTAAAGCTCAAACCCTGTTTGGACTATAACCGCAATTGTACAGACTCCATGCTGCTAACTTGGTCGTTTAGGATCTCAATCACACACGTCGCCTACATTTAATTTTGTAAGAGGGAGAAGTGGAATAGGCGCTGCATGAGATTTCAACGAGGGAAGGACCGCCGTGACACCACAGCCTCCCAAAGACCAGGAACCATCCTTACATAGGTGACTTTTTAGCAACGCCACACATTTAAAAGGGTCAAGTGGCGCCTGCCCGCCATAAAAAGGAATACAATTTAAACACAATTTAAACTCACCTGAGAGAGTATCGATGGCCTTCATCGCTACCTTTTCATCCGGGCAATCTACAAACGCGTACCCTGTTTTAACTAGAAACGGTCCGCTATAAGGGATCTTCCACTGCTCAAAGATACTTTCCAAGTCGACCGCACTGGCCTCTTCGCTCACGTTACCTATATAAAGCTTGTTCATGTTGCTGCACCTTAAAGCCGACCTTTAGTGCACGAGGGAGAGAAAATCCTTTGTCGGTGCTCGCGGAAGGGTTGTCTAACGAACTGCACTAAAGCCGAACGGAGTGGCTCGCTCGTATACTCCCCAATCAGACCGCACTACCGGAGATATTTGATGGACGTGCTGACCGTGGTAGCGTTCGCTCGCCCTCTCCCTTGCGAAAAAAAACTTAATTATTAATTCCGTTTCTCCCGAGGATGGCGGGACGATGTTCCTTCGGACTCCTATGCCAGCACGACTTAAATGTCACATGCGTTATTGTGGCCACCGCCTTTAAATATAACTGAAGAAAAGAGGAAAAAAGAATGAAGAAAAAAACTCGGATATTCCGGCTTCTCTGAATGAGCCACGTGTTCAAAGTACAAATCAACCCCCGCACGTGAGGAATCCCGGTTGCTCAATTAGGCTCTGGATTGAGTATAGCCTAATGGCACAGGGTGATTGAGGTGGGGGCAATCTGAAATGGGCTGGGTCGAGGAGAGGGGAGTGGTGCTGGACTGGTCAGGTCCGACTACGTGCGCAGAGGGATTCCGTGCAAACCTTTCTGTATCGTTTGGTTGTCTCCGTAGCCCGGTCGACTTTTTTCAACCATCAGCCAACCCAGCATCTCATTGGTCGTTGGAGAAATAGTAAAGCGGCGGTTCACGCACGCCCCCTTGTAGTACGGGAAGCCCAGTGCGCGGGGTCTATGTGAAATCCTTGGCTCTCCACGGTGGTCGCGGCTGTTGCATTGAACTGGGGGGTGGGGCTGCCACTTTTATGGCACGCCGCAGCCCACTACACAGCCAACCATGTCTTCTACTCTTCCCCTGTTCCATGGATAGCTTTGGGGAGAGTGCGGCCATCTACATGGTCGACAAAGGCATCATGACCACTTCCGTACGCCACCCTTCCCAGTCGTGCCATGTTTTTCTCTGTCACTGCATTAGGCTTCTCTACAAGGTTAGAATTGACCCAAACTATCAAATACACGAGGAATTATTCCAAACTCCAATCTGACCATTTCGCTGGCCTGCGACAGTTCATCTGGGATAATACTGTGATTTCTTACTGTACATGCCATTTGCCACTGTATGTGCGTGAGTCGGTTATAACATGGCTGCCCACTTCTTGTTTCCGGGACACACGTGCACTCTAGGAAACAGCAGGAGGGTGGTCTGTGTCGTAGAGCTGATATGGGACGCGTGCATTTGGACATATGTGGTACCAACAAACTGAAAATGTGGTTCAACATGCAGCTGTAGAATACAAAACGAGACCAGCGGACTAACGTTCAAATCCGTGCAAAGGTGGATAGGCCCGTAAGGGCCGCCCTTTCTTTAGGCCTCACTACGTAGGGAATTTACTCCAAATAAAAATGTTTACCTTTAAAGTAGGGAGGTGGGAGGTGGGAGGTGAAATGCCAAATATTGTTTTTGGTCATGTGGATTGCGTATTCTTATTGCGCCAAGCGTTGCCTCGCGGATGTCGCCATGTTCCATTGCTATCCAACAAAGGCCAAGGTGAATATTTTGTGAAATCTGACACATTTACCAACCCCGTAAACCAAAATATAGAGTATAGCATGTATAAATTAGAAAGTAATAGTCATTAAATTTAAATTATAGTGTTTTTACATTAACAAAAATATAGTTTTTCTTGCAATACGCTAATTAACAATTACTCTGGTAAATGTTTATTGTCAGTAGAGGAATGATGGGTTAATGTGGGGTTTGTGAAATACTGAAATTTGGATAGTGTAAATTGTGTTCATTCAGTCTGCTTGGCTTTACCAGTGAGGCGAGCTTGACTGGAACTGACAGCGCAAATAAAACTCTCCTCTGGCATTCTCACGCCGCGCCCCCATTGGTAGGACTAAACAACCAATCAGTGCCCGTTTCGCTCTGTCCCTTACTCCAAGCGCTGTCTGAAGCGGAGGACGTTCATTCATTGGGTTTCAACAACCTATATACTATGATATTTAAGGCGCGAAATAAACACTGTTACTTTACTACTAAAACGTGGACTTTTACGCACCAGTTTTAAATGCCTACATAGACGATTTAGGCGCGTTGGGAAGAGTCTGAGCCAGAGAAGGAAACAGGCGGGATTCACTTGATCTCGTGCCTACTAACGCGCAATTTCGTTTGTTTTCGATATGATTAGGTTTTATTCATTCGACAGAGCGGAGTTAAAAATCACTTAATGGATATTCAATCAGTTCATTTAAACAAATACCGACATCCTACAGGGATGTTCATTAAAATCGTGATTTGAATTGAATTGCATTATGAATAGATATATGTGTTATAACTCGGATAAGTATGTTGGCAATTAAACTTATTGAGAACAATGTTAAATGGTTAACCTTCTATTGTAAGCCAATGCCTATGCTGCCAAACTTAACTATGAGGCGGATCATGCTCACAGCGAAAGTCCCAGGCTTGTAGGAAAGAGTCATTATTGTAAAACTGTCATGCATTTGCATTCTCTGTGTGTTATTCAGTGCGTAGTAGTCTGCATTTGTTGACACTACTGAGACTTTTAGTGATCCTAGAAGTCCTAAATATTTTGCTCAGTCCATTTTCGGTTGAGAGGAAAGTAGCCTAAAGTATGGCGAATTTATCGCAAGGGAATGCGGGCGTCTCCGCCCACTGCATAACTTCGGTATGGAATAATTCTATAGGCTAGCAACTCTATGTTACCTATGGTTTTCTGAGAACGACGCGTTCGATGTAGAGTTCATCGCTTCTACAAATCTCTGCGCGCTAAAAACAAAGCAACCGTCGTTCCAAATATTTTAAACTGAAGCAAAACCTATAGAGTTGGTTAAAATGTAAACAATGTGGTCTAGGAAGACTGGGAAATAATCCGTTTCCGCTGGTCAAGGAGTGGCGACCAACGTACGCGCAAAATTGTGAAATGGTGAGATGGAGGTCTCTGTAGTTTCTATAGCGCTTTATGGATTTGTATTAACCATTGTGCCTGCACATCTGTGCTCAGCCGCCTTCTTAAATGTATGGAGTAGGTATGCTACTATTGTCTTGATCGCCATATTGAGTGACTGACTTCTTGAAAGACACAAAAAAGAAAGGGAAAAGAAAAAAATACGTTGAAACTTTGTGTGGTTGAATTGCGATACCAGGATTAAATAACTAATCCAGAATAAGATTAATTGTTCTGTTGGAACCTTTACGTTCTCAAAACAAGGTCTCGGAGAAACAGGCCTACTTTATTTAACATCTTGATAAAAATGACGGGCATGAAGACTTTCTACAGAAAATGGCCGTTACTGACTGACGTCAAAACCAGTTTGCTTACATGTTGAACTTTCATAACTTTCTTAACTAGGCTACTTAATTTAATTTGAAAGTCTTCTGAACTTATTTCAAATGTGTTGCAAAACAGGACAAGTTTCAATTTGATCACACAGAAAGTGCGTCCATATAGATTTGATTAATGTTTTTACAAAGTCTATATTTAAAGCCTAAATAGTCTACGTTAAGGCGCTCGCCTATTGTTTCTTGAACGCCCTTGCTGAGAAATATCAATATGGTCATATTATCATGATTTTTGCATTATGAACTATATTAATTGGGCCATTGATTTCAGTTGTTGTTCAGAGAAAAAACAGTTAGTGGGTCAGAAGTTGGTCTGTACCATTACTTTTTGAAGTGGATGTGTGAGTTTGGTTGCCTCAAACATATTTAACAGGCAAATGGCTATAGAAGCCCATGTCGTAATATGTAGGCTACTGATTTTACGCCAAGTTTGCGCATTATGCCGCATTATGGCGTGTAGGGATACGGATCCAGGCCTTCACTAAATGAATGGAAATATGGACATTTCTATTGTGTATTTCTTTATCCAGTGGCATTTGGAGATATTTAGGGGTTTAATACTGAGAGCTGTCTCTCAAGCCTTCATAAAATCACACATACGCAGCTCATGTGATGTTTGTGTCCAGAAACAGGCACCATGTTTTAATCAGCACTGTAGGCGTATTCTATTATGTTAAACTTTAATACAAGTTGGACATCACATCACTATATGATGAGTTATTGCTGAGTATCTAGGTTTAGACATTCTACAGTGTCTGCACTTTGTGCAAGTGGCACAGCTGCTCTATGGGAGAGATTTCAGGGCACAAAATGGCGGTCCGAGGAGTGATGCCCATTCCTGAGGTATTCTAGAGGGTTGAGTAAAGCACACGGAGAGCATGGGAGAGCGTGTCTGTTTCTGGTCGGACTATACGTCCATTGTGAGCTTGTGGAGGGACAGGGATGTGATTTTAAAAGGCTTTGATAACAACACAACTAAAACAGTCAGGCTCTTGCCTCCTCCCTTACACTCCCTCACCCGTAGTGCTACACACTGGCAAATTTGCTGAAAGGTCAAGTTACAATTTTAGGGTTGTGTTGAGAATCTTGAGAGGGAACAATATATTGTTCTTTCTGATAGCCTACATTGCATCCCCCACCCCCTGACACACACTCGCACAGTCAGCGGCCATCGGCTCATATTGCCGTTGGCCTCCATATGGTAATGTCACAGATGTATAGCCTACATGGCCAAATGCCCCCCTCTTGTGTTAATGGTATGTATAACATGTTTACCAACAAGCAGGGAACCATATGTAGTCTATATGAAGCCTAGCATATATTTAGTCTTAGCTTCTCCCATAATGTAGTAACATAATATTCAGCTGCTGTTCTGAGGTGTAACAGCCAATTCTTGTAACAATGTGTAGCAACCTGTTAGCAAACAATAGGAAACGAGGACATTGTAATCACATTTTATCTTAAAAACTAAATCAAAGCATTAAAAGTAACATTATTTAAGGTGTGGGTTCAAATATAGCTAAAGTAGTTTCATGCATACCTTTGCCACCTATAGACCTAGTGGTATTGTTTGTCTTTGGACACATACACGTACGGAAGTTTTAAAACATGCACACGTTTAAGGAAAAGAACCCCCCTTCACGCTATTTATATAGCCCATACGAAGTAATTTGCTGGCTATATTTCCACAAGGCTATGGTGTGTTCACTGACATTAATTCGTCTCGAATGAGCTTTGTAGTAATGAGGTTTGTTTATTACACCATAACCCAACAGTTTTGGAATTTTAGGTAGCTAGCCAGAGCATCTGTTTCTGACAGGGTAGGAAATACAGTATTTATATATACACACAAATATATGAAAAAAGATAACACCAGTAATCTGGAAAAAAAAACAAAGTTTATAAAATAATGTCTATTTCCTGGTGATCCAAGATAGCCTACATTGCAGTTTTTATTCTCAAATTAACTAATATTTCCATTTGTGTATTTTGCTATTTCAACAGTCCAGTATGATAAATGAATATGGAATATGAAAAATTATTTACATTTTTTTAATATAATTAGTTTGGGTAGATCCTGTTAAAAAAAAGGGAAAAAAAGAAAATGTATTTTTTTTAAGTAGGAAAAAGTCCAAGCTGATGGTGAAACTTCTCACCAGTTTATCATTTCTGCATGATTTACTTGATACGCCGTTGGTTGTGTTTTTTAGTTGTTACTATATGGCATTTCCAATACTGTGAAAAGTCCTTTTTCATCTCAGACTAGAATTGTGTATGACTTTTTGTGTGTGTGTGTGTGTGTGTGTGTGTGTGTGTGTGTGTGTGAGAGAGAGAGAGAGAGAGAGAGAGAGAGAGAGAGAGAATGTGTGTGTGTGTGTGTGTGTGTGTGAGAGAGAGAGAGAGAGAGAGACAGCGAGAAAGAGAGAGAGAAACATGTCTGATTATGACAAAGGTCAAAACTAGAGGTTTGTAGGAATGCTGAAAGTCCCCGTGCCAAAACATATAGAAACATCAAAGCTAAACACGTCCTCCTCTCTCTTATCTCCACAAGCCATCTTCTGTCCGTCAACGTCACAGTTTCTTCAACTGTTTTGTTTTTACACTCATGGACCTTAATCTTACTAAGTTGCATCCAATGACTCCTAATGGCATAGTGATTTACACAATGCAGGAACACGTGGTGTATAATGTGTAATTACTAATTACCTTTCTTTTTTTCCTTTGTAAGCATTGCACGCATCAGTGTTGCATTATGGCACTCAGTTTGTGGAATGGAGACGAGTAGGGAGACATACAGCAAAGGTAACTATTGCTTTTTGTTTGTTTTCTTTTTTCTTTACATACTGTATTCTGTACCATTGTTTTATGATAACACTGAACGGGACATCTGCTAGTTGTGTGTGTATGTTGAGTGATCATGGTTGCATGTCAAAAGTATGTAACTTCTTTTGAATAAAAGCTTGTCATACTTAAAAATATGATGAATGTCGTTGTCATAATAATTTATTCACTTAATTGCTTCCTCTAGCCATAGAGCAATTCAGTCCTCTGCTAGGGACGTGATGACAAAAGTTATTGTAAACACCCATTGAAGTACATCCTGGAGGAATGAGGGTTATATCTTTCAAATCACCTGCTTTCTGGTGAGACCCACCCACTTCTTTTTTTATTTGGAGGCTTGCATTATTAGGCTTACTCTCCATTTAAACAAAGATCAATTCAAAAATCAAATATGAGCACATTTGTCATAAACAGCAAACACTAAATAGCTTGTTGTTTTTAGTTTGCTCTGTTTTTTCAGCCTTACCGTGAGGGGAGTGGCATTCCATAAAGACACCATATGTACACATGGTAGTGTTTGTGTTTTAATAGAAACCCCTGTATGTCCAAAGTACACTTTTATGAGCAAGGAGACAACGTTACCATACCATGTTAAAACAGTGAGACAACGCTTCAGATTCAAAACAAGTTAATTTGGTGAGACAACAGAAGATAGGTAACAAACTGAAGTTCCAAGGTTTCAAAAACGTCACTCCTTTAATCTTTGATTAGCTGTTTTGCTATAAAATTGCTTTATTTTGCTGTGTTTCCAAGATTAATGTTTTAATTACATTAAATGATCTCGAGTCAGAAACTTGGATATGTGTTTGGCACATTCCTTTATTTAGTACATTATTATATTTATAAACTTTTTATTCAACTCCTTCGGTTATGAGAAACCACTTTCTTTCAGTTTAATTCCAAACTCCATTTCAAAACGGACATTATTAGATAGGCTAAAAGTGCCATTACAGAGGTAATGCAAATTACTGAAGCAACAACTTTTCGCTGGGGCTTAATGGGGCCATAACTGCCTGTTAAGGAACTGCGTCTGGACAAAATTTGTAATAAGAAGTGTAAAAAAAAGTGCATTTTAGAAAACTTTAATTCATGATGGCACAGTGAGAGAATGTTTACATTTTGGCTCTCTGTGGTCCCTATCTGATTAAGGGTGTTGGCCACTGAGAAATGAGTTTTAATTAGAATGTGGTGTGAATACACTTTCTGTAGATTGGCTTTGACTTGTGAATAGGGTTGCTGTGCTGTACAAAGCAGTCAGAAAGAGTATGAAGTCAAACTGGCACCCGTTTCCTAAAAGCAGAGTTGCTAACCAGTTAGCAACTTAGTTTGTTGGTAATGGGAAATTCCATTGCAACCACCAAAGTTGCTAACATAGTTAGCAACTATGCTTTTGGGAAATGTACCTCTGATTGATTTCTTTATCCACATCACCCTATGATCTTCATCAGCCTCCTCAGGCTGCAAGCAAAAGAGCTGTGAAGTTTATCCATGATGTTATTTTTAAAAAATATATTTGCAGTTTAGTAAAGAGTTATGTGTTAGTACACACTGTCACCATACTTGTACCATGACATACAGTAGCTGTGCCATAACAACTCCACCTCATTATGATTGCAGAGGAGATGATCGAGATGATGGTCTAAAAATAGCTACACTACATTTCAGAAGGGAAAGGGAATAAAATAATAATAATTATAAAAAAAAACAGCACAAGACATTGTAATTGTTAAAAACCTGTCTTTTTGTTAACTGTTCCATGGCTGTTATGGGTGAGACTGAACCCACATCAGCTGGTTTGTACTGTGTCTTTGCACTACTTTGCAAAAGGAACACAAGCCATCAGGTTTCACACACCCCTAGCAGGGTGGGTGTGTCCCTTACAGAAACAGTTCCTAGTGCTGCCCTCTAGTGGGATACAGGAACTTCTCTCTCTCTATCTCTCTCTCTCTCTCACACACACACACGCACACACACACACACGGGGCGCTACACAGCGGGCATGATTGAGGATATGAAACTATTCTTAAGAACAAGTCTTACCAGTAAGGCTCTCCCATTCCTCCTCTGTCAGCTGCACAGCCAGCTCCGTCGCCATAACAACAGGAAGTTAGAACTCCAGTTGACATAACGACACAAGTACGGCAGTTTCTTCTTCAGGTCTACTCGTTGCAGACGCAAATGGAGGACGTGGAGTGCCGACTGCTGTCTTGGTGTCACATAACATACCTGTGAGTAATTTTAAGGTTGGTGAAGGTGACTGAGAAATGTGTGTGTTTTATGTCAGAAGGATCCCAATGCACCTCCTAAGCCTTAAGCCTCAGCTATGCTCTGAACCCTCAAAGACTTACTTAGTATGAATCAGCCAATGATAAAGTTGTTTGGGGCTTGTTAGGGCTTTGGAGGTTCAGGCAACTGTGTTTGGAAGGATATAGAAATACAGTCTGAGTGTGTGTTGGTATCTGAGCTGAAGAACTGTATTCTTACTCTTCTTCTGACTTCCAGTCCTCTCCCAGAGTGTAGTGGTCATTGCATAACCTCACTGAAAACTAGAAAAGCACTCGGAGAGTGCAGACGTCCGCCAGGGCAATGTGGTCTGGGTTCCAGATGGTGTTCTGGTGATCCTCGATCACCACCAAAATTGAATAAGTTCTTACTTGTCCCAATTGACACATCTGAAAAATTCCATCCAAATCCATGCAGTACTTTTGGAGTTATGTTGTACACAGACACACACAGACGATTTTTTGACATGTATCCATGGCAAGACCCTGTTCATCATCCATCCCATACAGCAGGAGTTCTTAAACTTGTGTGGACCAGTGATCCTTCATGCATCTGTTAAATGCTAGATGCTGTTTTCCAGGAAACTTTTTCCATGACCACAATGAACTGCAGAGCCCAGGGGGTCCAGTCTGACAACCAATCCGTTATAGGGTCCTTCATATAGCATTCTTCTCTTCAACTAATTTACATCTCCCATGAAGCTTTATCTATTAATGTATCTATTTTTTTAATTCCTCCATCTCATAGAAACTCTAGACCATAATTGCTCTTCTGTTTGCACACCCCACCCCATACAGTGGACAACCCCTTGCAGAGGGACAGGCTTTACTCAGCTGATTCAATTGGAGATGAATGATTTGTGTGAATGTGTGTGAGGTGGTTCTTACAGGTCTCTCACACTCTCACACTTCAGAGTCACGGTGGGCTACATCATGACTGTACTTAAGTGATGGTTTGCATCATCAACGACAACTCCAACTCCCCTTTCCATGGAATTGTCCAGTATACAGTCATATTCTCTGTAGAGAAATTGCCCTCTGACCACTTTTAATGTCATGATTCTTTTGTCTACCTGTCATATGACCCCCCAAAACAAGATGCCCTTCAGATAGCCTGCTTTGCACCCGTGAGGACTGACAGTGGTGAGTCAGATAGATGTCAAAGTTCCAGAAGACAAGACACACAGACCCAGAGATGAAGTAGAACTACTTAAGGACACTTCAACTTCTGCTTAAGTCGCTTTTTTGATATGGTTTTACTCTTACTCCACTCCTCTACTTTAAACAACTCTGCACAGAGCAAAGTAGGTTAATGCCCAACAGACAAAACAAATGCAGTTTAGTTAACTGATTTGCTAATAATTAATGTTTCTGTTTCTTATGAATAAATGCATTAGACTGTGTTCATAAACTATTCTAGGACACCTTAAATAACAATTTATTGTACCTCTGAAATGTTAAACACTATGCCTCCAAGTTAAACACTTCCTCTGACGACATAACTGAACAAACATTAACTAAGAAGACTAATGAAGTTGAATCTATTGAAACAAGCGGTTTTGCAGTGGTGAAGTTCGCTGAAGACCAAAAATGCAACAACTCAACGGTGCCACCTGCTGGCCGCTAGCCCACATCACATTCTCCAAGTGAGCCATGGATTTTTTTTTTCCTACTTACGGGCACGAGCACTGCTTGTAAAATCATTTTATTCATCTGCTTCCTTATACAATGTTGTGAATTGTGACAAAGTTCTATAAATATTGATTTAGCTTATCTAGCTTTATGCAAAGAATAGGCCTAAGCAGAGGCTAGAGTAGGCTATACTAGGCCTATTAGTTTTTGATAGAGGAATTACGCCCGCCGCATGTTCAAGCTTCCATCGCCTTTTCTTCAGGTTTCGAACAACTCCATACATACATTTCAAAACGGTCAACTAAACATTTTGACACTGACGTTGGAAAATATTTCCATGTGAATTGCAATGTTAAAACAAATAAGACCTCAAGGCTTGGTGCAGTAGCAGCTAGTGCAAGTGTGTCTTTGGCGGTTTTCCCGTCTCCATTCATTTTTATTGGAGAACTTTAAAAACCCAGTCATAATTTTTTTCACCGACCTCCAGAGAAATTTCCAAAGCAAACTAGCACACTTTACACCCAGAGTTGGAGCAATATTCCCAGTCGTCACCACCATTACACCCTGTATTCATGACCTAAAACCCCAACCCTGCCATGTGACACAAATAACTTTAGAACACTTTCAATGAATTATTTTGCTCTCTTGTAAGCACCTTTCTAGTTGCAAGTTAGTGTGTTCATCCCCTCTATGGCTGGAATTCTCCTTGGCGCTTTAAGTCCAAAAAAGTGCTTAGCTCCATGTGTTTCAGCCTGCACTAAGCACTATTCTGGACTTAAGCACGAGGGAGAACACTTCCCAAACTGCAGATACAAGAAATACACACACGGTAGCTGGAAGGCCTTTTTTATTTCTTGAAAAAAGGACACAACACAACCCTATAAGAACATTCATGATGCACAATGCAAAAGAATGGCAAGAGAATAAACATCTGGATGTGGTATTCATGTGCAGGTGAGATCACGGTTCCGTGACCACAGATATTTAGAGAACAGTGTGGGGAGGCTGGAATCAGAATCAGAACACGCATAAGAAGGTTCTGAAGAACCGTGACCAGTATGTGATCCAGAGGAAGTTGACTTCAGGAAGTCACCAACCA
Organism: Sardinella longiceps; assembly: GCA_027497455.2. Classification (NCBI taxonomy): domain Eukaryota; kingdom Metazoa; phylum Chordata; class Actinopteri; order Clupeiformes; family Clupeidae; genus Sardinella; species Sardinella longiceps. The sequence goes on along the minus strand of JAODXP020000029.1, from coordinate 6,728,450 downwards.
AAGGGACAAAAGCTGATCACACACACACACACAGCACCATCTCATGAGTGAAATGGAACATTAATACTTTTTTTTTTAAACCAACAACAAGAAACCATTTACAGAAAAAAAAGACCAGATTGGTCTCTCGCTATTCTGGTGTGCTTGCACTCACATTCTCTCACCCACACACACACACACACACACGCGAGCGCAACAAACACACTCACACACACACACACACAGGAATTACAGTTCTCTCCTTGGGGCTGAAAAATATATATAAAAAAATGTCTTTGCTTTTCACTTATCAATCTTGTTGTTACATTAATCACATAAGAAAAAACAACAAAAAACCCACCAATATACGAAAAAAATAAAGAATTCCTAAAAAAAAAAAAAAAAAAAAAAAAATTAAGACATATCAACGAAAACACATCTTGGGGAGAGAAACCTCTTCAGCAAAGTAAACAGCGCCACCATCTGGCCTAAAACAGGATGACGACATCCTCCAACATCAGACACAGCTTGGAAGGAACAGGATCCAGGGAACGTTTTAATAACGACCTGTGGGAAAAATAAAAACACAAACACAAATACACCACGTCAGAACTCTGGCTGGTCCTGTTGTCTTGCAATGAGAAACTAAATTGCGTGTATGTGCGAGTGAGTGTAAAAAAACTTACGTGGACTGTAGGAACGAGACCGGGATCTGGACCTGTACCGACTGTAGTATGGAGATGGAGATCGCCTGCGACTGAAGACAGGCAGAGGGTTAAGGCGCGTGTGTGTGCATGTCGAGTTAAAGAGTATGTGTCTGCTGGCTTATTTTGTCCCTGTTGTGTGTGTGTGTGTGTGTGTGTGTGTGTGTGTGTGTGTGGGTGTAAAAGGAGATACCTGTATCTGTAGTCGTACTCATCATAACGATCATAACCGCGGTCGTAGCCCCGGTCGCCCCGGTCACCACGGTCACCGCGGTCACCCCGGTCATAGTAGCCCCGGTCATCTCTCCTCCTCCCGCCACTGCTACTGCTGCTGCCGCCACCACCGCCACCTCCATTGCTATGCGCGCACACAAACACACACACACACACAGAGTTAGGCATGAGAACAATTTGTGTTTCTGTAACTGGACATGATTTTGTAGCCACAAGGAAACAAGGAGTACCGGTAAGACCCTTTTCAGGCAGATGCAAGTACTATGTGTACGTGCGTGCATCCTTGTTTGAGTATCTCTCTGTGTGTGTGTGTGTGTGTGTGTGTGTGTGTGGCCAACAGTATGAATCCAGGACTTCCTGTTTCCTTGGGTCTAATAGACATATCCTGTTTGGACATTCCAAACTTTCAGCATGAATTCCTATTCTGCACTAGAATGCATGTGCGCACACGCACACACACACACACAGACAGACACAAAATAGAGTACTGATCGGAAGATGAGAATGCACAAACTAGAAAAATTCAGAACACTCTAGGTTGTAAACAACCTCCCGGGATACTAAGACTGTATGTGTGTTTTTGTTTGTGTGTGTGTGTAACAAAAACATAACAAAAAAACCACAACAAAAAAAAACACACACACACACTTTAAAAGACAACTAACAATGACCATGTGAGCCCTCACCTATTGGTTCTGCCATCAATGTCTGTTCGCTACTTAGTGGCAGAATCTGAGAGTTTGTCAAATGTTTATGCCACTCTGGTGTGCATTTGTAGTGTATAAGAAGGTTGCTGAGAGTGATGGGTCACTGAAATTGCTACTGGTTTACTCACTGTGTGGGTCGGCCCATGTAGATGCCAGGTGTGGGGGTGTGGGGCCGCTTGGTGATGGAATAGTCCACTCTGATACGCCGTCCATCCAGTTCCATCCCATTGGCTCTTTCCATGGCCTATGGAAACACAACAAGTCCCTACTTTAGGCTCTTAAGAGTCATCACAAGTGTTTGAAATGGGACTCATGAAGTCCTCTACAAACAAATGCTCAACACTTGAAAAACAAAAATCATAGAAACGGTCTCAAGTCTTCAGGAGAAATCTGGTGTGAATAGTTCTGTTTGACATTGTTGAGTGCTGTTAGGCAGCATTGAGAGAATTGGTACAGGATGAAATAAATAACAAAATGTGAAACTTTAATGACCATCAGAAAGCCCTAAAAAACAAATAAAAAAAAAAAAAACTAATAAAGGAGAAATTGGGTGTGAATTAGTTAATATCCTGTTAGACATTGTTGTGTGCTGATGGTAGGCATGAAGGAGAGAATTTGGTACAATACTAGACTAAATAAATAACAAAATGCAAAATGATGCGACCAAGGAAGTTTTGTTTTCCCGTTTCCCCATGAATTTAGATTTTCACAAAAAAGGCCGTCTCAAATGGCGCACTTGAGCATTGGTGCATTTTCAACATTATGCTTCAGTGCATTCACAACCACTGAAAAACTACAGTCATCAATATGTATGAGTCGCCGATTTAAAAGGCATTTACGTCCGTCATCTCCACCTACTTTTACAAAGCACTTATCAACTTTGAGCTGAAGGTTGAAAATGCACATAGAACAGAAAGTTCTGAGTGCGTTCACACTATAGACAACATTACAGTGCATTGATAGAAGTGTGCCATAGACACAGCCAAACTCAGTTTACACACCAAACCACAACTCTCAGGAACATCAAACAAGACTATCGAATGATTCACATCGTATTTGCCCTTTTAAAATACTGTAGTTGAAAGCATTTAATTTTTTTTTTTTTTTTAAATTCTTCCACAGCAGAAACCAGCAGACTTTAACCTTTAACCCCACTCCCCACTACGAATATGATCTTCCGATTCCACAGGTGAGTTCTAGGGGCGCATACCTCTTTGGCGTCGTCGATGCGCTCGAAGTAGACAAAGGCGAATCCGCGGGAGCGTCCGGTGCGCTGGTCATAGACGACATTGACGCCGGCGAGGGGCCCGTAGCGGGAGAAGACCTCCCTCAGGTCGCGCTCTGTGGTGTAGAGGCTCAAGCCAAACACACCCAGGCAGGTGTTGGGGTCTGGGTTGGCCTGCAGGGGGCGCACACACAAAACAACATACACGATACACTCACACTCCTCATGTAGGCCTCAGACATGGCTAGTCTAATGCAAGGGACCTCTGCATGCTCACACACACACACACACACACACACACACACACACACTCCCCCTCTCACTTGACCTGCTCAGCACAACAGCATTAGACCAACAGCAAGCACACACACACAAACATAAACACACACGCACACACTGGCAACACTTGTCCTGCTTGCCACAAGAGCATTAGACTAGCAACAAGCCCACACACACACACACACACACACCCCTTTCTCAGCAAAAACACAAGGAGACACAGAAGTGGTGGCCAGCTAGACACACCCCTCTCTCCAGTGTGTGTCAGCCTTCAGCTCACATCCTGTTCTTGCAGCACAGCTCACCAGCCCCCTCCTGTGGCCTTAGGGAGTGCTGCACCAGCGGAGCGCAGACACAAGGCTATCTTATGACACTCTTAAAAGCTCTAGTGCTGACGCCGTCTGCTGGCCACGGCCTATTCGCTATTCCCACGAGCGCCGTGTACAACTGACAGCACACTAATGACTGAAGTGAGTAACGAGTCCCTGGAGGTCTTTTACCTGTTTACACCGTGCACACAAACACACACACACACCAACAACCACACACACACACACAGCTCTACAACAGCTGAGGGATGGATATTCCCTTTAAGCCCTGTTTAAAATGTTCACCCATCAGCAGTGCAAGGTAAAAGCTAAATAAGCCTGTACTGTACACCTTAAATAGAGTTTGGAATCTGGGGAAAGAAAAAAGGAAAAGAATCCTGGATCTCACTTTACTCAGCAAGAAACTGCAGACTGTCACCTAAGGTAAAGTTGCCTCTGTTGACACTGTTAGATTAGCCTTGAGTAAACATCTCACACACACACACCCCCAACAGGATACCAGCCTGCACGGACATACTGTAAAACAAGTCTAAGACTATGGGGGTGTTCCAAGTACAGTAGGTGCATATGTGGCAAACCTGGGTGCATAGTGGTAAACCTGTGATACCAGAAAAGCCTGGACTCATCCTTCTCAAGCTTATCAAGACAAGCACACAGAGGTGCGTTTCCCAAAAATCATACTTGCTAACTCCGTTAGCTACCATGTTGGCTGGCAATGCTATTTTCCATTGCCAATCAACTGAGTTGCTTACTGCTGCAACCCAGGTTTCCCACCTTCCTGCAATATACCCAAGCACTTCAGAATGATCATCAACTCCGTCTCTCTGCCTCCTTCTCTAGCGCCCCCGTGTTCTCAGGCTCTGGTTCTCATCTGTGGGACGCTCTGATGGGTTCTATAGCCCTACGGCTTGGAATGGCAACTTGGGGAATAGAATGCTGGACCATCAACACACTCTCTGCTCTAAAGATCCAGGAGGACACACCCTACTAATTTCCCCATCCTCATTCCCTCTTGCACAGGCTAGGAAAGGACACACACACACACACAAAAAAAACACAACCCTACTCATTTCATCTCCCTTACAACCCTGCAGATCCTCCTCTAGCCTCCCACCCTCTTACACTAGCTAGGAATGGAAAAATCACACACACACACACACACACACCCCCCCTACCACACACACACACACACACACACTAGAGCTAGGAATGGAAACTAAGACACACAAACACACACGTATACGCACAGAGCCCTCCACATCTAACTCTAGCTAGGAATGAACACACACACACACACACACATACGCGCACACACACAGGGCCCTGCACATCTTATACTGGCTAGGAATGGAAACAGGGTTCCCACACAATAACAAACATGATAGGACTCCCAAGATTCTTGACCACCATGACCGGTCTCCAAGACCCACTTCAAAACATCCTAGTCCATGTGGTTATGGCCAAAACACTAAAACTAAACATCGTAATGCTAGGGCTAAACATCTCTTAAGCCTCTCTAAACTACCAACATGTGTAGAACTCAACTAAATAGACATTTTTCTAAACAAATATATATAATATTCTAGAAATACAATTAAGTTTTTTTGTATAAAGAAAACATAACATTGTACACATGGCTAATAACCTAAAATAAACTAAATCACTTAAACATTCCCCCGGTACAGATTTATGCTAAACAATAATAATCAATAATAATAATAATAATAATAAATGCCCCGGCCTGGAAATGGGAGATTTTAAAATGCACTGACTTTGTCTGGTTTTCCATGACCTTGGGAGCCCTGCAAGACAGAAGACTTGGGTTCAGACATCAAGCACAACACACACAGCGCCTCCCTGAAATAGCAACCCACTGGGTCTCGGTCGCTCCCTCGCTTGCTTACTTACTTACTGCCAACCATACCAGAGCGAGCATCACGGGCAGACGCACTCAGAGTACAGCAGCCAGAACCAATCCCAACCCACTTTCTATAGACAGTTGAGCTTTATTTGTATTTTACGGTTGCTGCCCTTATGTAGGCAAACGTACAGTTGCAGTTCCTCTGGGAGGAGAACTGATATTATAATCGTAGACTAGGTAAAATGTACTAAAAATGTGTGGTGAATTATTGACAAACCAGCAATAAGAGATATGGACTTGTTTCACACCTGAACATTCCGACATTCCATGGTAGTAAACTGAACATTCTATCATTGAAATGCATTGGATTTATGCCTGTTTCTGACTTGAAAAAAATGGGTAATAACATTTAAAACATGTTTAAATTCACTTTCCTTCAAATAATACACATTTGAAGCACACAAATTGGGAGGTCCCGAATAGATTGAAGCTTCATGCACATAAATGTAAAACCACTTTTATCTACTCGGAACCTCCAAATTTCCGTGCTTCAAATGTGTATTATTTGAAAGAAAGTGAATTTAGACTTATTTTAAATATTATTACCCATTTTTTTCAAGTCAGAAAGAGGCATAAATCCAATGCATTTCAATGGTAGAATGTTCAGTTTACTACCATGGAATGCTTTTAGAACCTCGGAATGTTGAGGTGTGAAACAAGTCTATTGGGCTCTTGTGTGTGACCACTGCAATCACGCGTATGTCATCCATAAGTGAATGGAATTCAATGATTAATATGAGCGCTGAACTTCAGACACACACACGGCCTGTGTGCAGGCGCAGGGCGGGGCATCAGCATTCAGAGTGAGATCAAGAGCATATGGAGAGAGAGAGAGATTGTTTTGTCATGTACTTCTGGATGTAATATGTACCAGTGGATGTGATCCAAGTTTGTTTCCAACAGCTAGCACACCTTTGTGTGTGTGTGTGTGTGTGTGTGTGTGTGTGTGTGTGTGTGTGTGTGTGTGTGTGTGTGTGTGTGTGTGTGTGTGATTTTCAATTGCATAAATACTGCTACAGGTGTGCTTTTGTACTGTACGTGTGTGTCTAGAGAGTGTGCAACCTCTAATGTGTTCCTGGGTACATGTGAGTTTGTACTCTGCTATCAGTGTGCATGTACTACACGTGTGTGTGTGTATGTGTATCTCTCTCAAGAGAGTTTAAACCCCAGCTGCTGAGTCTGGAGAGTATACATGTACGTACTCTACAGTCAGGGTGCCTTTGTATACTCTATAGTGTGTGTGTGTGTGTGTGTGTGTGTGTGTGTGTGTGTGTGTGTGTGTGTGTGGAGAGAGAATATGTACCTTGCAGGTGCCTGTGTGTGTGTGTGTGTGTGTGTGTGTGCGCAGAGTAGTACATACCTTGCTACTTGTGTGCCTGTGTGTATTTGTGTGTCAAGAGACTGTAAGGACACTGCTGCCAGCGCACATGTGTATGTGTGTGTGTATGCATGTGTGTTTGTCGAGAAACTGTATGCATCCTGCTGCCAGGGTGCCTGTGTGTGTGTGGAGAGACCGCATGTACCACCCTACCAGTGTGTGTGTGTGTGTGTGTGTGTGTGTGTGTGTCGAGAGACTATACGTACCCTGCTGCCGGCGTGCCTGCGGCGGTTGGACATGGGCGAGGTGCTCTGGCTCTTGCGGCGGCGGTACTCCGGGGAGTAGGAGCGGGAGCGGGACTTCTTGCGGTGCGAATGAGAGTGCGAGTGCGAACGCGACCGGCTGTAGCGGCGGTTGGAGTGTCTGCGTGAGTGTGACCTAACAGGAAAAGAGAAAAAAAGAAAAAAGAAAAAAAAATCAATCATCTCAATAGTGTTTAAAAGCACTCTTTCCTGACAAATGAAAAACCCAAACATGATAAAAAGTTAGCAGTTGTTGACTGCAGTCTTTAGAATGCTTAGAAAAAACTTCTAAGTGAATGAAGGTGCACATTGGTCTGGTCTGAGTGGAAGCAGAGAGAGAGAGAGAGAGAGAGAGAGAGAGAGAGACTCCTGTGATCACTTCTTCCACACAAACTGGTTTACTAATTTACAGGAAGACTTTCCACTATATTTGATTACCATGAGAGAATCCAGGGAACGGCTGTGCCAACTACCAGCTGTACCACCTGGCTCTTTGCGTTACACACACTTGCACCCTAATTTTCCGGCTGAGGGCACCCGTTCCTCTCCCTGCAGACTTCCCTTCATTCTGGCTGCCTAAAAACCTCCAGTTAAGACTTCTCAGAAGACCTTTCACATGCACTTGCACTCTTGTGGGCAAACCTCACAGTTGAAGCCACCTGGGTCCCTCCAATAATTACAAGTGCTTGGATCCCTTTAGCCTAATCTTCTAAGTGCCCCTGCTTAGGGCTCTCCTGTTCCTAGCACTTGCACCCTTGAGTTGTACTCTGCAGCGAGGCTCACCCTCTCACTGCACTAAATGGTGCTTAGGATGCTATTCTGCGAATCAGTTGGCAACCATGCTGAAGGAACAAAGCCCGGAGTAAAGACATTATCATAACATTTAAAGAGACACCAAGAAACTTTTCGCCACTGTTTATAAGACAATTTGTTTTGGCAACATTACCAAATTAATTTGAATGGGGTTTAGTCATAAGACGGGTGGATAAATGCAAGTTTTATGCCCAGCATGTTCTAGCACTGGCTAGAAGTTTTGTATGACTTTTATTAAGCTAGTTTACTAGATTTGCAGCAAAAAAGTCACCTGGGGTTCCTTTAAAGTATTCTAAATGTAAAATACATAATCTTCAGGCAATACTGTAGTTGTTATTGTTTTGGTTTAGGTCTCATCAAAGAGTGTGGACCAGATACACCTGGCGTTTGAGTGCTCACCTTGACTTGGAGCGCGAGCGGGACCTGGACTCCGAGCGCTTGGAGGCTCTGGAGGGACTCGCGGAGCCAGAGCGACTGTCTGATTTGGCATTTGCAGGACTACCCCGATCCGATTTAGATGGGGAGCGCGAATCCTAGTGTCACACATACATACACACCAGAAATGTTAAATCAACTTACAGCTAACACACACAGCAAAAGAGAGAGACACACAAACACACGCATACAAAACCACAGCAAGTCGCACTCACACACTTATACAGTGCATGTGGCTGTGGAGAAAAATGTTAGAATCATTTTATATCTGTTATCTGTAAATGATAAAGAAACAGAACACATGTGCATGTATGCATAGGTCCATTTCAGTTACTAAAATGGGCCGGCCACGATGCAATCAGGTCACCATGGTAACAGATGTCATGCAGTTGTGTAGGGCAAGTTAAAGATACAGGTATGTGGAATGCAAACCGCAAATTTACTTAACCTACAACGGACACATTCATTCCTCCTACTCCCTCTTTCAGGCATTCTATTGTTCTTCGGTCTTCGTTTTTTCGGTTTTCATTTTTTCATGCCTTGCTTTCTGTTTTCCATTTCTTCCCCCAATTTCAAACCTTTTTTTCTTTCCTTCTTATGCTTTACGAGCGATAACGCGAGCGTGCCTTCTATCTGACATTTCTTCCGTCCTGCTTCCCCCGCCCTGTTTACGTTCTGCTCTGTACACATTTTCAAAAGCCTTCTGATATTCTTGGATATTCTTCCACATTCTTGGATTTAACTCTTCAAATCCTTCACGACCAATAACCTTAATGAAAAAAGAACATTCAGTGCAATTAAGATCATGGTGTTTGATTGAAATTGAGCAACGTAAAAAGGGCATTCAATCGCTCAGAAGTAAAACAGAAATTAGATAGAGGACATAGGATAGAGAGCGGTCAACTTCAAGAAGTCAGAGAATGTTGAAAGGCAGAAGAAAAGCAGTGGACCAAGCAACTGTAAAAACATATCCTACATGCCTGTGTATGACACCCATTGATTTCTCTGCAGAACGCCCTCAGTGATTTTACGCAACGTGCACCCCTTACTTAGCCTAAATGCCACTTCTACATCACTAGTCTCTCCAACTGCCAGAATGGCCATTTTGCAATACTGCCTGAGAAGCTGGGCTAATTTTAATTTCATTGTCAATGCTCCGAGATAGGCATCGGCAACGTTACACTAGCGCATTTAGACAGAGACGGCACTGCAGCCATTGTCCAAAAGAGAAACGGCAGGCTTAGCAATACAGGCTAACTCGAGAGCTAGCTTAACGGTACCCAAACATTTCGCCGTAACACCAGGTCATGGAGTTACCTTCACGAAGCTGAAATATGATGCCAATTACTCTCAGTGTATTATATGTGTATAATATTATACAAAACAGACCAAGACACTACGCCTATTCAATGTGCCACACAATTGCTAACGTTAGCTTGCTAATTTGGACAGCGTTTGGGTGCCTTGTCCTAGCTTTGTTTATAGCTAATTGGTATCTTAATACGCATGCAGAATCTTTTTAAAATATATTTAACTATCAGAGGGTTTTCAATCTGACATAAATGGTCCTGACTGATTTTAAAATTCTGTGGAAATTGTTAATGGTTCCTTTACAGGCAGGCAAATTTACGTCGTCCAGAATACTAACATTAGCCCATGGCTAAGCCTTGGCAAGCTAATAAATAAGAAAGCGAAAGAGCAGGTTTAAGAAAGGGGAAATACAAGATCTTTGAGTAATACAACCATACTTACGCGGCCCTCGAAGTTGCCGTCTTCGATGTCACTCATTTTAAGACTAATATTAAGTGGCGATAGTACAATAACGTTGAAAGAGGTTTGAGCTTGGCTTCTACCAGACTAACCGATTAATTACTACTTGGTAATGTAGCCAATGGTATGTTCGTTACTTTGTATACCGACAGTCAACAGAGGAAATGGCGGTGGTGCCTGTGGGTGGCTCTTATCGAATATTGCGCAATGCGTGCAGGGAAAATAGGTAAAAAGTAAATTCTACGTCATCCACAGGGCTTTTCTTGACGGACATCCAAAAGCATCATTCATGGTTTCATGTTGAAATTTATGTAAAGCCTACTGCAGAGACTGGATTTGCTGCACACTACAATAAATGTGTCTATGTAAGCAAAGAAACCACATTTTTATAGCAGCAAGTTTTCTATGCATGGCCGTACATTGACACATTAACCACGCAGAAAAAAGTCATAATTAATTCATAATTAACAAGAATATTTATTGCCCTTCAATAATCAATTTAGTGCTTACAGACAACCTGGTAAACATTTTGATTCATCATCCCCCCTAAAGGCGATTTCAGTGGCACTTTCTTGAGTTTCTACAAGCCTATGGAATGAGTTACTGTAACTTCAGCATAAGAGCGTGAGGTGAAGAATAATTTGACCTGTAAGGCAAAAACATGCTGACGATAAAACAGGACGGATCACCCTGTAGTAGCTACCACGTTTCGGTTTTTCTAAAAAAGATGGTCACAGGATAGCAAAGACTGCCTAAGCTACTGTCTCCTTCAAGGGTGTATGAAATGATGACTTTATGTTTACTTACATTTCCTATCTGGTGAGCTCTCTATCCACCATTGTGGGTGACAAAACAAAACAAAAATCCTAATGAGGCTACATTAGTTTACCCCTTGATGAAATAACATTCAGTCTTCTAAGACATCAATTTCAGTCAGCCACTATTAAAGTGTAAAACAACCATCTTTGGATATTATGTTGTCCTATGTAAGCCTTACAATCAGCCTGTTACTGGCATACAGTACAGAGCAAACTTGTATTTGCAAACCTGCTGCATTTTCTTGCAAAATGTGAAAAGAACTGCAAACTTGCATTTGCCTGCAAAATGTGAAAGTAAAATAATTTTGTAATGATTTCTCAGACATATTTTGAAAAGAGATTCTATAGCAAATGTAATTCCAACACATTGTAAAATACATATATCATGTATTCTATATCTGAAAGACTAAAGGCCTCTTTCTGCGCATTGTGCTGACACACAGCAACATCCCATGACGGTAATCATATAAAAAGCTGAATGTCAAGCTAAGTAAACTTTGAATGCTGCCATTGAGTCCACCTAGAAATATATAATAATTACAATAATAATATATTAAATGCAGTATTTTGTATCCTTGTTCTCACTTCTCATTCTGTGCACGCACCCACACACCCACACACACACCCATCAGTTCAATTTCAGCTTCTCGTGCGTAGTCGGCGTTTTGTGTGTGGTTGGTGCTTTGCTGCAGCTGTTTCTGTTTTGGTGTGTCCAGCTACTTGATGCTGGTTGAGGTGAATGTCCCTTTTAAGGAGTCTCTGTAAAGTGGCTGGTGGGAACAGGAGGGCACCCCCTGCAGCGTGGGAGTTGTTAACAGCAGAGGCGTTCACCGCTGTGTCCACTAAACCCTCCAGTTTCACCAGACGGGCCAGGATGTCGTCCAGCAGCACAGCAATGGTTCGCTTCAGATCCGCTACATTGACACACATATACAGCACACGCAGAGAGAAAGAAAACGAGTGAGAAAGCAAGTTAAAGATTCTCTCATCTAAACAACAACTGCCTTGTGGATTTGTAAGATTTGGGATGTCTTGACCACAAATACAACAGTACTACAAGAGAAATGGCCAAGTGCTAGCCCGTTATCATTTTAGAGGACATCTACACAAACCAGAGAATAGACATACTTGTTTCACAATAGTCTGGTGGCGAGAGATGGTGAAGAAACAACTATTTTTTTCAAACTACACCCCGCCCCACTGCTTTCTCATGAAGCACTACAGTACAACTTTTGAGACACTGCCATAGTGCCTTGTTTAAAACTCATTTGTAATCCAAATGAGTTCTGCTGCTGCGTTTTTTTTTTGCTGTGTGTTTGCTTACCGTATCCTGCCATGGATGTGCCCTGTGGTCCGGAGGGATCCTGGCTCTCCTCGCTGAGGGCTTTGACGTAGCGCTTGCTGAGGTCCAGGATCTGCTGACGCAGCTGGGCGCTGCTTTGGTGGCGCGGTCGCGACAGTGTGTAGTGCAGCAGAAGCAGTCCCCAGCACAGCCCGACCACAACCAGGAACATGCTCAGCTTCTGGGACATGTTCCTGCGAGCCACACACTGCATGGCCCTCATACACACACACACACACACACTCACTCACTCATACACACACATGCATACACACACACACAAACACACACACCCTGGTGGGAGTGGGTGTGGAGTGTCAGGAGGACTGAAACTAGGAGTCCTGGCAGAGTCACAGGAAGAAGTGAAGGATTGTGGGATGGATGGCAGGATTGTCTGTCAGTCAGGTGTAACCAGGAAGTTGAAGGATGTGGTGGGGTGTGTTTCTGGAAGACTGGGGCAGCAGATGGGAAGGTTCCCAGCTGAGGAAGACAAAACAGAGAGAAAATGTAAACATCAGGATGAGGCTAGGGACATGGCAACGGTAGCCTGGCACACCCTCCCAGTGACGTAACACCTTCGGCGTTGCTATCGCTGGTCTGGCCAGCTGCTGATCGGGCAGGATTTCTGAATTCCCCTAAACGGGGGAACTGCCTTCTCTTGGGTCGAGAACCAATCAACTTTGAGGAGCTCCATAGGCTCTAAGTCCTGTTCAAGCAATTCCCTTCGCGTCACATACGTCAAAGGAAAGAGTGGTGTGATAGGTTTTGCTTCGGCACCGCATTTTCTAACATCGACCAGTAGCAAACCGAGGCATTTCAGGGAGGCTGGTCAACCATGCGCTTTGAGAAATTTTGTTATATGGGCTCTTGGTCAGACCAAAGTCTCGTAGAGCTTTGAAAGTGGATGGCAATCAGGCTATGGCAACGACAGTGTGTGGGACAAGCATGCAGGGATACTGGAGATCTGCCCGGCCGGCAGGGACTGATGAGGAAGTGTGAGGACCGGTGGGAGGGCAACCTTATACCTTCCCATAGTAATCACACACATACTGTAGGCTGCATCAGTCTGTTATCCTCATACTAAATCAGAGTAAAAATCAGATAGCAGTAAAGCTGTACATGTAAATACAGATCTTAGATCCTGTCTGGGGTCAATGCTGGAGAATGGCCTCTTTACCTGGTAAACTTCCATTTCAGATACTGTGCCACAATACCTTCATTGCACATTGTCCCAAGGCCCACAGTGTCTGTGTGTGTGTGTGATGTGAAACCGTGGTCTGTTCGAGATCACACACTCACTCACTCACTGACCAGAGCTCACAATGTTGGGGCTGAATAAATTATGCAAACTGAGCAACCCAATCTCCCTGATTACATCCTGACCTCCACTTAACCTCTCTCACACACACACACACACACAGACACAGACACAAAGTGTGGCAGCGAGAGTGAAGCGTTGAGGTTAAGCTGACGAGATGGTGAGATTGTGGCTCTGGCATAAGCACTAAAGATTTAGAGAGAACAAGATGGGTACTGATAACTTAACATCAAGGCGATGGGGGACAGTCTAGGACTTATGCCAACAAAGGAGCCTGTCCATGTCTAGTTGAGTGAGTGATGCGTCTCACTCTAGAAATGATCTACCATGGGCCAAGTTCCCACTGTCAGGGGTAGGCTAAACTGAACTCTTCAGCAGTTTAAACATTTAGCCAAGGAGCCAGTCTTTATATCTCTAGATACACTTGCACTTACTTAGGAGGGAAAAGTCAAGTTGTGAACAAAGGGGAGTCTGTCAATCATTTCTCATTTATCAGATTGGACTGCAATCTGCAATCTAAAATCCTGAACCATCACCTTGTACGACGGAGCTGTTGATACTTGGTGTTGTTTTGAGAAACAGACAAGATAATGACGTTAATGACCAAGCTGTACAGAAGTACAGTAGGCTACACTCAATGCCCTGGGGGACGGTCACCTGGGTTCTGTCTTCCTACACATACTGGGCAGAAGTCCCAGTTTACCTGTTCTCGCGTACCACACCTAGGATTACAGCAGTGACACCGTCCTAACTTAACAGGTTTGACTGTGATGTAAACGAATCACTCTGGAGTTCAATCTGTGCCAAATGGTAACGTTAGCAGCACAGAGGCTATATCTATTCAATTTATAGGTCGTGATCTGTAACTTCGTTTTCACCAACTTAACGTCATGAAAATAGAGAAAGTAGGCCTACTAGGATGGAGAAGGAAAAGGAGTTTATGAACAAAACACAGTCGTAACGTTACCAATAGGAGAAAGATGTTTCGGATAACATTAACGTTACATGTCTTAAAACAGCTGACTACACTAAGGCTAAACTTATTACAGATGGCTTGGCTAGCAAATTTAGCTATCTGTAACGTTATCAGTAAAGACTTGGGCGTTTATTTTGACCATAAGCGCGCTAACATCAACTTACCTTAAAACACCAGTAAAACACTCATGACAAAGAAAACCCATGGCTATCTTGATCAACAAAACAATTCATTTCTCACACTAACGTTTGGAAAACGAAGGAAAGTTACCTGGACTTCTAAGTCATAACATGAGGTTCGTTCATCTTCAGGGTTTCAAACACGTCTTGCACAAGGCATTTGGCAGCCTAGTGTTGTGTCAATGGAGGCGATCGACTTCCTTCCATCAGCTGACTACAGCAATTATCATAAATTCATCATGGATAACGGGTTCTCAAGTCAGCGATATCATAGTGCCCACTCTAACGTACAGACATAAGTCAACAATGAGCTGCTGTACAGTAAAAAAAACGGCTGAAACATATACCGCTGTACAAAATCAGTCAATTTCCTGAGAGGGCCACAAGCAACTGATACGCGCTGCGTCAGAGATGAACGGTGCAGTGCTAGAGCGATGCTTGCTGGGAAATGTAGTTGCATCTTCAGATGGTCTGTGTCCACATTATCATAAGGCCTAATGTAAGGATTTCCATGATTACTGGCGTAAAAAAAATGCCGTGAAATTGTATTTGGTGTCAGCCTTAACAATCCTATCTAGTCAATGACGTCGAATGCCTTGTTTACCTGTCGATTTAGAGAACTCAAGAAAAATATCAAAACATAACTCACACACAATTTTATTCATTTACTGGAGTGTTAATTTTCCTGACTTTGCCTTTTATCCTCCATAACATTTTAGGAAAAATATAAGTTTTCACTTGTTTGGCCTGTAGCATTCTCATGCAGTACTCACACCTCCATCACAGAGGATCTTTCCTTCCATCACTTCACTGATTGGCCAGAATGAAATGCATCCAAAAATATCAAGCTCAATGGGACAAATCCCAAACAGAGCACTGAAGGGAGATGAGTCAAGCCGAATTGCAAAGAAAAGCAATTGCTTGACAGCCAAAAATAGTTCCCAAAATGGGTGCAGGTAAGCAATAAGAAACATGACTACATTGGTCAAAGTTGGTATTTATTTGTTTTCATTTTTCTCCAGACAAGTAACAGCAGGCTGGATTAGGAGTGCTTCCAGGCCAGAGGATTTTTTAAGGCATGTTTCTATGCAACACAAGGCAGGCAGACAGGCTTTGAAACCTTATACCTTCTCAGTTGCCATCGCCTTCCCCCAAGATCAGACCTAAATCTGGCCCTCGCCCCTGGCCTGTTTTAAACTATGTTATCTCCTTTCAGAGTTAGCCCCTGTGCTGTGACAGAGGAGTTGTGTGAGCTCTTTAAAAAAAAATCTATTAAAAAAGTATTCTCGCACATGCTCATCGATATAAAGACACAGCCGCAAAGCAAAGTGCACTTTGCACACATTAGTGTAAACACGCTTAGATAAAGATAAATCTCCCACCCGGAAAGCTGCAGTCAGAGCATTGATCACCCAGACCATGGAGGTTAAAAACACAGAGCATGTTTAGCCTATATTCAGTTTAGATTCAGAGCTCTGGTTGATAGTAACAAGCAATAACCATTTGGATCTAGAAATTCTGAGCATATTCAGACAAACAAACGGACAAACATGTACATAAAAACAACATAAAAATTGTAGCTGGTTGACAACAGTAGTGGAAGTAGCAGATGTGGAAATATCAGCATAGAATGTTCTAATGGTGCATCACATGATAAATACAATCTTAGTTAAATGGATACAACTGTGGTGTTACATGCATTTTGTAGAAATGGATAAAATGTTATACAAACAAAAACAAAAAATGTTATGTGTTAAAATCTAATCATACATCAAACCTGGCATGGGAATAACCTCAGCAATTGTATAGTAACAATGTTCTATAGCAAAAAAGCTATAGAAAACTAGAATCATTTGATATAAGGATTTAAAAAAAAAAAAAAAAAGAAAAAAAAAAGAAAAAAAGGGAGGGTCAAACTCAATCACTGAATCAGGTTGAATGTTTGATCAAACTAAACAATCGGAATGGCACACAGAAACAAAAACACAGAGCAATCTGCCCTGTGAGTAAATTCAATGGGAAATGGGATTAAAGCACAAAGCCATGTTCTCCACACTGACGAGGGAACAGTACAGAAGGGACAGACCAGCCCTCCCTCCCTCTTACAGAAATGCCTGCAAAATAATCCAGGGCAGTAAGTATGGCTTTATTGATTTCTCTTCTCTTCTCTCATTGTCAGAAACTTAAAAGGACTCTTTCTGAAATACACATCCAAGTTCCTTATTATTATTATCATCATAATAATCATCATCATCCATGCTTGTATTGCACATGTCCCCTGACTGTCCCTGAATTAGGTCACTAGGATGGTGCGAGACCATCTCGCTGTTGGTCCTCCCAGTCGATAGGGGGCGTGCTTACACAGGCCTGTAGCAGGAGTCTGGTTGCCATGTGCGCAGATCCACCAGGATCTGGTTGAGCTTCTGCATCCACAGATTTCTCTCGTCCTTCGTGTCTGCGCTAAGCCAGTTCCTGGAGAGGAGAGACAAGAATGTCGGTCAACTCGTACAACTTTTTAAAACAGGAAGACGTTGGCCAGAAAATTATGGCCATTCCAAGCCATAGCCATGTTGTTTGAGGTCACATGTACTCTCAGTAGGAACAGGAGACCAGCAGCTGAAGCTAATCTAGATGTGCAAGTAAACCGAATTAAACTGAAGTACTTGCCCCGATAGATACAGACGGCAAGTCTGACCAGGCCCACAAATATAGTTCCGCTGTGGGGGAATTAGAGAAAAATAGTCCCATCTGGAGGAAAGAGCAGGCTCACACAGTGGGGAAGTCAATGGCATGCTAAGCTAGAAGTTACACTGAGCACCATCTACAAGGAGCCGGACACATTTTTGAGGGCAATGCCTGAAGGTAGTAATGATGGTCAGATGGTCCGATGTGAATTCTGAACTTGACACCCCTCCAAACGCGATGCTGATGACAATTTAGATGATGTTTGTTAGCTTCATTAGCTTGCTAACTAGCCAACTTCGTTGATCACCACAGTGAATGTAGCTAACTTTAGCTTGCTAAACTGAGCTAATCAGACTTGTGATTGAAAGTTGCTTTACTTTTGACAAGATCAGAGACAGCTCATGACATTTCTGTTAGTGTAACGGCAATAAACAAATGATGGGAAAATTATTTTAGTCAAAACACAAGCAGGCAAACCGGTCATGATTAGACAAAACATCTAATATGGACTTTGTTCAATTTTACTAAGCGATCTTTTATTGTTAAGCAACTTTCTCTACCTTGTCCATTCACCATAATGTTAAATTGGCCTCTGTTATCCCCCACACTGACTCCACCCTCGCATTTTGGGGGGCGTTAACCGTACTTGCCGTCTGTATCTATTGGTTAGCCATTTAGTGCATTCACAGACACTAACTAGCTAGTATATGATTAGCATGATGATGCTGTGTGACTTACTTGGTGACACACATAGTGTTGCGGCACTGGCTGACGAGGGTCTCCTTGTCGTCCTCTCTCTGCGGCCGCACTGTGATCAGCTCAAACGTGTTGGGCCGCGCACAGAACTCACGGTTTGCTGGTTCCACTCGGTGGCTTGTGCAGTTCGCAAGGTTGATTCGGCCAATTGGGTTCTGACACAAACACACAATACAGAGTTTAAACTTCATGTCTGGTATTGTACTGAAGAAGGATATGAACAAACACATCACTTTGGAGTCAATCAGTGAATTCACAAACTGGTAGCTAATGCTAACAGAAGAAGCCATTAAAGGAATATGAAATAGAAGCCATGAAAGGAATATGAAATTTTATTCATACATATGCGGAGGGATAAAAGCATTTTTGATTTCTTTGCTTGTGTAGCCGGTGGCGGTCCTCACCGCACACGGGTCTCGAACCCGCCACCCCGCAAGCTACAAACTCCCGGCGTGGGAGTGGGACGCTCTAACCAACTCAGCGTGTTAGAAGCGCCCATGGAATTGGGTGATGAGGATTTACACGTACTACCGCCTAGCTAGCTGGCCCCAGTTACAGTTGCGTTTTCCTAGTCCGGCAATCCCAATTTCAGCTTTAGCTTAGCATAGGTGCTGGAATGTAATGTTGCCAAAGAGTTGCTATCTGGCTACTTTACATTCCAGCACCTATGCTAAGCTAAAGCTGAGGGGGAAAAAAAAAAAAAAAAAAAACTAAAATTGAGGTTGCCAGACTATGAAAATGCATTCACTGAGACCAAAATGCTTTTACCCAGATATGTAACAGTAGGTAAGGGGGTGAATAGCCCAATTTCATAAAAGGGTGGAATATTCCTTTAAACCAAAGCTCCTGTCCCATGTGAGTTAGCATTCTCAGGTGATATCAAAGTGCTTGTCTACTCAGGACAGGTATGTGTTGCTCACCTTGCGTCTTTCATCGTCAGGGTAGGTCCAGTAGGAGATGCAGTATCCAGATAGCACACACCACCTCCTGTGCCACGCCCCGAAACCACTAACGTCCTCAAACATTGTCTAAAAGGATAGACAATACACAAAGGGAAAAACAACACTAAGTTCACACCACACCTTAGAGAAGAAGAAGAAAAAAAAAAAAAGTGGTCGGAATTTGAATATCGTCAAGCCAATTAAAGACCTATTGCTTAAATGTGCGCACCCTTTGTTCCAAAGGACTAAATGGATACTGAAGACTATTCTAGGCTGAGTGTTCTTAATTAATTTGATAAAGGGCTGTGGTAATATGAATTAAAGATTAAAGGGAAGCTGGAAGTGAGCTCTCACCAGGAAACCTCTCTCCTCCACCCTTGAGCCAACCTCACACTGCATCTTCAAGTAGATGTGCCCTTCCAACGGACACAGGAACGGCACCTATGCACGCACAGACACACACAATACAGGAGCATTGTTTAGAAAATAAAGTTGACCAGACATTATTGTATATTCTACCACATTAATACTTCATGTGTGCAGGTCAGCATGTGATGATAGTAATCAGCCAAAACATTTTTCTTTTCTTTCTTTCTTTTTAAAGATTAGATTAGTCAGTGATGAAAAAGTGATCCATCTTTCCAACTTTCAAATAACAATTCAAACAGATTCAAACATACACACCCAGTTTTGTGAACAAAATGCAGGCTAGGGTAAGTGAACAAGAGGTTAGTAAAATGAAATTTGTGAAACACAAATCAATCAAACCCACACACCTTCATGGCAAACACTGACCATGAAACAAAACAAACGAAAAGCAAAAAAAGCAAAACATTCTCAGTATTAAAGTGAGTTACTATGGGTCAAATGACAAGCATTATCCGTATAGTGACCTTTTTCTGAAACATGTCACTGAGAAGGTCTCTCTCAATCCCTTCATATTTGATCTAAAAAGAGAGAAACAGACGAGTGCTGATGAGTGAGGCTGGTTCCTAAGCAACAGTAATAGTAACCCAGCCAACCAGGCGAACCAGGAAGTCTGGTTGGGTGGCCTGTGTGTTAGCAAGTAGTGACAGCGCTAGGTGTGGAGTGGAGCTAGTGAAAGGGTAGCCAAGGTGAAAGCTTACAATAACACTTAGATGCAAAGGAAAGGGGGAAAGAAATAACATTGGATTAAGCATAATTGAGCAGATGACATTTTCCTTTAGGTTTTACTTCAAGTGCACCTTTTCTAGAGGGAACTTGTTCTTGCCAATGGAGGCCAGCGTTAGCTTGTGTGACCCAACAAGGACAAAGTTGCTGGTGCGGACTGCGTTGGGTCCCCCAGGACTGGCCACCGCTGCAAAGACACACACACACACACAGTCAGAATCAGGACAAATCGAAGCAGCAGGACAACACACACACAAAGTAATCTTTCGCTGGGGGCTGTAGGTTAAGAAAAGGGTCAGTACATATTTTGAGTATGCCTCCATCTTATTGCCGACAAATTAATTTGCAGTTCAACAAGAGACTCAAGGCACAATCTTGGCTACCCAATAGAGCAGTGCTTGTATTGACACTGAAAAATACCCCCATTTTCATGTTGGGAGAATGAGGACATTCAAACACCAGTAGAAATCAGGAATAATGTGATAATAATGTGAAGTCATACCTGGAGTCTGCAGATTGCTCTTCTGCAAAGGGGGACAAACACAAAAGAGATTTTCATAAATGTTACTAACAGCAAATAATTCAGCTCAAGTATTTATCATAATGACTCATAATAATAACTTCGTGATCAAAACCGTTTTAAGAGAGGCTCAGGAGCCTCAAGTGGGAGAGAGGACTTACGGATAAGGCCAGGAAGCGTTTAGGAGTGATGGCCTGGAAACAAGGAGAGAGAGAGAGAGAGAGAGAGAGATTAGTCTCTCAAAATAAAACTCATCAACTCACACAGCCAGTCATGGGCATTTTACTTCTAACAGTTGCAATAAAAAGTCACAGTCATCCCTTTTTCTCTCATGCCCACCAATGTGTGCCCACATCCTACCGTACGTAATGTATAAGTGGTGCCCATGATTTTGTGGATATAACATAGAGCACCAGGATTACAGACTCCGTGATAGAATGTCTCCATCCCAATCTCACTCCTAAGCACTAATATTTCAAGTCTTTTTGTGTGCTCACATTATTCACTTTATAATAGACAAGTGCATCAAAAGTGACTGACGACTAAATTTGGTTGAGTTACTTCAAAAACTAGTCAACCTCATGCAAATTATCGATGTCATTGAAACGTCATGAACCTCAGAGTGACTTGAGCAAACAGGAATTTTAGCAGCTACTCTTTTGACTGTCCAAAGTGATTTTACAGATTTAGTAGCTCTTGGTGTGTGAATGCAGCTTGGGGCGACTAAGCCCAACACATACATTTTAGAAGCTACTTTTTTGAGCTATAACAGCTTGTACAGTTTTAGTAGCTCTTGGTGTGAACACACAGTTTGGGGATTCAGAGCGTAGTGGAGACATTGGGAATCAGAGAGTGAAGGAGGGGGCTGGTGATGGTGGTGGTGGGGACACCGTGCCGGGGACTTGACTCGACATGTGGCGTACCGTGAAGCACAAGTCGTGGAGATCATGAACATATTCCAGCAGAATCTGAACATAGATAGTGCTTGGTCTGAGTGATGGCCTATATTATCAATTTCAAACTTACATTCAGATTATGGCATTCAAGATATCTGGGCCACTGACAGTATAAATAGGTTCCCTATACCAATATACTGTAGGAGTGACCTGCTAGGTCACCATGGAAACGAAGCATCTATTTACCCATCCATCCCATAATACCTTTGACTTAGTAGGCTTCTTCCTCTTGTCTGGGTTGAGGTCTCTCTTCTGGACCTGTGGATATACGACCAGAGATCAGCGATAGAAGAGATTACAGAGAATCAGTAAGCATTGCTTGCGTGTGTGTGTGAGGGAGAGTTGATGAATATGAGAGACCCTTGTCCCAGCATATCCGCCCTACTCACCAGGTAGTAGACTTCAATGTCGATCTCAAAGTCATTGGACACATGAGGCCTGCAAGGGAGACAGGAACAGAGCTCCACATTAAGATCTGATTCAGGCCTGTGGTGCCTCTGCTCATGAGTGCAAGTGTGTGACAGACTGAGAAGGTTAGTGTGTTTTCTGAGCGTGTGTGTGTGTGTTAGAGAGAGCTTCACGGAGAGAGAGACTCGAGAGCTTCGTGGAGAGCATCAGTGTTGAGTGAATGAGTGTGTGAGGGAGAGAGAGTGCAGTGGAAAGATTCATAGTGTGACTTTGTAGGAGAAGGTGGACGTGGGTGTTTGCTTTGTGTCTCAGGGTTTCTGCAGGTTTCAATAACTTAAATTTAAGACTTAAGATTTTTCAAGGCCATTATGATTGAAATGGCCCTTTCCAGCAAAAATAATCCACCTCCCTTCAATAAGAAAATACATTTCAATGGCACGCTCCACACAAAATGAACCACGCTGGTGCATCTGCAGTAATAATTCACGACTCAAACCAATTTAAGACCCAATCTAAATGCAAAGGCTATTAGACCTACTGTACAATAAGTTCGTATTCTTACATTTTAGCCTTTAAATGACTCCGTGGAAAGCCTGCTGTGTGTGTGAGAACTTGATGAAGGTGAGGGTGTCAGTGAGTGAGTGAGTGTGTGTGTGAGAAAGGAAGAGAGAGAGTGGGAGTGTGTGTGAGACTCACAGTGTGAACTTTGTGGAGAAGGTGAGGGCGTCTCCACTGAGTGCGTTGCGGGTGCTGGCCAGGGGAGTGGCCACCGTGTTCTCTGCACCAGCACGGATCATCACAAAGAAGTAATGGCTGCTTGACTCTATACACACACACACACACACACACACACACACACACACACACACACACACACACACACACACACACACACACACACACACACACACAAAAGGAGAAAGTTAAGGACTAGAGAAGATAGATTTTAAAATGAAAGCTGCAAAAGTGAATGGAAATGTAAGAAAATGAAATGCAAAAGCCTGGATGCAAAGTCTCCACCAGCTTCATTGACTGAACTGCACTGTGTTCAAAAACATTCAAACTCAGATGGAAACAAGGTTACCAGTACTGAAACCCCCACCCAAGATTGTGCGATATGTTGAGGTTAGGCCTAGTGGTTAGGGCAGTGTTTCTCAAACTCTGAGGCATGTCCTGCTAGTGGGGCGTGGACACATGTCAGGCTGAACGTCTCACCATGCCCCCTGAATTCACTCCTATTCTTCTGTCAGATTACTTGCAGAAAACACATCACACAGATACATGAAATTGAGCTTTCCAACGGTGTTATTCTCTATCTGTGATGAGCAAGCATTGTTTACAATTGTCCAGAACCTTTAATTGGGTGCTACGAATGTCTGAGCCAATACCAGAGCCACCATGTGATGCAAAATGCAATCGAGCGCCGTGCTAGTCCCTTTTTGTTCTGTGATTGGATACCAAGCAGGCAAGAAAGTCAGCCAAGGTCACCATGCTGCTTTGCAGAGTGAAATTAAATGGAGCACGCAAAGGAGCATGGGTACTCCCAGGCTAGACTCATCCAGTGTTGAAATCAAGGAGGTCAACCTCCACCACAAAATATTCTACTTTCCATATTAAAAGTTGTTTTCAGATTCTGTGCTTTCCCCAACTGCCCCAACTGTTTATCACAGAACACATTTACACATTCTCATTCTAAAGACACCTCTGGCTGCAGCTTCTAGAGCACTCTTAATCCTGATCAGTTGGCAAACTGTGGGCGAGAGGAATGACTTAACAGCACTATCCTACAGCCACACTCATGCCCTTGAGCAAGGCAGCAAACCCCTAAATGCTGACCAGGCGCTGCAGCAGGGACTGCTGTGTGTGTGTGTGTGTGTGTGTGTGTGTGTGTGTGTGTGTGTGTATGTCTGTGTGTGTGTGTCTCTTCACTAAATCACAGAAGGGTAAAACGCAGTAATGCACAAACTTCCCTCTGGGATCAAAACAATATTCTAATCCTAAACCTAACCTCAGAGGGGCAGCATCATGTGACAGTGAGTGTGTGTGTGTGTGTGCATGCGCGCATTCTCACCAGGTCGGTTGGCGGTGGAGCACACAAAGTCGGCCTTGAGGGGCAGCCGCAGCTCTAGCAGGCTGATGGAACCCTTAGAGGCTGAGGCGCCGTCAGACGAGCCTGACGCTCCCCGCTCCGCTCCAGGACCCTCCGCCTTCAGACGCTCCAGCTCCGCCTTCAGGGCAACACGACGCTCAGCTGGGGGACGAGGAGAAGAGGACACACACACACACACACACACACACAAGTCAAGAGGCAGCAGAGTGCACAAACTGTATTGCTAATGAGGATGTGGGCCTACAGTCTGGGTTTGATGAACTGATAAGCGACATCTAGGTGTAGGGGGGTGGACTAACTGAAATGCAATATTTAAGAATAATGCATGTTTGTATCATCAACTTTGTGTTGCCCTTAACCCTGTTCCTTGCTTGTGTGTGTGTTAGGTACTGTTACTCAACAGTGTTTTGGCTTTCTACATGTTCCTTGCTTCTGTGTGTGTATGTGTGTATATATATGTATTCACTACTCAACACTGTCAGTGTTACTCAACAGTGCCCATCTACCCTGCTCCTGTGTGTGTGTGTGACACTCACTAGCGATGAGCAGCAGTCTCTCGGCCTCTGCCTCCACC
Organism: Sardinella longiceps; assembly: GCA_027497455.2. Taxonomy (NCBI): domain Eukaryota; kingdom Metazoa; phylum Chordata; class Actinopteri; order Clupeiformes; family Clupeidae; genus Sardinella; species Sardinella longiceps. The sequence goes on along the minus strand of JAODXP020000029.1, from coordinate 6,703,699 downwards.
TGAGATCCTTTGCCGTGCTCCTCGTCAGTGCAGCAGTTGAGTGCCTGACTGGCCTGGTGGATCACCGTCTGCTGCATGTTCAGCTCATTCGTCAGCTCCTGGTGGGACATCATAGCAAAAGCTTTTTAAAGGTGCAGTCAGTGATTTAATGTTGTTTGTAAACAATCAACACTTTTTATAACACAAACATTTATATTTATATAAATATAAATTCATTCTCCGGGGAACAATCAGACTACTCATTCTAAATTACATCTTGCTGCAGCTGTAACCACAGTCAACAACAAAGAAGCCTGCCCCCAAACAATAACAAAGAATCACAGACTACACCTTTAACACATAGAAGAATAACACATACAATCAATCTAAATGCTACACACAGTGCTTATCTACACAAGCAAGCCAACAACCTAAAACAAAAGATCACTGAATACTGACAAAGGTAGCACAAAATAATTTGTTACTATAGGAGCAAACGTGAAAAGTTCTGATCTGCATAAGTGGGAGCATCATATTACGTCGCAATATAAACTTTTCAGTGGCATCAGAGTATGAGACGTCAACTGTGGTCTGCATAAAGGGGGATTTTCCACCCTTCCCCCCCTGCCAAAATACATGGAATCTATTGAACGCTTGTTTCCCCCTTCACTCTGCTACAACTTGGACAAGAAAACCAAAACAGGAAATTCAAGACTTCCGTCATACTAAAGATTTATGTATTGCATCTATTTTATAGCGTTCACCTTGAATTGGATGAGGAGATTTTGCTAAATCAGTGTAAAAGCCCAAGTTAATGGACACTGTAATTATTTACAGTAATCACTTATTACTAGAAAGGAAAAGGAAAGGTCCTTCAAGAGCTTCAAAATATAACAAAATGCATGCCGCTAGGCTGAACAAGAAAAACAAATCTGTAAACAGCGACTGTCCTGCCAAACTGCATACACAGACAAGACAAACGCATTGTTGTGGTGTGTGAGTGTAAGTGTGTGTGTGTGTGTGTGTGTGTGTGTGTGTGAGAGACTGGCTTCCCCTCCAACACAGCTGCCTGGCATCCATCAACTCAAGCGTGGCACTGTACAAACACTCTCTCTGTCCGCCTGGCCCCATCTGGACCATATCTATGTCTCTCGCTTCACAAACACACACACACACACACACACACACACACACACACACACGGATCACAACATCTGTTGAGGTCAAGCACCCGCAGCGGTCCATCACTCAGTGGACGACGCAGCACCAATTAAGGACAACATGCACTCCAGCGGCTAGAGAAGCATTAAGGGGGGCTTGTAGATTCCAAGGTTGTAACAATTAACAGACCGGTCAGAGAACACCTTCGGTAGGACACAATTCTCCTATGGTATCTGACTAATAAGAGCAACCCTGATCAACCAATGGGCACTCTCCTCCTCACCTTCATCCTCTGCTTGATGCTGACGTGGCTGGCAGCGCGGGCCTGCTGCTGCTCGGCCTTCTGGGATACGTCCTCCTTCCTGACGATCACTTGTTTCACATGCGTCCTCTCCGTCTCATTCTTCACTCGAGTCGACCTGTACGCGTCAATACTGACCCAACACAGAAAACAGGAAGAAGTTATTTCACAAGTCCTAATTAATAATATGCTATAGTACATGCTTCAGTTCAGGGGTAGCCAAACTACGGCCCAGGGCCCATTTGCGGCCCTCAGCTCTCCTTCATGCGGCCCGCCATAAATAAAAAGAATGAAGTGTAATGTGGCCCATTATTAAATTATTAAGTTTCAGCACTTCTGTGATGTTATTCAATAGAGTTAAAGAGTAACATTATTAGATGGCCTACAGGTTTTTTTTAATATTTAAAACGCAGTCACTTTTCAATTGAGACTGGTTAAAAACTGCATTTCATTTTACATTGGACCTTGGCAGCTTCGATTTTCCAATATGTGGCCCGCAAACGGGAAAGTTTGGCCACCCCTGCTTTACTTATTCAAGAAGCAAGTCTTTTGGAAAAGGAGGAACAGTAAGACTATGTGTACCATCAGTTTCCCCTTGAACATGACTTAGCTTAACTTTAACTCTGCAGACACACAGCAAGCATTTCCCCTGAGCAGTTATTCAAAATATCAAGTCTTTTGGAAAAGAGGGAAATATAGAGAAGTAAAACTGCTGATCTAGTAAGGGTGGTTGTTCTACAAAGTCCACCGGAGTTATGGAAACTGAGGCCTGGGGAGTACCGACAGCAGGCGCACGCATGTGTGTGTTTATGTGTGTTAGGTATACAGTATGTGTGTGATGTTACCTGTAGAGCAGATTCTGTTCTCCTTCAGCATTCTCCAGGCTGTCGGCGGAACCGGCTTTTAGCATGCGGGCCTTCTGGACCCTACTGAGCCTGGAAGAACTCTCTGGGGTACTGCTCTTCTCCAGGAAGGAACTAGCGGGGGTCGACGTCTGAGGGGAGACAGTTTACACGTTAGTGTACAGTACACACAAGTAATCATCATCATCATCATCACCATCTACTCCTGTCAGGGTCTGCTGGGTCACAGATGACTGAGACCACATATGAAATCTAATTTGGTAGCTTCATGACTTCATGAAGTCCATAAGTATAATTATGATTGTGCCTGGCTTTGTTAATGTTGTTGTGTTTGGTCTTTAGTTGAAATAAAACATTAGTTGAGTTGGACATGCCTTTAAATAGTTAAGAAAATAACATGTAAACAAACTCTTCAGTTGACTTACTTTTCTGTTCAGAACCCAAGACTAACTTGTGCCTGAATGTACAGTATGTGCCTTTTCTTTGATCCTCTTTGGCCATTACACAAGAGAATAGTCACAGTAGCAGGTCTTTGACCTGTAGAGTCTCTCTATCTGAACAGGAGGCTTTTATAAAGTAGCTAAATGCACAGAATGTAAACCAAGCTGGTTTGCATGTAAATTACTTTTTTTCTTCTTTTTTTTTTTAGTTTGTCAGGGACAAATGCCAGTTATTTTGCTTTATACCAAGTTAGACATCAGTGGAGGCATTTTGCCTAGTGGATTTAAGGGTTTTCTTTTTAGAGTGTTAACCTTGCATACTGGTTATGTGTCCAGAGACAACCTCTGACATGGGGACCAATGGTTGGTGGGAGTGTCTGCAGCATTGAGTGCACTATGGACTGCAGAGTCTTTTCAGGTTGAATTTGCGGTCAAGATGAATGATACTGCAGTTGTCAAGTAAAAGATCAAAATCACCTAGAGAACCCCAAGAAGCGCTTGGCGAAACATGTCGTTCGCTCCAATAAAACCTGAATATAAGTGATTGGTGTGCTGTGATTTTGATCTTTTACTTGGATTATACTTATCTGCCTCCCCAGCACCTGGACCAATTAAGGCTTGTGCACAGGGACACCTATGAACTTTGATACTGCAGTTTACACTTCAGAAGCCCTTCTGCAGTCCCGTCAAGACAAATGACCAAAGAAATGCAGAAGTTTAGATGGGAGGGGAAGGGAGTTGAGTTGTGTCATACTGCAGTTTATCTTGACCACACTTTTCACAGCTCTGAGGTTACGTCTAGGAATGTGCGATATAGACACAAAACTATTAGTCCCCAGTTACAACGAGTTGTCTGATGGTGGACGGCCAGTGTTGTTGTTAATGTCAGTCAAAGCTGGTACTTGGGAAGGGCTCAAGCATTTTAACACAGGGCCGAGTAGGGCAGGGCAGGGCAGAGCTTAAAGGACAACTTTGGTCAATTTCAACAATTGGTCAATTTATTACTCAAGCTACTCGAGACTTGCCAGTACAGAAGATGTGTCAAATTTTGGCCCAACTCATATAGATTTCCTTGAACAGCATGTTAAGATGTTGAAAACACAGTTTATAATTCTACCCCCATGGGTTGACTGTCAGGGCTAATTCTCAAGGAAACCTATGAGTTGGATCAACATTTCTCTTGTCTTCAGTGCTGGCAAGTCTTGAGGAAGGAGCAATAGAACTCTTATTGAAATTGACCCAAGTTGTCCTTTAAGCTCTTTAGGGGGCTGAGCAGGGCCACTCACTCACTCACAGGCCAGGGGGCACCAGAGCCCAGGAGCTCCGTCTCAGACGACGGCGGTGATTTCCAGTTGGACAGAAACACAGACACGTCCAGCTACAGTAGTTACAGGAGACAGCAGTTTGTGTGGGACTGGACTATTCCCTCTCTACTCCACCACCATGTGTAACACATGTGACTGAGATTCCCCTCCAGTTGTGTGTGTGTGTGTGTGTGTGTGTGTGTGTGTGTGTGTGTGTGTGTGTGTGTGTGTGTTGCGTTTAAGAGAAAGAGAACATGTGAATGTGAGTTTCCCCTTCAGTGTGTGTGTGTGTGTGTGTGTTTAAGAGACAAAGAGGATATGAGACAAGGGTTCCCCGTGAGTGAGTGAGTGAGTGAGTGAGTGAGTGAGTGTGTGTGTGTGAGAGAGAGTCTGACTCACTATTAGTTTCCTCTCTGGGCTCTTGACGACTGCAGCTACAGACTCCACCAGTGGGGTCAGCAGAGACATGGACGAGATATTCAGCCCGCCCTCTTCATCGTCATCCTCCTCATCATCATAGTCAGCGCTCGCCTCGTTACTGTCTTCTAGAACTCCATCAAACAGCTCGTTAATCACTGCTGAGTCGATGGAGCCGTCCACGTTCATTTCCTTCTCTGTCACTTCCTCTTCATCCTTCTCATCTTCCTCATCCTCCTCCACATCATCTTTCACTTTTTCACTTCTCTCTGCACCTGAGAACAAACCAGAAAATAAATACAGAAATAAATAAATAAATAAAAATACTCACAATATTCAATCCTCCTTGTGTGTGCCAAAGGAAAGGATTTCACTCATCTGACTAAAGTGTTCATTCGATTCAAGACATTCAAAAACGTCATTTACTGAACTGCCAGCATGGAAAACTGGATTCAATTTTTTCCCCCAGAAAGGTCTATATCCCCAATTAAAATATTCCACTTGGTAGATTCACACACACCATATTTCTCAACTTCCTTGAACTCCACCTTCCGGCCTGAAACATCTACTTTCTTCACAGGGCTTAAAGTGGCGGGGGGCTCTGTGTGTGTCTCTGGAGAGAAAGAAATTATAGCGCCAAGAAGACATTCATTTACTCAAACTGGATAGACATAGAAATTAAACAAAATGCCAGACTGATGTTTTATTTCCAATGTATGGAATACATTCTATATCAAGTGCAATTCATGAATTTAGAATGTTGGCCTGTACCTGTTGCTTTTGTCCCAGTAGTAACGCTCACAACACCACCAGAGGGTGCCACAACCTCATCAGTGACTACTTTGTCCTACAAGAGAACAAAATATCAAGTGTGATGAGGTGCTTTTTAAAAACAAACAAACAAAAAGCATAATAAGTCAGTTGGAAATGTGAAATTGCATTGCAACCAACTAAATTACCGCTATGCTTTTGGTAGTATGGTAAAGTGATAACAATAAACATATAGTCACCTGTGAGACAACCCTCTCCTTCACTGCTTCCGGTTTGCTCTGGGAAGCGGTGTTACCTTTCTGGAAGCGACTGCGGATCTGTGCCAGCTCAAACTCACGCTCCTAATGGCACATCAAAACAGGACATCACACATCAGTTGTGCATAGAGACAACATCAGACAGCTTAATGACAGGGCCATCTATTTGGACCTCAGGTCCCAAGTTGCAAACACCAATAAAAAAGGGTCAAGACTTGATACAAATAGATCAAAGATCTTTCTATCTATAGGCCATCTACTGACGAGATACATGCATCTCTCACCCCTAACCTTAACCAATGCATTGGTGGCCAGTTCACTATTCAGTTTGCATTGTAACAGATTGTATTGCTCCCATCAATATCACTAGGCAACATCAAACAACAGGGTTATACTGTAGGTTGAATTACTTCATGCTGATGCTAAAACCGGCATGGATCAACCAATTCTGAAGAGGCTTGATGCCAACTATAACGTGAATAACTGCAATGTGATGATAACTGTAAAGTGATGACAACTGTAGTGTAAAGTGATGCCAACCTTAAAGTGATGCCAACCTTAAAGTGATAACTGTAATGTGATATAACTAATGTGATGATTGCTTACCATTTTCTGTTTCTGGGTGAGGTCAGCAGTGGCAGTAGTGCCCTGAATGTTGGCTAGCCTCTCCTGGATCAGGCGTGACTTGGGGGTGGCTGAGGGGGTCACGGTGGGGGTGGCGGTAGGGGTACTGGTGGCGTTCCCCTTGGCCACGGATGGGGAGCTCTTAGTGTTCAGCTCCTGGCACCTCTCCCCAAAGCGCTCCAGAAAAGACTTCACTCCTGCAGAAGAAACAGAACACAGGCGTGAGTGCCACACACACACAAACCAATCCGAGCATTCACTTCCACCATACACACACCAAACACATTCATTTGTGAATCAATCTGATCATAGCTCTGATGCTGTCTACAGGAAAAAGAATGACAAAATTCGATACAACATAAACCGAATAGCATACTAGCAGATAATATCAACTGAATGGGGCGTAGGAAACTTAAACTGAAAGTGATTTTCTGTGCTCCATTTATTTAACACTAGCTGCCAGATTTCTCCTATAGGCAGAGCCTCACCTGGCGTTCCAGCATTGTTGCCCTTGGCCTGGGCAGGTGTGGCATCTCTGGTGCCCCTGTCCCTGGCATGGGAGGCATCTGTGGCAGCTACGGCTGACGGTTTGGTGGGCAAGCCTGGTTTCTGGGGACTGGCACCAACCAACCCCCTTTTTCCTGCATCCAGCTCCCTGGACAAGCCCTGGGTCTTCAGGGGGCTCTGCTGCGGCACGGAGCCCAGAGAGGAGAGTGTTTTCTGGGGGCTGGCTGGGATGGCTCCCCTGGAGAGAGGGGTCTTCTGGGGGCTGGACACTGGGGAGGGGACACCCCTGGACCCCGTAGCCTGGGCAGGACGGCGCTCCGGAACCTCGGTTTGCTGGGCGCTAGGCAACACCACACGGCTGGACTTGACTGGAGAGCACACTGAAGGCTGAGAGAAACGCATTACATTAACCTCAGAGAAACACACACACACACACACACACGCAATTCATTAAAAAGAGAGGCTTTGCATTTAGCAATTAACCAATCAATAAGCAATCCAAGAAAGAAATCAATCAATGCATGATAAAATGCTTGCAATTTAACAACAGAAAGTAAATACAACATTGCTCTCTTGTTGATCAGAGTTTGAAATAAATCAAAATCAATCAAGAAAGCAATGCAGCGGTGCCAAAGACAAAAACAGTAGAGCTTGATCCAATTTGCTGGAGGCAAGCAAACATACAGACACTTTGAACTCAGTGTTTAGACAGACAGATAAATAAATAAATAAATAAATAACAACAAAACCCTCTATTAACAAAAGAGCCTTTGAAAGTGACACAGTGCAGCCAATTACAAACACCCACTTCAACAGCACCCTGCTCCTACTCTTTCAGTAAGCCGTCTTTGATCCTGTGCTCCATACCTGGTGTGGTGCGGGGGTCTGCTTGCTGGCAGCTGGCACGCTGGCGTTTGTTTTCTGAGTTGCAGCGCCGTAGGGCGGGGGCACACGGGCAGAGCTGGAGCCGGTGCCAGAGGCAGCCGCTGTGCCAGGCTTCGCTGGCGCCCCTTGTGCATTGTCCTTGCGGCCCGACGAGTGGCTCAGATCGTCCTCCCACGACCCTATGGTGGCGGCGAGGTTGGCCAACCGTCCCTTCCTTCCCATGGGGGTGCCTGAGGTTGGGGGCATGGGGTCAGGGGGCACGTCGTAACGCTGACACTTCATGGGTGACGCGTCCATGACAACTGCATCAGAGGAGTCTGTCAATCAAAAACAGAGGGAAGGTATTCACACAGGCATGATTCTCAGCTTTGGCAATCATGCATATCACTTTACATTCTGTATAGATTATTCACCCTCTCCCTCAATATTACTGCAGGAGTGTGTTTATTGGTCATTGGTCAATGCCATGACCATAACCAAAGGCTTGGGGCTGAAGCTTTGGTTTAAAAATTATAGCTTTAATCTTATAAATCTACACTTAATGGTTTGGCACATTCTGAGAGTAAACAGCAGTAGTAATAGCCTATTGCACCGATCCATATCTCGCACAACAAAAGCACCAGGAGACATGATAAACTGCCTGGGGTTTCACTGGCTTTGGCATTTTCAAACACAGCAGCTCAGCTGCATTAGTATTCAAGATTTTTTTTTTTTAAGTGCTGCAATCATCAGAATGCAAATTGCCTTGATCATCCAACCAAAACAGAAGGAACTGGTCATTTGGGTGTTGCCCAGCAACATAAACAAAACAAAGGTGCCTCGTTTGTGCCCGCCTTTAGGATTTGAAAGCACAGGAAGTAGAAACACACCCAGGTGCAGGTGGCCGTTCGAGGAGGCAAGAGGAGCATTTTAAAGCTGCCATGTATAATTCTCATGGAATAGGTCTATTTAGTTGATTTGCATTCTAGCTTCAGAGGATACAACATAGTGCTTTGGTGCTCTAGATTTAGATTTTTGATGCCAAAGAAAACACTACCGAAACTGTACTGTGCAAGATACATGTTCTGAAATATCAACAGACAGTACCAACAACTCAGCAAGTAGCAGGTTTTTTTTTAAAAATGTGTGTTTAGGGTTGTTTTAAGGCAAGATTCGTGAATGTCTAAAGCTAGCCATTATGAAACAGGCAGGGGTAATTCTAAATTAATCAAATAGGTGTGACAAATTGCCAATTTCAGTGTCACTCTACAATCCAGAAAGGGCTCCAGAATTATCCTTTAATATGGCTGTTTTTGGGTCATTTCTGGATATTGTTAACTTCAAAATGTTACTTATACAGCGCAGGGCAGATGCGGTCCCTGATCCTTACCGTCTCCGTCCCAGTGGTTCCTCTGGGCTGCCAACTTCTGGAGTCTGGCCTTCATGCCGGAACCGGCTGGTGCAGCAGAACTGTCCAACAGACCCTGCCTCTCCCTCTCCAGAGGGGGCGCTGTGCGCGTCATCTCCACATCCCGGCCCCTGGGGGCCTCTTCTGGGGGCTGCACGGACACCTTCTCTGGCTCAGGGGCCACAGTCTGGGGCTTGGGAGCAGACAGTGTGGGTGTGGGAGTAGGAGTAGGGGCCAACCTATCCAGAGCTGAAGATAGAGCTGGAGACACGCTAGCGGGGGGGATGGGAGGCTTCCTGTCCACCACAGGCTCTGGGGCTGGAGGGGTGAGTTGTTTCTGTGTGCGGGAGATATCGGGCTGCTTGTTCTCGCTCTCGGCCACAATCAGGGCGTTCTCGTCTGAGCAGCGGCGTTTGGACGGGGAAGGCTTTGGGGCAGGAGGCACTAAAAAACATACAACGAAGACAATAGGAATTAAAAATCAACTTTATATTATATAGGGCTTTTTGGCTTTAATACAGTACAGAGACAGGATGATATTCAGTATGTACAGTATATGTATGATGTACATGCAATGTATTAGCCAATAACGTAAAACCAGTAATAGTTCATTAGATTGCATGTTGCATTTAAGGAGCCATGTTTGTGTACACATCTAGAGTAATAGGAAAACAGCTGGAGTGGCCTACATAGCTCTGATTATCCAGACTACAGTGGGAGATTTCCGGTGTTGTGACCTTTCTGACAGACAGCCCACAGAAACGGTTAAGGGCGGCAGGAAGTCCACTGGCTTCCCGGGGTGTGACATCATGGACTACAGTTCTATATATTTATTTTTAAAATAAACGGAGGGCTCCATGGCAACATCGTGCATAAATGAACGCTGCATAATGTCTACTGATGGCTAGAGACTATTTCTATTGCACTGAAATCAATTGTTTCGAACCTTGAAAACGGAAAGAGCGGTTGGAAATATGACACAATCAAAACATGTCAAAAGACCTGCTAAATGAAGTTACATTTTGAAAGAACTAACTGCCTGAAGAAGTTTGCTGATAAAACTGTCACGAATGTAACAAAAGCCAATGGCTCGTATCCCAACGATCACATTAAATCTTAACCCTCAGAGATATAACTGGCACAAATTAAAAATCAAAATGCCTCAGTTGGTTGCTTCTGGTTTTGGGTGTTAAGCCCTCATCCATTGTGTTATGGCCAAAAGCCTGGTTTTAATTGGCTCCTCAGCTCAGGAAATTTAAACAAAGGGCAATATAGGGCTGGTATTCAAACTAAGCTGCAGAGTGAAATGGAATCAAAAGAATGGCTTTTCCCAGGTTTGGGACAATGAAATGCAAAGCATCACACCTACGTCTCTGAATGAGGATAAGGATTCAATGCAGTGCAAATGTGTGGAAAAAATTAGAGAGAAGTAGCATAGTTGTGGTAGCATAGTGGTTAAGGTACTTGACTAGAGTGCTAGTATTGTTTGGAAGTTGTGGGTTCAAATCCTGGCTGCCACTGTTGTGCTCTTGAGCAAGGCACTTCACTTAACCCTACATTGCTCCAGAGGAGACTTGCCCTGAGGTGATAGACAGTTGACAAATGTAAGTCGCTTTGAATAAAAGCATCTGCTAAATGCATAAATGTTATGTAATAAATGTAAAGTACCCTTTTCGACTGGTGGCTCACTGATCAGGCTGTTGTTCTCCGCCAGCGGCTCGCGACTCCTCTTTGCCATCTGCCGATTGGCTGCTGTGGGCCTCTCTGCCATCTTCTTCTGCAAGTTCTCGCGCCTCGCACGAGTACGCTCCAGAAGTTTCTAAAGACACAGAAAAAAAGGCGGAACAAACACCAGTTAAAAGAAGATGTTCTTCATCTGTTGACCTTAGTCAAACAAGGCCTCTAGTAAAACTTTTAGGACACATCACAGGGTTACTGGGCTGCTTGTTCCAACACTGAACCAATTACCGTATTTACGGGGAGTGCCCTAGGGTGGCAATCGCTCACAGTTTAAGTTCCTCAAGTTGCATATCTGGATCAGCTACTTTTAAAAATCCTCTCATACACTTTTCTTTTTAACATTAGGGGCCAGCAATTATGCTTTATGGACATTGTGTTGCCAAATTTGTTAAGGATTACAAAGAATTCAAAAGTCTTTCTTTCTTTTTTTTTTTTGGCCCGTTGCAAGCAAGTAAAAAATCCTTGTCCCAACTGTGTCTTGAGCCGTTGGGCATTATTCAAAAAGTAGTACAGTCATCCCAAGAAGGGCCCTTCCAAGCCTCTGTTCCTCTCATCAGTAAACATTCCAGTGGCCGGGACTAAGATTTATCACTCTCCCTCCAAGGCAAGACTCAACACATTCCTACTGTTTTTTTTCCCCCGCTTGCAAGCTGGCTCTGGGACTTCATGGAAAGTTCAGTTGGGCTGATGTGGGTGTCATTCCCAAGGAATGAGCCATGCTTTCACACGTGACACGAACCCAACTTTAATTCTATTGGTCAGGGATGAAAGCATCCAGTGTTAAAACACCCACATCTCCATAAAGGTAAATCAAATTGGGCAGCATCCGCAGTTTCTTACAACAGTCTGACAAAACCTCCTTTTCAAATGTCAAACAGTAAATATCCAAGCAGGACCTTGTTGAATACAATTCTTTACATGAAAACCACAGTGGAGAAACACATTTTATCAGCATTGCTTTGGTGATTTAAGCATGCAAATAAGAACTGGTTGGTGATGTGGTTATTGGTGCTGCAGAGCATTTCGTTTCCTCATTTATTTTCAAACTAGTAACGTTAACGTTAAATGCTAGAGAAGTGTCTAAATTTAGACACCGTGAGATGGGCAACACCCAGTTCTTTTTTAACGAAGTGATGTTGATGTTTCTCTCTCGGGCCGTGTAACGTTAACGTTACAACTCAGGCCCACAACATTGCAGGTTTAGATGCGCACGTTAGGAGCATGTTTAAAGGGTGTGCTCATGCAACTTTACATGAATAGAAATAACTTCGCTTTCATTCTTCCGATCAAAGCTAGTCATGCTAGCAAACCTGAAATCAGTCAGTTGTTGATGTGCAATTTTCCTTTACCCGTGTAAGAAGATCTCAAATTTTTAAAATTGCATTTGCTGATATAGAACTGACAAAAGAGTACGGTATACATCTCACGTTACGTTAGACCCGCATGGTTGAAGTCCATGCAAGTGACGTATCGATATGCTGCTACACTTATCTGATAGCCTACATTTCCAACGGCGAATTGTTTTTTTTTTTTCGGTCAGAAAAGTTTTCTAAACATTCAACAAACACAGAATACTACGAATTCAACAAATAAACAATAAACTTATAAAGTACGGCGCTTTGCTGGCTGGCTATAACCTAGCATGGTTAGCCTTTAAACTCATTAACAGCTTAGATAAGACAAGTTAACGTTAGCTATCGATAACCATCTTGACAATTTGTTCATTTCAAAACACAAAACTAACCTCTGTAAATGGATCCATTTCGGAATAGTCCTCCCAGTCGACCGTCTCTCTAACTGGAAGTTCGTTTTTGAATGGCGAGCACGAATCAAGAAACCTGCTCTGCTGAAAGGCAAACGTCTTCTACTTGAGAAACGAACCACTTCTCTCTCATGTGTCACGAAAACATCTGTTCAAATTTGAATTTCAGCGCTGTGTTCACTACGCAGGCGCCAACGGACGCCGACGGTTTGATTGGCAGTTGAATACACGAATAAGCAAGCGTTGTGTCCAGTTCACTTTCAGTCCCGCCCTTTTAGTGACGTAACTGACAAATAGTCCAGAAAAAATACATGAATTTATAGAAATGTTATTATTTTGGCTTGATTTATTTTTACTTGATAATAAAATTCAAATTGCAGTTTGATTGAGATTATTTGCAAATCATTATAAAGAATGATTATTATAAAAAAAACATATTTCTGAAAACATACTTCTAAAAATGCAAGGAGGGCTTTGTGTGAATTCTTCATTTAATAACATAAAACAGAAAAATAAATAAATAAATAAACAATAGGTAGCAGGCAGCACATTATTATTTGTGTAACCTGACATAATGACATTATAGAGGTATTCATTGAATACAAACAAACCAACGCCAAAGGGACATCATGAGCAATTGTGTGGATGCTCAAAGTTTGGCCTAGGTTGTTTCATTTTATCAATCAAATGTCATGAAATTGCTGTTGAGGTTATCAGAATCACTATTGTTACTAGGGGGTGCCATTGCACAGGTGTTGGTAGAGCCATGCAAACCATGTGGGGTTTGGTTTCATGTTCTGTCAATGGCAGAGCCGTATAGTATAGGTCAATGGGCTACAGTGTAATCCTGTGAGGTAACTGAATATGTACATTTATTAGAATGTATTAAGCAGCTATGTTTCAAGTTGATGAACACTCATTGTGTTCATTTAATACGTCTGCATAGGCTAATTATATCCACATTGTATCCCCTTGTCTGTGTTCTACCTTAAGTGGTCACTGCACTTTATGTTCATGTTTATGTTTACCTTCAACACCAACAAGGAGTACCCAAGAGCAACAGGGGCAAGGAAAAACTCCCTAACTTAAATACTGACAGGGTGTAAGTTTGATGTATGAATGGCTGTGACAAGGTAATTTGCTAGTAAATGAAAATGAATGAATGTATAATGTTTTATGAATCAAAGTCTGTATGGATCCTGGGCTTGCTTGGGCTTCTGTCACCTGTGCCAGTGCTTCAGAAGAACGGATGTGACGTACCAAGTAAGTGTTTCTATGTGACGCAATTGTGTATCATGGCAACAAGACAGCCTTCTCACTCGCTCGCTCTCCTCAGTCCCAGCATTCAGAGACTGCTGCTGCAAGTCCGTTTCAACAACTGGTATTTGTGTTACCAGTAACTATGTCTTCATTTGGAGATCTCTCCGAATGAAGACACTTGCTTCCAGCTAGCAAGCTTTCTGTCATCGTTGTCTTGCTAGCTGTGTCATTGTCGTTGAAGTTAGCTGAGTTATTGAGATAGCTACTTCAGTGACTACAAGCGCGCCACAGAGCGTAGTCAGGTAACGATAGTCACGCTAGCTGGAGAACCTGAACGTGCTCTGTAACGTGTCGGCCAGAGCAGGTGGACATCAAAGGGTCAGTATGATGCTTGAATCCATCAAGGTTACTGGTAAGCACGATATTGTTTTTTACTTTTTTATATGCATTTCTTCTTTACTGTAACCCTCTGTGATAATCATCATAGAATAAAGTCCAGAGATTAAACTCAAGTGTCAGCCTAACTCAGTCAGCCAATGGAACCTTGTGGACGTATTCTTTATTTCAGTGATAATGTTATTTGGTTTACAAGGTTAGCCTAGTCTTTTCTAGGTGTCTGTTTTGTGTTTCTAGATATCACGTTTAATGATTCACTGTTGATTTGTTTGTAGCCTGTTGGTTATTAGGCATCAGAAAAGTCTATCAACTGACTGTTAACGTTATGTTAAATGTTCTTACTTGCAAATCCTCCTGCATTTCTCAAATCGACCATTTACATGCATCACATTTTTTTCTCTATGAGCTGTCTGAGAGCCAGCATTGTGTAATGATGACCTAATTATTTATTTATTAGAATTAATTTGATGATTCATGTTTCATGAAGCTAATTTCTAAACATCAGTGCAATATAGCCCTCCACTTAAACCACTTGATGGTTTACTTGATGCCCTAGCCCCTTTTAAAGTGTAGCCTGGTGGTGTCTCTGACTGGAACTGGATCCAGTGTTTGCCTAAGTGCTCATCCTTGCTTGTGTGCCTGTAGAGGGGGGGCACGGTCATTAGTGTGCTGGGGGTGTTCCTCTCTGCTCCTCTCCTCTCCTCCAGCTCACTGGCTCAGCATGCCAGCCCAGAGTGCAGTGCGGTTGAGCTGGCAGTGATGCCGCCCGGGGCCCCTTGGCATTGAGGCTCCCTTGTCCACACACACACACACACACACACACACACATACACACACACACACACACACACACACACACACACACACACACACACACACACACGTGCATGCACACACACACATTATTTGTCCCTGCCTCTCTCTCTCTCTCCCTCTCTCTCTCTCTCTTCTATTCTATTCGTCTCTGCCCACAAACATCAAGATCACTTTACAATAATGAAGACTAGCCTACCCATGAAATATATGTACCTAGTGCCCATCGAAGCAGGAGAAAAAGCTTACATCACTACCCAGTGTAGCCGGGACTAAAAATAGATGCGTCCACACTGTCACATCCGCGCCACCAGAATAGACTCTGTTTGAAGCCGAGTTGTGTGTGTGTGTGTGTGTGTGTGTGTGTTTGGTTGCAGAAGTGGTTGTTATTGTTCGAGACAGCGCTTGTGAGAGCTGTGTTGCTTTGAAAACCAAATGAGATGTGGGATGCTGTCCCCACACAGAAACCATTCTGAGTGCAGGAAGCTCACAGTAGCGCACTCAGACTGACAGCTTGTTTTTTTCACAGAGATAAACAGGTTCAAATACATCACTTCTCTTGTCCTCCACACACATTTACTTGCTTGCTTCTCTCTCTCTCTCTCTCTCTCTCTCTCTCTCTCTCTCTCTCTCTCTCTCTCTCTCATTCCCTCTTTCTCTGCCTCTCTTTGCCTTTGCCTGTTTGAATAAGAGGATTAGTCTGTCCAAGTAGAGACAGAACAAACTCCTCCAGTAATGAATGGAACTCCTTTTTTTAAGCCTGTGCTTAAGGTAAACATCTCACATTACCCATGTATAAGGCCTACCTCTCTCTCTCTTTCTCCCTTTCTCTCTCTCTCTCTTTCCCACTCTCTACTCTCTCTCTCTCTCTCTCTCTCTCTCTCTCTCTCTCTCTCTCTCTCTCTCTCTCTGTCTTTCTCTCTCCCCCACTCTTGTTCTATGCCTCTCCTCCTCTTATTTGCATTCCCTCACTGTCACTCTCATTTACTCATCCTTTCGTTAATTCTTTCTCCACCTCATCCTTTCTTTCTCCCGTGCTTCATCATTTTGTTTTTTTGTTTTGTTTAGTTTCAGAGTCTTCAGAGTTTCAAGAGTGTTTTCTCTCTCTCTCTCCATCTTCTTCCCCCCACCCAGAGCGTCTCCATTGGCCCGAGCTGGAGCAGACTAAGAAGCACGTGTTGAGCCCGTCGGCCTCAGAGAAGCCCCTGAGTCCTAGCCAGCTGTGTCTGGAGCGCCTGTCGTCCGGCGTGCTTAAAGACCTCTTCACCACCGGCACCAGCAGCTTCAACGTGCTGCTCCAGACGGAGGACGACGAGCGACAGAGCCCCAAACACTCCCCCTACCGACGGCCGCGCCGGGGCCCTCGCTGTGGCTCCGTGGGTGGGGCTCCTGGAGCGACGGTGGCGGAGGCGTCCAGGGTGCTCCCTGGGGGACGGGGAGAGAAGTGCCATCGCCCAACCAGCACAGTCGGTTCACTGATGATGTTATCGCCAGATGGCTGCTGTGGAGATGTGCGACAGAGCCAGACGATCCTCCAGACGGGGGGAGGGGGCATCAGCAGCAGCCTCAAGCCCAGTCAGAGCATCACGGTGCTGGGGAGCACCATGGGCCTGTCCCCCCGGCCGGCTGCCCAGCCCCGGAAGACCGTCTCGCCGCGTGCCACCACCAAACTCCCCCTGCTGGCCAAGAGCAGTTGCGGCGTGGGGAGAGACGGAGAGAACTCCATCAAGAAGCTGTGCATCCTCACCGCCATTAAGCCTGCCAACGTGGAGAAGGAGAAGCTCAAGTTCTTCAAGTCCAACTACAGCTACAACCCGCAGTTTGAGTACAGCAACCCCGTGTCCTCTCAGGTCCTCGCCAAACACAACAACGCCTCCGACCGCTTCCTCACACAGGTAAGGAACGATCACACGCTCACACACACACACGCAGACACAGAGATACACACACACACACATTTTCAGACACACACACACACTCTCAGACATACACACTCAGAGATACTCATACATACACACACACACACACACACACACACACACACACCTTGGTTATAACTGTTGAGCTACACCCTTGACCTTTTGTGACCTGTCTGATCTGTTGTGTCAGTCTGCGTCTACGTCTCACCCTTCCTCCTCCTACTTTTCTTCCTTCACCTCTACCTGCCTTTCACCTTCATCCCTCGCTCTCTGCCAAGATGAGTAACATGTCTCTAGTCACCTGGCAAGTGGCTACAGGTGTTAGTGAGAGCTGCCTAAGCTGTGCCAGTGTAAGATCATCTCGCCTAACCGGCTTTGCCAGCAGAACACTGTCAGTCGGTGCCAGTGCCAACCTCATATCATCTAACCAGTGCCAACTGAAAAGGATCAGTCGATGCCAACCTAAGGGCATCTGATCTCTGCCAACCAAAGACTAACAGCCAGTGTGTAATAAAAGATCTGATGCCAACCTGTGCCAACCTAATAGTATCATTCTGTGCCAGTAGAAGACTGTCTGATCTGTGCCAGCTAAAGAACGTTAGCCTGTACCCGAGAGTGTCTGATCTTTTGTCTGAGTGTCCTCAACCTCCTCCTTTCCCCACTTCATCCCCTGTCTTTCTTCTCTTCTCCTCCCCGTTTTCCTTCTTGTCTTCCTTTCCCCTCTTTCTCCTCCTTCTCGCCTTCATTCCCTCCTTCTTCGGTCATTGTCAAGCTGAGAACCCAGTTACCTGCTTACAGGTGGAATTGATCCATTTGTCACGTCACCTGGGAACAGGTGTAATAGACGTTTAGCTTAGGTACAGTGTTATTGATGGTCCAAAAAAGACAATATCCAAGTAGATGTCATCATAAACATTTAATATTGTATGGTGTATGCTGTTAAAATGAAATGAAATAAAATACAAAAAAAAAAATAAAGAATAATCTTAATGCTGTATCCTTTAAAAAAATATTGTGATATGTCACAGACCTCCAAATAGTTCCCACCCAGTCATCGACCTACCTCACCAGTCAGCCGGGAGTAGGTAGAGCAGATCCGTCTGTCCTGTCACTAGGGAACAGGTAGAGAAGACCCGTCACCTGGTCACATGTGGAGAGAGGATGCACCTCGCTGCTCACCTGGGTACAGTTGGAGCGGATCATTCCACTGCTCTGTGCCAGCTGGCAGACAGGCTAATTTGGAGGGAGAGAGACAGACAGACAGAGAGAAAGAGACTGACAAAGAAAAAGCATGGCGGCATGAGAGAGAGAGAGAGAGAGAGAGAGAGAGAGAGTATGAGAAAGAGAGAGAGAGAGTGTTCATACTGTAAACTGCTGCTCCAAATGCTCCAAGCATATTCTAATCTAGCCCTGTGAAACCGTTTGTAAATTCAGAGGGTGGATGGAATTCATGTTTGTTTATTCGGAGGATCACGCTTGCTGAGCACTCTGAGAGCACTCTAATGCCTAGTCAGTATGCCAATGGCAGAGGAAAAGTGGAAAAATACATGATCTGGAGTGAAGTAGTGTACTGTGCGATCGATCAGCACGTGGGAAACACAGCATTAGGGCAGAATAGCTGAGCTCAAGCAGTCTGAGTGCTTATGCTATCATTACAGCTTAAGGAGTCGTCTAGGAGTTTGCTGAATATACAGAGCTGGATAATCTGGCCTCAGACAGAGCAAGTTGAAGTTTAAGTACTTCATTTTCATTTTATGTAACCTGCACAACTCTGACTGAAAGATCAGTTTTGCAGAAAACTTAGTAGGCTAACCCCTGTGAAGAGGTTCCTTATTCCTAATACTGATGATAATCTATCCTCTTTTTATCCTGTGAAAGAAATGTAATTCTCTTTGGTCATCTCTTGTCATGGACACTCACAGATCTCCCTCAGTAAGCTTTTTCTTGAAGCCAATTGTGACCATTGTAGATCTTTGCTATGGAGCAACAAAGGATGTAAAACGGTATCAATTCTGCATTCAAATTTTTAATTTTTTCAGTGGAAGAAAACAAAAGCAGTGAATTTTCACTCCAAGAATATTTGTTTGTCTTTCCTTGATCTATTTATGATTGTGGACTGTTGCTTTAGTTAATGTGATCTTTAATGTGATTTTTAGTAGTTAATGTGATCTTTACCCTTTTCCACAAAGTCCAAGCATGCAGCCGTTGGCATGTTGGACGAAACGGTTGGGTCGCCATGGTTGCCATTGTAGTGTTTACAGTTGGAGTGTTTGTAGAACAGTACAGTGTGGAGAGTAGACAGCGGCAGGCCGGTTCTCTTGGGAAGGTTCAGGTTCTCACCTACTGTAGTGTTGTGAGAAACAGGAGAACATTGACCAGGAAACGGGGGGGTAAAAGGATCCCAAGAGGTTCTCTACCCCTCATTATTTTTTCTCTTCTTTCCTGTCGACCTCAATTTATCTTCTCTTCCCTCTTTCTTCTTTCTCTCCTTTCCTTTTTTCTTATCTTCTCTCGACACTGACAAAGTCTACACTGGTTGTGATAAGTCAAAGACTGATCTGCCATAACAATAGCCTCCACTATAATCAATAGGACTGGCTACACCAGACACAGCAGCACAGTGAATATTCTAAATAACCAGCCCATTCATTTCAATGCATTTTTGAAAGCAACTTGACTTTAACGCTTCCGTAATGCATCCAGTGTAGCCCTAGGGTGCTGAGCCAGTGCTCAGACAAGCTGTTATGAAAACAAAAAGTGCTCTTCAGAGTCCTCTCAGACTACCCTCTCTCTCTCTCTCTCTCTCTCTCTCTCTCTCTCTCTCTCCACTACTAATGGTGCTGGAGCTCCTGCCAAAGCACTCACACAGCCCAAGTGGCATCATGCGCTTTTAAAGCGGCGCCTCCGTGAAGAGGATGAGTTTGTTTCCTATTGAACATTAAGGAGCCCTGGAGGATCACATAGAGGTTTAATGAGACCGTAGAGGAAGGAGACTGTGACAATCTGCCCCTGAGATCTGCCTCTGAGATCAATTCACTATGGAGGCTGTGGCTCCTCTCTTGTTATGAATGAGCACAAAGATAAATCAGTGTAGAAGTGGAAAGTTTAAAAAGGAGCTGAAATGGGCAAAAGATGAGTCAATAATGCATCACTTACCCAGAAATGTAAACAAATGATGCAAAAATAATAATTACAAAATTAAAATATATTGCACTATTCCCAAAATGGAAATGTGTATCAATTTGTATCAGAGTTGCAGCTGCATTTAAATGCAGAAGTTTTAAAAATGCATGCAGGAGGACATACTTAGTGCATATGTAGAGAGGTCTTGTCTTATTTCATTCTCTGTACAAAAGCATTAAAAGTCAATAAGTAAGCTCTTTGTTAACCTGATGAACTGTCTGCACTGTCTGTACTATCTGTGCTGGCACTGTTTAATGATCTGTGGTGGTCAGTATTGATTCACTGGAGAGCTGATCACACAGAAGCCCCCAGGGCTGGTCAGTCAGCCTTTATTCCACTGAGACAGTCCGTGTTCCACATTCCATTCCATTTGGCATGGCTGCATTCCATCAGGATCTGTTGGAGTCGCATCAAAGATAGTTAAGCTCCGTTTAGCTCATCAGCCGTCTCTGGTCGCATATCCTGCCATGACAAATCAAGGATGTGAAATGGTGAAGAGTGGTTGGTCATCAGCACTAGATTGCAAACAGCGCTGTTAGACTCTCCTCTCTTAGTGGTGTACCGTAACTAAATGAAGAGTGTAAGGAACTCAGTCAGGCGTGGGGTTAGAACAGAAAATGGTGATGTAATCCTACTTTAGGAACTTGCTGTGTGAAGTGAGTCATACTAAACTAGGTCTGCACGTGTGTGTGCACATGGGTTACTTACATGTCCTGTGCACGACCTCGTGAATTTCCCCCGAAAACCGCTGCGCACGAGTGGGTTCCATGTAATTTTGGTGTCACACAGGCACACGCCAGTGGCGTACGAAGGTATAGAATTAGTGTAGTAGTATCAGCAAGCACACAGAGACCTACACCAGATTAGAGAGTCCTGATCTAAAGCATGTCGGTCTGGTACATATTACATGCATATCCCTTATTACTGTGTCAGCACAGCTCAACACTATTAGTAGCAACTATATTACACATGTGTATATGCATTTCAACCTTTTCTCTGATTCTGTAACAGCTTTGATGGAACCAAATAAAACATAAAAACAACCAAATAAACATATTTGAGTAGCCACAGATTTTATCGTTGAAGAAACATTTTTGACAAATATTTTTCCACTGTGTGTGTGTTCGTGCGTGTGTGTGTGTGCACCTGTGTGTGTGTGTGTGTGTGCGTGCATGCATGCGTGTGTGTGTGGCGGTGTCTAGGCGGTGCGGATCATGGAGCTGGCTCTGCTGAAGTACGGCAACTATGAGAAGTTTGAGCAGGCCACGGGGGGCAACCTGCTGACCAAGAGCCGCATCTGGTACCAGGTGAAGAAGTACATGGAGAAGGAGGGCTGTCTCGGGGAGGTGAGACTACTGGACGCTAGTACTGCACATCACCGTACTTAACCTACACTTGATTATACTCAATCTAAAAATATTTTGAAAACTTTACAAATAAAAACATTTTTATGTATGGAGCGATGGTCGTAGAGGAGTTCCTCCATAACCGAAGGGTTGCAGTTGGTTCGAAGCCACTTCTTCCTCACCACATCAAAGTGTCCTTGAGCAGGACACTGTTCCCCGTTGCTCCCGATTTGCAGGTTGGCGCCTTGCATGGCAGCCTCTGACATCGGTGTGTGAATGGGTGGATGTGAGGCACATTGTAAAGTGCTTTGGAGAAAGGCACTACTGTCTATAAATGCAGTCCATTTACCATTTACCATTTCCTTTTTCTCAAAGATTTTATATCCCTTCTTTAAAAGTATGAGTGATCGCTGCATTTTTCCATACTTGAACCTGCTACAGGTTGAGCAAAGTGCTATTATATCATATCTCATCTTATTTAATTGTTGTGTAGCAAGTATACAATGTACATAGAGCATAGAGCAAAGAACAAAGAGCGTAATGCAAATACATGCCTAAGGAGTCTGTGTTGGTGAGTCCACCAAACGACTTCAGTAGTTGATGGAGTGCCTATAGTGCCAGGGGTTCAGCTCAAGAGAAGGGTACAGGAAAGAAAGTGTGTGTGTGAGCACACATAATGTGCCCCAGAGAGAAAACTTCCCCTGAGGAGACATAAACAGTTTTGGACAGAGTGCAGCAGTATTTGTGTGTGCGTCCGTGTGTGTGTGTGTGTGTGCACGTAGCCACATCTGTTGTGATGTGTGTGTGTGTGTGTGTGTGTGTGTGTGTGTGTGTGTGTGTTTCTCCCCAAGCGGTCTGCAGTGGTGACCCCGGTGTCCCTTTGGTTTTTGGGGAGATATGTCCCGTCGCATTACCCGTGAACTCAGCAGAACTGACAGGCCCTATCAAGTCATGAGGAAAGTGCCAGCGGATCCCTCAAACTCTCAAAGCGTGCAAAATAATAATATCTCATCCCCGAGGAGCTATCGCTGCCGTGACTCAACACTTACCCACTGCTGGGTGACAGACAAACAGCAGGGGGAAATATGCCGCCAGGACATTCTAAAGACTTTGTTCCGGAATGTTCCGCTGCGGATCCATCTGACTCAACCGTCTCACTTATGTAACAGGGGCATAACCAAACACGTAGTAGAACGTAACTCAAAACAACAGTACCAAAGACATTGTTCATATACATATATTCATATTTATTTATGTAACATGGAAAACCCAAAAGTATATATTTTTTTTCCTGCCTAAATCGACTCTTTTTTAAATGTATTTTTTTCTTGTCAAAATAGAAACCCACCAAGGCTAGCGTTCATATTCAAACATTCATAGTCATATGCTTTAGGAAATGTAATAGAAAAAAATATCCATAACCACTGACGTCCAGCTTGATGCTTTCTGGTTAGTCATCCTGTGATGCAAACAGACACAGCTCAGTGAAACATGCTGCATTGGTATATGAGTCATATGTTCATCTGTTTGGATCAGTCAGTCTGCTGAGCACTGATGCTTGCTGAAGCCATGCAATGGAAGGTGGAACATAAACACTGCTCTCACTGCAGTCTGTGTCTGTGCACCAAATGTAGTCATTCTTCTTCCTATCGACAGCACCTGGCAACCTCAAACAATAGGTTCCCCCTGTCTGGATCAAAACTCATTTTGACTCATTTAGATTCCCACTGCGCGGCAGATATGTCCATTTTTCCCCTGATTGCGCTGAGAATTGACTACCACTAATGATAATAGTGTGTGTGTGTGTGTGTGTTCAGAGTCAGTTGGAATCCTATTGCCCTTCGGTTCCCTGTTTCACTTAGAGCTCAGTGTTAACAGGTTTTTAATATCTGTGTGTGTGTG
>JAODXP020000029.1:6675482-6677982 GCA_027497455.2 Sardinella longiceps | reverse complement strand
ACCCCCTTAACCCAGTAAACACTAGAGGGTATATGTTTTATGGTACGTTCTCACAGAATCTCGCGGCCGGGTACTGTTACAGTTACAAAACCGAACTAGAAAAGCGCAGACCTCCGCCAAGGCCAATTCCAGATCATGTTCTGGACCACCATTGGCCACCAAAATCGAATCAGTTCTTGCTTGTCCCAATATATACATTGTCCTAAATTTCATCCAAATCCATGCAGTACTTTTCGAGTTATCCTGCAAACAGACAAACCAACAAACAGACAGACAAACAGACAAACAGACAAACCAACGCGACCGAAAACATAACCTCCTTGGCGGAGGTAATAAAAGCAGTAGTAAAGTAGAGGGGGTTTGGGGGGGGGGGTCCTTGAAAGGGGTTTGGGGTAGTGCCTTGAAGGCAGCGCTGCCAGGAAGGTGCCGTTGGCCAAACCATTGGTGTAACCATTGGATGGATGGATGGATGGATAGGACTGTAGAAAGACAGACTTTTTGTACATATAAAAACAAGGGCTGCACCCCATCATCAGCTATCTAATATATCCATTTAATAGCTATCTAATAACTGTTATCTAATAACTCTTTAACGTGTAATCAATCTCAGCAATCACTTTAAGCGTGACTGAGACATTGTAATCCAACCCTGTGGAATGAAACTCTTTTGTGCTGGTGACATCCTCCTGACCCAGCACACACACACACACACACACACACACACACACACACACACACACACACACACACACACACACACCATTATCATACTGTGTGTGTATGTGCCTGAATGCCAGTGAGTGTGAACTAAGGTGCCAGCTGAAATACCATCTTAAGGTCCTGATCCTACATACACACACACAGAGAGACACACACACACACACACACACACACACACACACCATCATAGTACAGTGTTTGCCAAACAGTGTGTATGCCAGTGTAAACTTCAGCACACACATACTGTACGCACAAACACACAGACACAAACACCACACCACACCACACACACACACACACACACACACACACACACACCACACTCACTCCATGGAACATTTTCAGATGGGGATTTCTGATGCCATCTCAGGTGGTGCCCAGAGTGTGTCTTGAGGAGAGGAGACAGCTGTGTGATCTGCTGTCTCATCCTCTTCTCTCCACTCCTCTCTTCTCATCCCCCTGTCACCTCTCCTCTGCTCTCCTTTCACCTCCACTCATCCTCTCATCCTCTCTTCTTTTCTCCTTCCCTCTCCTCACATCCCCTCCCCCCTCTCTCTTCTCCTCTCCTCTCCTCTCTGCTCTTGTCCTCTGTCTTCTCCCAGGTTGTTTCAGTAAGGATCAGGTGTATCTGGACGGCATTCTGAAGATCCTGAGGCACCGGGACAAGATTGACTTCCCTATGCTGATGGCACTGGGCAAGGTGAGTGAGATCACAGCTATCGCCCCCTAGAGCCTGGGAAGGGGATCAGTGTTCAGCATTTTATTTCCATATTCCAGTATCTGTGGGCGCAGCAGCAGCAAGATGAAAGGGCTCTAAAGGCCCATTCTTACTCAACGTGTGTCTTTACATGTACGTCTGAAATTCTGTCTTTTCATACCTCCATACGGTCTTTATATTTGCAAGTGCTGAACTCCGCCCCCTCTCCATTATTCCAAATGAATTTCATCTGTTTTGTCCGTAATCATAAGCTCCTCATTTTCGTGTCAAACTATGGACGAAATTGACGGAAAGTACGTGTGAAACACTCCACACATATCAGTATCCGTCTTTTACGTGAGGTTTAAGTGCGGCCTGTATAGCCTGGATGTCTTTCAAGCCTAGTTTGGTTATTGGAGATCACAATGGAGCCGGGGAAAATGAAACTATAACAAGTTTCGGGCCCCAATCAGTGTAACAGGGAGGCTGCACAGGATACATTAAATACTTATTTGCCGTAACAATCCGCTTCCACTATAAACAATGGAACTGTCTACACCACACATGGCAGGACAGCCAATATTCTAAAAAAAACAAAAAAAATCCACCATCATTTCTATATTTTTTGACAGAACTTGACTTAATAATTCTGTAACGCATCCAATGTAGCCTGAGGGTTAGAGTGGTGTTAGCTGGCAGTGTTCTATTCAGTGTATGTACAGTATGTATCATTTTTATTTTTCTTCCCACTGCACTCAGTCACCTTTATAAAGTGGGCTATACTGGGAGTTGAGAGTACTGTGGACAAGCATACTACTATACAAACACAGAAGTACATTACAAGCCCATTACTACTGCACTACTCTACTACAGATGACTGCTTTAGATTACAAACACATTACAACTGTTGGTCAAAATAAGTCTTCCAAAATGACATGGATGAGATAGTAATAGAGTAAACAATTCATGATATTAGTTATCAGACTAATAATGAATTTAATTAAACCTAGTAATTAACTTGTAAAATCACTCCTCAGAGGATGTTTGAGGTCACCATGTTCGCCCTACACACACTCTCACACA
>JAODXP020000029.1:6662982-6672982 GCA_027497455.2 Sardinella longiceps | reverse complement strand
TGATACCTCCCTTGTGCTAACAGATTTATGTGATTTATGGTCTTCTGTATATGAATTTCCTCTGATCAATATTTCTGATGTTCCTGATTTTATCTTATAGATTGAGAATGAAGCTCTGTGCATTAACTCCTAGTCATATCTATAGATCATTTATAGATCATTTGGACCAGGTGATTGTCCCTAGAATCTTCTTACCGACAAACCCAAGACTCGCTCTGAAAAATAATTCTTATGTAGATGAGAAATGTAAAGTGTTTTTTTTTTTTTGTTTTTTTGCCATTTTTTTTTGTGCACTGTTTGTGTTGGTGAATCTCTTGTACCAAAAGTCTTTTGATTAAAATCAAATGTTACCACACTCACAGCTTCTGTGTATTGACTGCCTGTGTGTGTGTGTGTGTGTGTGTGTGTGTGTGTGTGTGTGTGTGTGTGTGTGTGTGTGTTTGTGTTAGAAACTCCCTCTCCAATCCTCTTAGCGTGCTAACTGGCTATTTGTGAGTCTGTCGTTCTGTTCACATTCCAAAAGTAGCATGTGACCTGAGCTGTGTATGAGGTCATCATCACTCACCTTACCGTGGCAACCTGTCCCTGTAACCTAGGAGTGTCAGGGCAAAGGTCAGTAAGGGGCAAATTCTCATCACCATGGAGACTGTCATCAACACTCTACAGTGGTTGTCAGGTATCGTCAGTGAAGGAGTACAGGTGCTCACATACACCCTGATCCTCACACACAAACACACACACACAAACAATATCATCTCTCTTCCTGTAAGCAATACCTCCTTTTGTCTGATGGGCTCTTCATCAATCACACACACACACACACACACACACACACAGGCTCTAAGCTGCCAGAGAGGCCCGCAGATCTGTGCCATGTTTCCTACAGTGCTGTATTCTGTGTGTGTGTGTGTGTATCTGGTTTCTGCTGAGAAACTGAATCCTAGTCACACTCGGTGAAGAGTGGCGACTACAAGCTCAGACATGCTGGACAAAGGCCCTCTGTCCGCTGTCTGTCTGTGTGTGTTTGTGTGTGAGAGGGAGTGTGTGTGTCTGTGTGTGTGTGAGTGCTCTTACACCGTATAATCCCCTGTACTGGCCAGCTTCTCTTCCCCTTACCAACACTGAACTCACTGTCAGTGCTGATCAGTCTGACAGGACTAACAGGCCTTACATATCAGGGATTGAACATATATAATATATATACACACACACACACACAGAATGAATACACACATTTTTCAAAAATCATTACCACATAAAACAAACATATTACCAAAGATTCTTCATCAACCGTCTCTGCAAAAGTTAAATAGAAAGAAAGAAAAACTTTAAAATAATAATAATAAAAAATACTTAATACTTCAGAATGCAGAACATCACCTAACTGAATCTGTACCTGCAGTGCTGAAATCCCCTGGGTTATACATGCCTCCATAGTCAAATATTAATTCCTTACTGCAGTACCTCAACAAAACCACTAGGGAGAGACAAACACCTAAGATTGTCCACCCCACAGTAAGAGCAGAGAGCAAAATTCTGGTACCACAGATGACATATCAAGATGCGGCCTGTATGGTGTAGCTTGGGGTTCTGTGAAAAAGTTACAAAATATGAACTTTTGGTATCTGGAGGAAAATGTCAACTCAACTTCAACTTTATTGTCCACAGAAGACAAACAATCAATCATAAAGTGCAGAGTGCAAGCAGACACACTGTCCTGTGTTCAAGAGCATAGATACACAATAGGAACTTCTTAAAATACCACAAGACCACTCAAGTATGTGCCCAATCACGTAATATTATTGTGGTCATTACTCCTATCATTTCTCCTACCAGCATAACACAGGACAGGGACACACTATTAAGAATGCTTGCCTTAGGAGATGAAGAGGGGTAGAAAATAAGAGAATGTTTCTTAAAGGAGAAATCCAGGGTAAAGCAATCCATAGCCCTGTTGTTCAAACGCATTACGTGTTGTAGGTAGGAAAAAGAATAAGAAAATTTGATACAACATAAATCAAGAATCAACTGTAAGTGGCTAAGTTACTTTCAGTTTCATTTCAATATGCCCCATTCAGTCAGTTATTCAGTCAGCTATGTTTGTTATTCGTTTGTTATTCTATCTATTTTGCAATTTTTCTCATTCTTTTTCTTAAGCACAACAATTGGGTACCTTGAACAACAGGGCTATTGACTGATTCACACTGGATTACTCCTTTAAGGTCAGAGCAGTTGGGATGGTTGTGGGTAACACATCCAAAACAGGACAGCACTACCACCTGTCCAGGTCATAACCAGCGCCTTGCTTTGTAGTCATCGTATTCTCATGCTGCATTCTCAAAGTTTGCTGATTGGCCAGGATGGGATGCATCCTGAGTGGACAAGACCAATGGCTGGATTCCCAGGCGGAGTACTGAAGGGTCAGGATATGAGAAGGAAGGCAATGGTCAGGCTACCAGGTCAGGTACTGACCTTTTTTCTGTGAAAAAAGTATGCCACTGCCTTCAAAATCATCATCATCATTATCATC
Organism: Sardinella longiceps; assembly: GCA_027497455.2. Lineage (NCBI taxonomy): Eukaryota > Metazoa > Chordata > Actinopteri > Clupeiformes > Clupeidae > Sardinella > Sardinella longiceps. The sequence continues at coordinate 6,670,452 of JAODXP020000029.1, read as the reverse complement.
ATCATCATCATCGTCCTCATCATCATCAACATCATCATCATCATCATCATCATCATCATCATCATCCCATACCACCTTCTACTAAAAGCGACAGTGCAGTTGACTGACAGCAGAGAGTTGCCCACTCAGGCCTTGGCCCTCCTAACCTGGTCATAACCAGCCTCTCTTTATGCTTCACTTCAACAAGGGTCTGGGATTCTGGCAATAGAGAAACCATTGCTCAGCTGGAGACACTTCAATTCAAACATATTGTATCAGCCCTTTTTTAATGCACAGTGTCCTTGGGTCTGCTGATTGGCCAGGATGGGATGCCTCCTGAGCGATGTAGGCCAATGGTTGGAATCCCAGATGGAATAATGAATGGATGAGAATCAAGCAGAATTCCGTAAGAAAGCATTGGCCAGGCAAGGTTACTCTGACCTTGTCAAAATGGCCTTGGACGAGACATCCCACCCACACTGCTCTGGATGCACAGCCTCCACCATTGGTCTATAACTGTGTGTGTGTGTGTGTGTGTGTGTGTGTGTGTGTGTGTGTGTGTGTGTGTGTGTGTGTGTGTGTGTGTGTGTGTGTGTGTGTGTGTGTGTGTGTGTGTGTGCGCGCGTGTGTGTGTGTCTGAATGTGAGGCATGACATTGTGATGCAGAGGGGGAGCTCGCAGGAGTGTAAGAAAGCGCTATAAATGTGATCCATTTACTATCCTTAACCGCGTCCATAAATAACAAGCCAAGATAAATATTTAGTGGGGCCAGGAAGGAGGTCTTCTGTCCCCCTCTGGCTAATTTCAGAAGGTGTGTGTGTGTGTGTGTGTGTGTGTGTGTGTGTGTGTGTGTGTGTGTGTGTGTGTGTGTGTAAAACTCATGAGGCTTAAATGTGTCCCTATGAATCATGAGAAGGAAACCAGGTCACCTTCACACTACAGCATGTTTCAGGTCAGGACAACATGACACCACACACACACACACACACACACACACACACACACACACACACACACACACACACACACACAAATGACCGTAAACCTGAGTGCTGAAGGAGAATCATCCATCAGACACACACACACACACACACACTCTCTGGGCAGGAGTAGAGCATCTTGGAACACTTTGGCAATAAACACTCTATCCATCTCTCAGTTCGTGCGGGACGCTGCCCAAACGTGACAGGAAGTGTTTCGGAAACAAAAACGAGAACTTGAGTCCTTGATGATCCATCATGAGGAGACACACTCTTCATCCTGACAGCCAGCAGCAGCATTGTGAGAAAGGACAGAAGATCTAAACCCAATGACCAGTATTCTCCCCGGTGCTTAAGTCCAAAAAAGTGCTTAGCTCCATGCGTTTCATTCTGCACTGAGCACTTTTCTGGACTTAAGCACCTGGGAGAATACCATCCAATGTGCACACTCTGTCCTAAATCCTCCCTAAATCAGGAATTCTCAAAGTTTTGATAGCTGAGGGCCAATTTAGGGACCCAACAACTGAGGGCCGCCAAAGGGGCGGGGGAAGAAAAAAAGAGAGAGAAAAAAAATGATAACATCTGTATAGTTTACATTTATTTCAATAATTACCACTAAATGGTGATCAATTCCTTCTTGCAAAGCATATCTGCATATATTACCAGATGTTACCATGGGCTGGCCGCCAGAAATGTTTCAGTGGGCCACCATTGGCCTCCGGGTCGCACTTTGAGAACCTATGCCTTAAACACTTAAATACTGAACCAGTTTGAGTCTGCTTCATGATTGGTTGATCGATATCAGTTGTCCTGAGGATATAGGGTTTAGGGTCTAAGGATTTGGACCTATTCCCAATGTGCATACTATGTCCTCCTAAACGCTAAACACTTAAACACTCAACCAGTATTTGTCTGCTTCATGAGCGGTTGATTTATGGCAGTTTTATCCTGAGGATTTAGGGTTTAGGATCTAAGGATGGCATTGGGATTAGTCCAAACCATCCTGACGGCCCCTTAGTAGTATTGTGAGAAAGGACAAAAGACTGAATCCCAGTGTGCCCAACAGAGTACTAGTGGGAAAATAAAAAGTAGGTAAAACTATGAATTTTGTGGTTGTTGCAAAGTGGACCACAAACTGCAGGATCAGATGTTTAAAAAGAAATGAAACACATGACATTGATGTTGGAAAATAATTTTATGCGGTATTAAATTATGAATTAGGATAATGCAGTGGGATTTGGCTATATTTATTAGAAGTTGTACAAAGTATTTGGTGCATAAACTATATTAAGCGGTGGATACACTCTATTTCCAAAATTTGAGAGGTGGATAAACTGTGTTGACTTGTGTTTGGACACCATAACCTCCCTGGTGTCCACTATGTCCTCCTAAGTCCTAAAACCCTTACACACTTAACCACTTAGGAGTCTGATTCATGACTGGTAGGCCTATGGTTGATTTATGGCAGTTACATGTATGTCTCGAGGATTCAGCCAGGGTTTAGGGCTTAAGGGTGACATTGGGATTAGGCCTTTCCATCCATCCTGACAGACAGCAGGCTTTAGTGTACTTAAACAGGCAGCAGGTTTTAGTGTTCTTAAGCAAACCCAGGCTTTAGTGTACTTAAACAGACCCAGGGACGGAGCGCTTAAACAAACCAAGGGGCAGATGGAGGGACTCACGTCCACAGCCAGACAACGGACGACTGGAGGGGTTACTATAGGTCAGGAGAGAACAGAGAGAGGAGGAGAGATGGAGGGGAAGACTGAGATAAAGAGAAAGAATGAGAGACAGAAGGGATGAGATGGATGGAGAGACTGTGTGTGTGTGTGTGTGTGTGAGAGAGAGAGAGAGAGAGAGAGAGTGAGAGAGAGAGAGAGTGTGTGTGTGTGTGTGTGTGTGTTTGAGTCTCTGTGTGACACACGTCCGCCACTGAGAGTAAACAATGCAGCAGCCTATTGTCCTCCTCTGGTCTCTTTCAATCAACCCACCGCTGTTCATGTAGAAGCCAGTCTCACAGCCACAGAGGTCATCTGGAGGGCACTGCACCAGGATGACCTTCCACGCACTCAGACGACCTTCACAAAACAACACCCACACCACACAGACAAACAACGCACACACACACACACAAATTTTCATTCAATTCTCTGCCCACCAGGGACCTGAGGCCTACATTTACTTATACTGCACAGTACACTCAACCGTATTTATGTAACCAGAAGTAACATTTCAGCGCAGGCTGCACATATGAAAATATTATTAATCAGCCTGAGGAAATAACTCCATCCCCTGAGCGAAGAACAATGGGCCTGTTTCTAGTCTTCTTGGGCCTGTGCTGTATCTCCTCCTCAGTTGGCATGGAAACAGAGTCCCAGAATGTGGAGTGGAGTCGGACATGCCAGAGCTGTCCAATCAACAGGAAGTACAGGCCAGATCGGATCTGGTGGAACTCCCCGCATTTCCTACCGCTCTGCCGTGAGGCAAGAGTGAAAGTGAAGTTCTGTGATGGTGACTGGGGGACATCAGTCATCATCATTACACAACAACATGGCTGTTTATCTCTGTTTTATCTTTACTTTTACATTTATGCCTTTAGTAGCCACCTTTATCCCAAGCAACTTACATCTATTCATTTCTTCAGGGCCAGACTACCCTAAAGCCACCTAGAGTTTGGTACCTTTCTTAAGGGCCCCCCCAAACACACACACTTACACACTAAAAGACTTAGCTGTTCTCAGAGACCACGTGTGTGTGTAAATGACTGGAGAGACTATTGACTTCCAGAGAAAATTGAGTACTGTGACCAGAGTTACTTTCATGTGTAAGGCATAACGCCCCCATCCTTCTTTAATCTGTAGTGTATTTAAACAAGGCCCTGATTATTGATGTGGTCAACATGTTGATGTCTTACTTTATAATGGTTTGATCACATGATAACCTACATCACTGTGTTCTGACTGCAGGACACACCATACAAAGATCCGTGATAGCAAGACAGACAGACAGACAGACAGACAGACAGGTCATGTGATAATCTTACCTGTTCATATGATAAGCTTGTTAATGAGGTAAAGTGTTGATAAGGCAGGCATTTTCAGGGACTAGCCACACACCTCTAAAAGAACATTGAAGTGATATAATATTGTTTTGTTGTTTTGAGCTGTTACTCCTACAGTCATTTGAGTAGTCCAGTAAGAAACTACATATGACTGACCACAATTGAATTGACTGAATTGCTTTTTTCTTGGTCTTTTTATGAGTTTTCTCATAGTCTGCATGACACACCATACACAGTTCTAGGCACAGACGAACTAGGCGATCGCCTAGGGCACCAAATATCAGGGGGGCATGACATTTCATTTATTACTTTTTTTCTTCAGTTTTTCACTTGTAAACTCAAATCTCACAGCCTAGGGCAACAAAAAGGCTAAAACAGACCTGTGATATACAGAGAGACAGAGAGAGACGAGACCTTGATGAAAATTCATTTATTATTCAGTGATGATCAAAAGCTCCTTGTGCATCCGTCTGCTTTTTGTCCTTCAAAGCATGGTGGAGCTGCCATCATATTGTGCATCCCTACATCACCCCATTACTGGGACTTCTTTAAGACCTGAAGGCTCTGAGAAAAAAACAAAGCTAAACAAAAAAAAATTAAAAACAAAAATAAAACAAACATAAAATTCATAATAATTATTCCATATTTCATATTAAGTAAGTTTGGCACGCTTCATGAAATGTCTCTTGATATATAGATTCTCTATAGGGGTTGATATATAGTTTCTCTTTAAATAGGCTTCTTCTTCGACATTCTCTCTCTCTCTCTCTCTCTCTCTCTCTCTCTCTCTCTCTCTCTCTCTGTCAGGAGGGCGTAGGAGCCAAATCTCTTGGCTCTGCGGCAAGCCGTCTGGCAGTCTGTATTGCACGCGGAAGCAGGAATCTGAAAAGGCAATCTTGGTGCTTTTTCCACATTAATCTCAAACTTTGCTTTAGTTCACCTCTCAACCAAGTCCATACAAGGAAGCTTTTCCACAGGGTGAAGCGTATGTTTGTGTAGGTGTGTGTGTGTGTGTGTGAGTGTGTGTGTGTGTGTGTGTGAGTGTGTGTGTGTGGAGGGTGATAAGGGGGGGAGAGAAAAAAAGTCACGAAGAAACGACTCCGAGGCGACACCATTGGTCAGAGTTGTTTCCCATGGCAACCCTGGGTCCAGGTCATCACCGCTCGTGTTTGGGCATGATGTCGCCCCTGTCCACGCTGGCGATCCCGTTCCCATGGCGACCCAGCTCCTTGGGGATGATGTCGACGAAGAACTCGGCGACCACGGGGCAGTGATCAGACGCCACGCCGCCCCACGACCAGTTGTCAGGGATCCAGGGGTTTGTCAGACCCTCACGCACTACACAGCAATGACCTGAGGGGGGCAGCACACAAACACATACGTCAGCACCAACATAACACACATATACATACAAGTGGATATATGTTTGTGTTGAAACATATCACTGATCATAGTTCTAGGCTACCATACCTATCATTTATCAGTAACACTTTACTTAAGGTAACAAACACACATGTTAACAAACACATATCAATGAACATATCAATGAGTTCACACATAGATCATACACACAGTTAGCAAACATATACACTGATAAATACAGTCACGTACACACTCAGTTTTCTTCCTTCTCTCTCTCTCTCTCTCTCTCTCTCTCTCTCTCTCTGTCTCTCTGTCACACACACACACACACACACACACACACACACACACACACACACACACTGACCTGTGTATATCTTCTTGAGTGTTCTGCTGAGCCAGATGTTATCTAGGCAGAGGGATCCGCGGGGGCTGCTGGTGCTGATGTTGGTGCAGAGGGAGGGGGGCACCAGGGGGGTGAGTTTCTCCTTCCGCAGGGCCTCCAGCGCGCCCCCGTCACACGCACACCCAAAGTCCCCCAGCACCAACACCTCCTTCTCCCCTGCACAACACACAACACACAGGGTCAGATCTCCCATCAATGCGCACTTCTAGGCTTCATACAATACATACAGTACATACAGTAGCATTTATCATGTATCATTTATCAGTAACACTTTACTTAAAGTGTAGCTCCAGAGGGATTTCAAGCATAGCCCTGTTGAACAAGCCTGTTAAATGCACTAGATAACGAGGGGAACAAAGGAATTTGGAACAACAGAGACCGAAAGCGAACGCAAAAGCAAACAAGCACTCGCTTCCACTAACTCGCTATCTAGTGCAGTTAGAAGGCTCGTGCAACAGGGGCTTGAAATTACTCCCAAGCTACACTTTACTGTATTGGTAGCACTTAATAATAACCGTCCTCTATAAATGGTTATTAAATAGTTTATTAACATCAGTAAGAAGTTCATTGAAAAGTTAGTGGTTTCAATCAGTAATATGACTTAATTCCATCAAGGGAGGGAGGCACAGTATCTTTAGTGATATAAGAAGTATACATCATTTGTCTACAAAGCTCATTTGAAATATTTTGCCTCATTTGAATTGTTTTGAATTCAGAAACACAACACAACACAGCACAGAACAACTGTTTCCCAAAAGCTTAGCTGCTAATTAAGTTAGCAACTACTGTATGTTGGTTGCAGTGCAATTTCCCATTGCCAACTAGCTAAGTTGCAACTAAGTTAGCAACTCCACTTTTGGGAAACAGACAGCAATAGCACACACGTTTACCTTTGAGGATCTCCTGAACTTTCCCTGAGAGAGGAGGAGCTTTGTGTCCATTAGAGTTTTGGCTCCGCCCATTCTGCCCATTCAGCTCACCTGCGGCGTGCAGGTGTACATTAACGAGAGTCAACTCTGACGAGCCGACCTACAGCAAGAGAAACAGAGGACCAAATATTAGGGGAGAGTTCCACAGGACAGTTAGCTAAAGCAGGGCTTCTCAAACTGCATTGGGGCAGGGACCCCTCATGGAGCCCAATGTTTTTCAAGGACCCCCTTGATCACAAAAAAAACTGCCATTTTTTTGTTATTCATGCAACCTCTAGATCTGAATACAGCAAAACCTCAAATTACCCATAATCAAAATAATCAAAACATTTCAATCAATTATTTTATTGGTGTCATGGATGTTATCTTGCTCTTCCTAACTGTCTGCTCTTTCAAGAGTATCTTTTGTCCTAGTTCCTTCTACCTGGAATGCACTGATCTAGCACTTGCTCTCCTATTAGCAAATGACACTCCCAGTAGGCATGTACTTGTATTGTGTTGTAGCTTGATTATTATTTAATTGGACAAATGTGTCTGCTAAATGCATAAATGTAAATGTAGATGTAAATGTAAATGTGTGTTTGGTTAAGTAGAGTTCTTATCTCATGGACTTCTGGCTAAGGCTGCTGAACTTACATAGAAGCGTCCAAGATAAGGCAGAGAGTGCCCAAGCTTCCCGTTGCCATTGGTGACGGGGTTTTCCAGGACGATGGCCTCTCTGAGCTCGATCCCGCAGGAGCTGTCCCACAGGAA
>JAODXP020000029.1:6647982-6657982 GCA_027497455.2 Sardinella longiceps | reverse complement strand
TACACACAGGTGATGACAAACTCTGGCCATTAAAGTTCAAAAAAGCAAAGGGATGACCTGGATATGGATTTAGAGAAAACAGCAAGCACTTGGGGAGAGATTACTAGAGACAGACAGAGAGAGAGAGAGAGAGAGAGAGAGAGAGAGAGAGAGAGAGAGAGAGAGAGAGAGAGAGAGAGAGAGAGCAGGTGGGGAGGAGAGAGGGGAAAGAGCAAAAGAATAAGAGAGAGCGAGATATGGAGGAGAAAAGAGGGAACACAGAAAAGAGGGAAGAGGGGCAATATAAATGGAGGAAAAGGATAAGAAACAAAATAGAAAAAGATAAATAGAGAGAAGGATAAACATAGAAATTAAGAAAGACTGATAAAGAGGAAGAAGGATAGAGAGAGAAAGAAAGAGAGCAAGAGAGGGAGAGAAAGAGAGAGAGAAAGAGAGAGCAAGAGAGAGAGAGCAAATCGATAGAGAAGCTCCAGGATGAGGCTGCTGGCCAGTCTGTCTGTCTCCAGTGTAGCTCTGCTGTCCCTATAATACTGTTTCAGAGATAACTTCTCATCAGCCTACAGTCTGCCCTGGTTGTGTGTGTGTGTGTGTGTGTGTGTGTGTGTGTGTGTGTGTGTGTGTGTGTGTGTGTGTGTGTGTGTGTCTGGTGTGTGTGTGTGCACGCGTGTGTCTGTTACAGGTCGTGTTTAATCCACTTACCAATTTATGAGAAATTAACACGTAACATGTTTTATATAACAATATTACATGCCTTGTGTAACCTCACTGAGGTGTGTGTGTGTGTGTGTGTGTGTGTGTGTGTGTGTGTGTGTGTGTGTGTGTGTGTGTGTGAAAGAATGAAAGTAGTACATGTCTTTAACTTCATACTGCAATAATTGCAGGCCATAAACACGCAAGCCTTGTGTGCTTCTGCTTTCCTGTTTATTGTGCCTGGATTTGTCAATTCTGTGTGCGTGCATGTGTGTGTGTGTGTGTGTGTGTGTGTGTGTGTGTGTGTGTGTGTGTGTGTGTGTGTGTGTGTGTGTGTGTGTGCAGGTTCCGGTAAGTTCCTCATATGTGTTGCTGGAACACCTAAGTCTCGGGCAGGCAACATTTTGAAACTGGATCACACAGGATGCCTCTTTCTCTAAAGACACAGACACACACACAGACACACAGACACACACACACACACACACACACACACACACACACACACAGCTCAGCAGCCTATCAGCAGCATAGCCATATGTCCTAGTGCTGACCTCTGCTCTTTCTAAAAGAACATTTTCCATTCAACTCCCTCACTCTAATACAATCTCTCTCTCCCTCTCTCTATCCCTTTATCCATCCATCTCTCCCTCTCTTTCTTTCTCTATTCCTCCTTCTCTTCCACTCTTTCCTGTGCTGTCCTGTCTATAGCCCTCATGTCAGTGACAGGTGACTGGTTGTGCTGGTTATGAGGCAAGCATGGAGGGCACTAGGGCCTAGGGGCATTATGAGGCGTGATGGAACACTGCACTGACTGACACGCCCATGTTTACCCTTAAGGCCAATTCAGACTGAAGATCCACAACGAGATGAAACTGTTTTAGAGAATAGTTGCGGCGGTGTGAATCAATCGTCGCAGGTTGTTGCAGGCAGTTGCAAGCTGTCGCAAAAAAATTTAACATGACAAATCGCAGTTTCTGAGTTTTAGAACGTCCAGGTTTTTAGAACGTTGCAGCCCGTCTCGTCATGGATCTTTGGTCTGTAGGCACCTTTAGGGCCTCGGGGCCTCCGCACACCGGTTCCGACAACGTGCGGAACACTGTACAGTACTTCCAACATTCTATTCTAGTGTATTTCATACCATCCTGCGCACAAGTGCCTAGCTTCGATGAAATAAACAGTGTGACAAATTGGAAAGTGCTGTCGGAAACAGTGTGTGGAGAGGTCTTTGTGGTGTTGATCACGCTAGGAAACTAGCAAGGTTTGTCAAGGTTCAGTTTGCTTTGGTCTGGATGAATTTGCCTGTTCTAAGTTGTAAGTTGAAATCCCAGGAGTGATATCTAGGCCAACAGACTGACTGACAGACAGACAGACAGACAGACAGACAGAGAGATCTTTTCACTATGGTCCCAAAGATATTTTCTCTCTTTCTTTTTTTGTCTCTCTCTCGTACTGTGATTCCACCCCTTTTCCAACTAAGTGTTCCGATGAATTCCCGGACTGGGAACTCTTATCAAAGGAAGATGACAGAGACAAGGCCAGCATTCCCAGTGCCAATATCCCTGTGTTTTCCAGTCACTGGTCTATTGAGTCTCCTTTTGGCACCAGGAAGTCCAAGGAACACACACGGGCGCCATGTCCTTCTCTCCGACGCCTCATCTTACATCTCTCCATCTTTTCTTCTTTCTCTTTCTCTGTTCTGTCCATCATCTAAGTGGTTAGTGGTACTGAGTGGTTTGTATGGATTACGTTGTCTCTCTTGGAAAGTGCTCCCATACCTCTCTTTTCTATTTCATCATGCAGTCTCTCCTCTCCACCTCTCCCTTCCTTTCTCTCTCTTTATTCTGCCCATTTTGCAAGTGCTTAGTACAAATTCTATCGTCTTTTCTTTTCCAAAGCATTTCAAAGTCCAAACATGCTCTCCTTTTCCAAAGCAATTCCCAAGTCCAAACACCTTCTCTCTTTCCAAAGCAATTCCCAAGTCTAAACGCCCTCCCTCCATCTCTCTCTTTTCTTCCCTCCTCCTCCCCTCCATCCATCCATCTCTCCCTCTTTCTATTTTCCTCCATTAGTTCAGCCCACTTTCTTAGCGGTTACTAAGAATTCTGCCGTTTTTCCTTTGAAAGCTTGCCTAGCCCATCCCTCAAGTGTGTGTGTGTGTGTGTGTGTGTGTGTGTGTGTGTGTGTGTGTGTGTGTGTGTGAGAGAGAGAGAGAGAGAGAGAGAGAGAGAGAGAGAGAGAGAGAGAGAGAGTGACTAAGAGGAAAGAAAGCTCTTTTCCGTTGCTTACTCATCCCACTGGGATGCCACACTGCTCTGCTCTGCTCTGCTCTTCTCTGATTGGTTGATTGTCCGGAGAGAGGATGCATGTTTTCCACAAAGCTGTTAGTGGCAGTTAGTTGTCGTCTCGTATTGTTTGGGTTTAAAAACAGCACTGCTGTTTACATGCGTGTGTCCACGGCTCTGTGATTCACTGCTGTTTGGGATTCTACACTCCAAGTTCCAAACAAACACCTTCCTCTCTCTCTCTCTCTCTCTCTCTCTCTCTCTCTCTCTCTCTCTCTCACACACACACACACACACACACACACACACACACACACACACACACACACACAGATATGGACAAACACTCTCTCTAGCTCTCAGACACAAATACACACTCAAAAGCACACACACATGCACAAGCATGTGCACACACACACACACACACACACACACACACACACACACACACACACACACACACACACACACACACTTCACATTGTGTAATGTCCAATAAGTAAATGTGCATGTCATGGATGCCTCCTTGAAATTCCTCTGCCCCAAACCTGCTTTTGCTCATAGTCGGCGTGCTTCAAGTGACACAGGAACAAAACACAACACAACACAGCACAGCACATACCGCTCCACTAGTCAATCACTAGTCAGGCTGTGTGTTCTGGAACCACTCATTATGTTACGAAACATATTGGAACACACTATTCATCTATTTCACTTTGCAACACAAAGAGTCCGGACTGACACTCTTCATAGGCACGTATGTTTACTTTGCAGTGGGTGGGCGGGCACTTTGTGTCAGCCTTAAACTTATTGGCTCTGCCTTCCATTTTCGCTTTTCGCTGATTGGTTGCTAGACAATGTAGTTGAGGAAACTGAAGCCTTATAGAGTATGTACCCTGAGGTAGTGCTGTAGCGAAATACAATATTGAGCGGAAGCGTTAGCCTGATCACAGGCAGCTTCATGCCTATATACCATATGCTTCGCTTCATACCAGGGTCTGCGGTTCAGGGTATTGAAAAGTGATTGCTTGCTGGAGATATTTGAATTCAGAACGATTGGATCAGCCCTTGATTGAGAGCTTTCAATCAGCTTTAATCAGCTTATCATTTTGCGCTGCATTTTCAAAGTTGGCTGATTGGCCGGGATGGATTGCATCCTGAGCAAGGCCAACGGCAGGAATCCAAGATGAATGACTGAAGGGAGATGAGAATCGAATGGTGGAATTGTGCAGGGAGGCATACCCCGTGGAGAAAACATCCCATCTTTCATTTAGAAGATCAAGAACAATAGCCTATCAAGCCAAACCCACATCAAGATCCCTTCATCAAGATCAAAGGCACAGCTATGCAATATGACATAATATGGTGGTGTATGCTTTTTACTGTTTTCAGACGTATTTACTGCACACGGGATACACAGCACTGTTATGGTAACAGTGTGTGTGTGTGTGTGTGTGTGTGTGTGTGTGTGTGTGTGTGCGTGACTCTCAGCTTGTGTGGAAAGTGACCAGTAGACTGTATGAGTCAGACAACAGATGAACATGGTTCTATCTAATTCTATCTAAAGGTTACACAGGAACCTCCAGCAACGGAGTTGCCATGGTTACAAGAGTAAACAAACACAGATGCCTCCCACCACAAACACAAATGATGACGGATGAGTGTGCTGCTGAAAAAGAGGAAACTGTTAGTCTGCGTGTGTATGTGTGTGTGTGTGTGTGTGTGCATGTGTGTGTGTGAGAGAGAGGGATAGCGTGTGTATGTGTGTGTATGTGTAAGAGAGAAAGAGGGAGAGAGGGTGCATGTGTGTATGTGTGTGTGTGTGTGTGTGTGTGTGTGTGTGTGTGTGTGTGAGCAGTTGTTCCGCAGACTGCATTGGTCTTGGTGATGATGAGTCAGCTGGCTAGCATGCGTGTCTGGAGCCATTAAAGGACATTGGTCCAGTCCGGTCCAGTGTGATCACCACAAGGAGAGCAACTAGGGCAGTCTGGGACACGGAGTCCAGAGACACAATCCCAAGGTCTCCTTTAAACCCTCACAGACTTAAAGGCACAATAGGTAACTTCTCGCCACTGTTTGAGGTATTCTTTTTATCAGGGAATTTGTTTTGGTACCATCTCCAAATGAATTTGGATGACATATAGTCTTTGAGGGATCAGGGCTTAGTTTTAGCGGGTGTTAAAAAGTTCTATGAACTAAGAACTAAGAACTTAGAACTAATGGATGATCCCCCTTGAAATAAACTGGTCCTCAATGCTCCTGGACGAGTTGATGGTTTGCAGGACTTCACCACAACACCAAAGCAAGCATTTACATTTAAATTTATGCATTTAGCAGACACTTGGATTCCAAAAACGACTTACATTTTTCAACTGTGAATTACACTTCAGGCTACTAGCCAGCTTCATTAACCGATACGCTAGCACACAGAGGCAGTAAACTCAACAATAAAAATTCCTTAGCGAGACGGCCAAATGAAAAAAGCACTCAGCACTTTCTAATGTCTGAATGATCAATAACGTTGACAAACACTAGCGCAAAGGAGAGGTCCTGGCAGAACAGCGAAGCATAGTCAGTAACTTCAATTCTTTTGTGTGTGTGTCTCTGTGAGTGTGTGTGTGTGTGTGTGTGTGTGTGTGTGTGTGTGTGTGTGTGTGTGTGTGTGTGTGTGAGAGAGAGAGACAGATAGAGAAACACAAAGCATACTCAGTAATGGGTGAGCACAAACACCAGTGTGTTTGTGTGTTTGTATGTATGTATGTATGTGTGTGTGTGTGTGTGTGTGTGTGTGTGTGTGTGTGTGTGTGTGTGTGAGGTAGCGAGCATACTCCATAACAGGAGAAGCACAAACTTCTGTGTGTGTGTGTGTGTGGCAGAGAGCACAAACTTCAGTGCTGGAGCTGTGCCGCTATCCAAATCTCAAAAGAGCCAAGGAACACTTACAAAGGAGAGGAGTGAGAGAGAGAGAGAGAGAGAGAGAGAGAGAGAGAGAGAGAGAGAGAGAGAGAGAGAGAGAGAGAGAGACATAGTTTTATCTGCCTGTGTAAGAATCTGTGTGTATGTGTGCATGTGTGTGTGTGTGTGTGTGTTTGTGAGCAGGGGAGTTCTCTGAGACACAAACAAGGGGTCTGGGGATCTCCTGAGACATATATCAAATGCACTGGAGCCTGCAGGCAGAATCCCCCCAGCCCAAATCAGCCCTCTCTGTCTGGGGTACCTACTGGGGTACACCCCCCTAGAGGAGCCTTTAGGAGCCATTCTGGGTCTGCAGTTTCCCAGCTCCGATAGGGATTCTGCAGTCTCAGAGGGGAAACTGGGCTGCTGACTAGAGAGACTAGAGAAATACAGAGGAGGGCTGCTGCAGCACTGCTGGGGAGCTCTAGTGGATACACACACACACGCACGCACGCACGCACGCACGCACGCACGCACGCAGGCACGCACACACACACACACACACACACACACACACACACGCACACACACGCACACAGACACACACACACTGAGATAAGTGTTTCAGGGTGTGTGAGGGTGTGTGAGTCATTCACTGACTGCACTGCAGAGTACTGGGACACGGGAGAGGACATGGGACAAAACACGTGTGAGTGTGTGTGTGTGTGTGTGTGTGTGTGTGTGTGTGTGAGAGAGAGAGAGGGGGGACACCTAGACACACATGAATAGCACGAGAAAAGGAGGACATCAAGAAAGAGGGAGGGAGAGAAAGAGATAGAGAGAGAACAGAGAACAGTAGGGAGAGAGAACGGTGAATGAATGAATGAATGAATGAATGAATGGGACGGAGAGGTTGTTGGGAGGAGTGAAGAACAGGAAGGACAACAGGTAAGAAGATGAGAGGAGGAGAGGAATTGAGAGGAGCAGAAAGGAGAGGAGGAAAGAAGAGAGGAGTAAAAGAGAGAAGAGAAGAGGAGAGAGGAAAGGAGATGGGAAGGGGAGAGAAGAGGAGGGAAGAGGAGAAGAGAAGAGGAGAGAAGAGAGGAAAGGAGAAGAAAGGAGAGGATGAGAGAGAAGAGGAGAAGAGAGGAAAAGAGAAGAGAGAGGAGAGGAGAAAGGAGAGGAGGAGAGAGAAGAGGAGAGAAGAGGAGAAGAGAAAAGGGGGAAGAGGAGAGGAGGAGAGGAGAATAGGAGAAGAGAGGACAGGAGAGAAGGAGAAGAGAGATGAGAGAAGAGAAGAGAGAGGAGAGAAGAGGAGAGGAGAAGAAGAAAGTATGGAGTCCTGATGTGGGTCATCTCTACTTTGAGATCAGGCTCTGCATTACCACAAACCTGATGCTGCTGGCCTGACCCACTTATAGAGCAGTGCTCAAACTCCAACACTACACTGGCAGAATACTGAGGGTGTGTGTGTGTGTGTGTGTGTGTGTGTGTGTGTGTGTGTGTGAGAGTGTGTGTGTGTGAGTGAGTGTGTGAGAGAGAGAAGACACACTTAGCTCATTTGACACCTTGCCTTGACAAATCCTTGCCATACACAACAAAAATAGCCCCAAACTAGACATGAACCCCACTAAAAGGGTCATGATGATTTGAACCAATCCTTCTTCCATTATGCAGAATATAAATCTAACATGGTGCTCTCCGGCAAAGCCAATGACTGCAGTCTGCAGACTGTGAGTTATCATCTGTTTATAGATTATTATGTTATTTGAAGACATAAGAAGTTCAGTGTGCTATTTTAAGGTAAGAGAAGTTCAGCGTGTTGTTTTTAAAGAGGCTTCGGCTGGGCTGTCTAGGAAAATTCAAATCCTAATTTAGTGTGATAAGGCGAGGCCGTATGTACGTCGTACACGCCAGGCAGGCGATTAAAAAGATCAAAGCCTTCTTCTCCAGAGCCGCTAACAAACCGCCAGGGAGATGAAGTTAAGTCTGTCTCTGCACGGCCCTTTTTAAAGCGCTGAATGATTTATCGTAAACCCAACTGAACTGAACTTTACTCAGGACAACGCCAACGCTCTCCAAATGCTCCTGTGGCAGAAATTTCACTCAAGTTCTTCATGGTAAGTCACTGAGTAAATATGTGTGAGTGTGTGAGTGTGAGTGTGTGTGTGTGTGTGTGTGTGTGTGTGTGTGTGTGTGTGTGTGTGATGGGGGGAGGGGTGGTGGCTTATGGTCCTCAAATTACAAAAGGTCAAACATTAATAATATTTAAGTTTTTCCCTCAAAAGCTAAATCACTCTTTACATGGTGCGGTTTTGACGTAGAGTAAGGGGTCATTGCTGAAGTCTACAATCTAAAATACTCTTAATGTAGCCATGAGAGAGAGAGAGAGAGAGAGAGAGAGAGAGAGAGAGAGAGAGAGAGAGAGAGAGCTGAGAATGTCCTTCCAGAAAGTGGGTCATGGGTGGGCCTGTGAGGAGATCGAGCGGGTGCGCTGCCTGGCCCTCTGATGTTTGTGATGCGGGTCAGTGCGTGAGGGAGATGCTAGCGGCTAGCCTCGGGTTAGCGCCCACTGCCAGGGCTGCTGCTGATGCAGATGCCAGAGGAACCCATGTGCCCACGGATGAACCCCCAAGGGGCAGAGATAGCCACTGGGTGTAGAATGGCCTTGAGTGTGTGTGTGTGTGTGTGTGTGTGTGTGTGTGTTTGTAGTTTGATCACACAAACACACACACAATTACGAAACACACACACACACACACACACACACACACACACACACACACACACACACACACACACACACACACACACACATCTGCTCCTGTCAATCTGTTAGATAAGGCATTAGGCCATTAATTGGTTTACTGGAAATAAGCTTTATTTCACATGTTAAAATGAAACCTCAGACTGTCTATGAAAGAGGACACACTCCCTCACACACCCTTACACAGACACACACACACACACACACACCCTTACACACACTCATATCCGCGTAGTGACAGCAGCTGTATAAATAGATATGCCGGCACAGGGGAGAGGAGTTCACACCAGAAATAGATTAGTAGCACTCACTCACTCACTCACTCATTCACTCTCACACTGAGGATGAAAGGACAAAAATGATGGAGGGAAAAGAGAAGAGAGAGAGAGAGAGAGAGAGAGAGAGAGAGAGAGAGAGAGAGAGAGAGAGAGAGAGAGAGAGAGAGAGGGGAAAGGGTGAGAGAGACAGCAGCACTCACGCTGAAGCACTGGAGAATAAAAGTAGACAGAGATGGAGGGAATGAGGACAGACATATAGATAGATAGATAGATAGATAGATAGATAGATAGAGAGAGAGAGAGAGAGTACAAACTCTGTGAACAGAAGACAGATGAAGGCAACGGTGAAGGAGAGAGAGATGAAGAGAGTCAGACAGAGAGAACGAGAGAGAGAGAGAGAGAGAGAGAGAGAGAGAGAGAGAGAGAGAGAGAGTTGCTGCGTTGTCTAGGTTATGTTGTATATCTCCCTGTGTATTCCTGCTGCAACCAAATTGCCATTTTGGGCCAAAGAATGAAGTGAATGAAGTGAGCTGAACTGAAAGTGTGAAGAGGAAAAGAGAGAGGAAGAAGGCCAAAAATATATCTGGTCAGCCTGACACGGTAAGAGCCAATCATTACACACAAGACAACTGCACAGCTCCATAGAGGAAGATATAATAGAGAAAGGTGGAATAAAAAAAAAAAAGAGAGAGAGAGAGAGAGAGAGAGAGAGAGAGAGAGAGAGAGAGAGAGAGAGAGAAAGGGTGAGAGAAAGCAAAGCAAACTGCGTTTTCACTGGACCCAGTAGGTGAATTAGTTCTAATACACATGTATTTAGGAAGACTGATATATTTTTGTAATTTGATTTAAAAAAAAGAATTCCATCCACAGACTGCTCAAAAACATAAATAAATAATAAATAATTGGATGAGCAACCAGAGATCTGAAAACCATCACAATGCATCAATGCACTCGAGTCCCTGAATTCTGAGTTTTCAAAAGTCTCCAATGAGCCGACTGGATTTTCAAAAAATAGCCAGTCTCAGCAACTGAAATCTCCATTCAGGAGTGGATGAAAGGCAGCACCATATAAAAAAGAGATCTGT
>JAODXP020000029.1:6617982-6627982 GCA_027497455.2 Sardinella longiceps | reverse complement strand
ACCAGAGACTACGGAGAACACAGCTGATTCTTTCATGTTTTTTTTCCCCCAACACAAGCGGTGGGTTCTGTCATGGTTCTCTTCAACACAGTCAGAGTCTACAGAGAACACAGCTGGTTCTCTCAGACATAGCCATAGTCTACCGAGAGAAGACATAGACAGCTCTCTCTCTCTCACACACGGTTCTCTTGAACACAGCTGGAGTCTACTGAGAACATGGAACTTTCTTTTACACGGAACACAGAGCCTACTAAGAACACAGATGGTTCCTAGACTTCCTGCTGAGGATGCAGTGTTCTCTCACGGTTCTCTGCCATTCAGTGGCTCTTTGCCCCTGATGACCTGCCGCAGTGAGAGGCGGGGACGGGAGGTGTGTGTGTGTGTGTGTGTGTGTGTGTGCGTGCGAGTCTGAGTGTGTGTGTGTGTGTGTGTGTATGGAACCATGCCTAGAGGTATTTGTTATAATCCGCCCTCTGCATGGATTCCGTCTCTGCCCAGTGTGATGGTGTAACTGAGCCTCAGACAACACACACACACACACACACACACACACACACACACACACACACACACACACACACACACACACACACACAGCCCTTGTCTGTGAGGATAGTTTGTGTGATGAAGTGAGAGATTCAAGAGAATTTCTCTCTTACAAAACACTCGTCTCCATGGCACGCATGTTCACCCACCCACACACACACACACACACACACACACACACACACACACACACACACACACACACACACACACACACACACACACACAACCCTTGACAGCATAGTTGAGAGATCTGTGATTCCAGCATTGACCCTTTTGTCTATTGCAAGGGTTGGGTGGCACAGTACAGTCTTGCATGGCATTACAAGAGATTTGAGATGTGTGCTTCTGTGTGTGTGTGTGTGTGTGTGTGTGTGTGTGTGTGTGTGTGTGTGTGTGTGTGTGTGTGTGTCTGGTTACCAGTGCCAGGTCTTGTCAAAGAGTAACAGTCTTTGGAGATGCTGACAGCCAGTGTGTATGTGTGTCTGGTTGTGCTCTGTGCATTCATGTGTGTAACCATGTGTGTGTGTGTGTGTGTGTGTGTGTGTGTGTGTGTGTAAGCCTGTGTTTGTAGAGTACTTAAAACACAGAGCAAAGTGTTCAATACTACAGTGCACATTATGTATAAGCCATCTTTAATGCCATGTGTTTAAGCCAATGTGTGAGTGTGCATACCAGTACAGTATGGGTGTAAGCCAATATGTGTGTGTGTGTTTGTGTGTGTGTTTCACTGTGTGTGTGAGGGTGTGTTGTGCATGTGTGAGCCAGTGTATAAACCAGATAAACCAGTGTGTGTGTGTGTGTGTGTGTGTGTGTGTGTGTGTGTGCATACGAGTATACAGTACGGATGTAAGCCATTGTGTGTGTGTGTGTGAGCATGTGAACATGTACTGTGTGTAAGCCAGTGTATAAACCAATGTGTGTGTGTGTGTGTGTGTGAGCGCTGCAGCGGAGTTGGCCCTTGTCCAGGGCCTGTGAAGCCCTTAGTAAATGAGGTCATTGTCAAACGGGTAATTAAGCAGCCTGGGAGGCATCCAGACCACTGGGAGCAGAATAAAGCAGGAACTGCCCAGGGCATTAGACTGCACAGGAGCATTATTTGGCAAGGGGGGGAATAGAGTGTGTATGCAGAGAGGGACTTCCAGGTCTTCAACTCGGGTGTCCGGGTTGCTAAACATGCAACTTGTGCACATGTGTGTGTGCTTTTGAATTCTTGTGAATGCATGTGTGCAAGTGTGTGTGTGTGTGTGTGTGTGTGTGTGTGTGTGTGTGTGTGTGTCTGCATGTGTGTGTAAGCAAGGTCATCCCCGCAGTCTGTCCCAAGGCTTGAACCCGTGAGTGACCTCACAGCAACCTCAGATCAGGAGTGGAGCTCTCTAGACAGTCCACTGAAAAGCCCAAGTGTGTGAATGCAAGTGTGTATGTGTGTGAGTGAGAGTTTGTAAATGCATTTGTGTGTGTGTGTGTGTGTGAATGCAAGTGTGCAAGTGCGTGTGAGTGTTTGTGAATGCATTTGTGTGTGTGTGTGTGTGTGTGTGTGTGTGCATGTGAATGCATTTGTGTGTGCGCATGTGTGTGTGAAATGTGAATGCATGTGCTAGTGTGTGTGTGTGTGCATGTGTGTATGAATGCATGTGTGCTAGTGTGTGTGTGAGTGTGTGCGCTTTGAGTGTGAATTCTTGTATGCTGGTGTTTATGCGTGTGTGTGCATGTGAATGCATCTGTGCTAGTGTGTGTGTGTGTGTGTGTGTGTTGAGCGTGAATTCTTGTATGCTGGTGTTTATGCATGTGTGTGCATGTGAATGCATCTGTGCTAGTGTGTGTGTGTGTGTGTGCTTTGAGCGTGAATTCTTGTACAATGCTCTGTAAGAGTGTGTTTGTGCATGTGAATGCATGTGATAGTGTGTGTGCGCTTTGAGCGTGAATGCTTGGTGTGCTGGCGTGTATGAGAGAGTGTGTGTGTGTGTGTGCATATGAATGCTTCTGTGCTCGTGTTTGCGAGTGTGTGTGCCAAAAGGGACAAAGAGAGCAGAGTGTGTGTGTGTGTGGTGTGACTTTGAAGAGACGAGTGTGTTATGTAACCCCGGGATGAGAGAGGAACCGGAGGAGGAGGAGGGAGGAAGAGGAGGAGGAGGAAGGGGAAGAGGAGGAGGGCTCGGATTAGCGGCGGGTTCACCTTCCTCTCAGGGGCACAGCAGCCACCCGTGGGAGTCCAGTCTGGCCGGACGTGAGCCAGAGGTGAACCGGAGGTGAGCCAGATCCGCGCCACAGCTGGCGGTGGCCACTGACTGCAGTCTGCACCAGAGGAACTGCCCTGTCTACTGCAGGGGTATTTTATTTAAGGAGCAGAGCAGAGATGAGCAGAACAGAACACTAAGGCAGGACTGCAGAGCCATCAGTGCACTGGAGCTTATCTGATGTGCCCAGACATCAGCACTGCCTGCAGGCAACACTATCAGACAGCCTGGCCTGGCCTGGCCTGGGGCGACATGGGAGCTTTACCTCACTTTAGTTCACTTTACCCCACTTTACTTCATTTTACCTCACTTTACTTCACTTTACCTCATTTTAGGTGACCTTCAAGGGAAAATTACCATTTACCATCACTTTTTTTTTTTTTTTTTTAACCTAACTGGTCAGCTAACATTGGGACCTTGGCATGAAAAAACAACAACAACAACAAAAAATCCATTTCAAAACCTATGGTTTATTACTGTATTTGATTTTCTCTATCAGAGAGGAATAATTTAAAAACCATCTAAAACCCCATTTACATTTGTAGAACGCTAGTGAAATATTAAAGTCTCCAGGTCCCTGCCTGCCCTTGAGCAACATCAGGCATGGTCAACATTTATAAACCGACGGTGGATTTGTTGAGGTGGTCTATTCCTGTTCTGTGGCTGAGAGGGTAGAGGGGGGCATTGCAAGGGGCATCCCAAGACAGGAGGATCACATCCATCAGTCCCCCAGAAGTACACCAGTGTTGGGCTACAATTAAGCAGGATTCCAGGGTTTCCATGGCACTGCTGGGGCAACGGGGCTGATAGTCAGGCCCCAAGAGTCAAAGACTGTAGAGCGCTCGGCTTTAGAACCTTTGGTCAGGCCCTGGTTACAGAGTTCTGCTGAATGTGTGTGTGTGTGTGTGTGTGTGTGTGTGGTGGGGGAATGGCATAAGAGACTGAGGGGAGGTGAAGGGTGACTGATCAATGATTGACTAAATATTGACTTCAGTATCATTGCCGAGGACAAGTGAAGGCACTTGACTATCACTACCTAGTTCTGTTATCTCTCTCTAACTACCACTGCTATCAATCAGAACAGAAGTCTCCCTCAGTCTGCAGGCCATCTTCCTTTACAACGCAGGACTGACACGGCTAGCCAGTTCTGACAACTCTCTGATAACCCAGTAACCCAGTTCTGACTATATTCTGAAAAACCAGCAACCAGGTTTTATCCAAAGATTCTAGAGTTCTCCTCTCTAAAATATTTGGTTCTAACCAATCTTTACAAGTCTTTGGTTCTAACAATATCCTGAATACATAGCAACCAAGTTCTGACAACATTCTGACAACCCAGAAACAAAGTTCTAATAAAATTCTGGAAATCCAGCAGCCTAGCTCTGAAAAAGATTCTACGAACCTCGCAATCAGAGCCATTAGACAGATTTCGATGGCTCTGCTCGCAATGCAGCTCTGACAACATTCTGACAACCTAGCAGTTCTGACATGACATTTGCTCTTTCTGCTGAGTTGTCTGACCCTTGTGTTCTAAGTGTTGGCAGCCCTTTACTTGTCCCCTAAAGATGATGTCGTCCGTCTGCATTGCAGCATGATTTCAAACTACCCTCAGGGGAGCATTTTCTCATCATGGCTTTTTATGGCTAATAACACGCTGGGATGGATTTTATTGGGCTTTAGTGTGTGTCGACGGGGCGATTCAGCAGAAATCCGCTCCTAAGCACTTCCAGTTTGCTCTCCCTATTCTCCGACTTGAGGTGGGTGACAGGATTCTACCTGCGACCCAAATCCCAAATCCTGCACCAATCCAGACCCCCTGTCAAGGTCCGCAAGGGGGAAATAGACCTTCTGATATCTGATTGGGTCAGAGAGCACAGAGGACGATGACATGGCAAAATAGAGGACCAATGGGAGGGTGGTGAGGTGGTCGTGTCACCCGGACAGAAACAGCACTCTGTGTGTGTGTGTGTGTGAGAGAGAGGTCCAAAGTGCTCTTCCATGTCTGAGAGTCCAGCCAGTAAAAACACACAGTAAAGAGCAAATCAAAAGTGATGAAAGTACAGCAGTCTCTGGTCAACTGGGGCCAAAGAGTTCACTCTGTTCTTAAAACAATATCTAGATCATTTTCACTTTTAGCTAAAAGCGTGAAGACATTATTTATGTACTATCTATGTTGTTAGAGACTAATATACACACAAGTTTTTCTTTGAATTCGTTTAGGTCAAAGGTCAGTTATCTAGAGTCACTTGACAAATGGGTATATAAACTCACTCACTGGAATAGTCCACCTCCGTACGACCCCAGGATTCAGAAATACGATGCTATTAGCCCATTAGCTACAAACAGGCTTACAATGGAAGTGCACAGGCAGAATGCTTGCATGCAAATAAATCTCTATTCTACACCATTGGAGGCTCAAAGTAGCTCCACACATCATTGGTAGACTATTGGGAGTCCTGACATTTAAAACAAGGCATTGAGAACTTTGAAAGTGCACTGGTAGTTTATTTAGATCATCTATGATGTTTTAACATATTTTAAGACAAAACTACACCAGATTTCTCCTTTAACTACAGGTCACAGGTTTGGAGGTCACGCAGGGCCGCATTAAAGATATCAAAGGGCCACAAATGGCCCCTGGGCCTTAGTTTGGCCACTCCCGATTTAGGCATTCTTTCCAATAAACTTTCAACTCGTACAAGGATATTATAAATAGTAACATATCCTCCTCATTTAAAAAAGGGTACGGATTTGTCTTGCTGTCAGGAATGGATGAGCTACCATGTTGATCAGCCTAGATTGGACTAATCAGAACTTCCAAGAGCCTGATGAGGTCATGGGGCAGCTCTTAAGAGGACTACTGTGTGTGTGTGTGTTCTCTCTAGTCTTTCCAAGAAGGCTGATCAACCCCATGGCCTTCCTGTGCTGTGAGTTTGCCCTGATAGATAGTGGTGTTTGTTGTGGCATCTTGTTTATCCTAGCAGGTCTTCAGCTCAGCTGAATATCAGTAGCAGCAACAGTATTCACCTTTGACCCACTTCCTCAGAGAGTGACTGAAGTGTGTGAGAGGTGAGGATCAAATCCCTCTGTCCCTCACACACAGACACACACACACACACACTTTCCTAAAATCACTGCCAGTCAGACAGACACATACACACACACTCACTGGGAGACACACAACCACAAATGTGCAAGCACGCACACACATTCCTAAAGTCCTGAAGACACGCACACACAGACTCAACTCAAGTATGCATGCATGCCCATTGCCCAATTTCACAGCCAGACAGATACAGACACACACACACACTTTTCACCTTCCAGTCAGGTGACATTACAATAGTCATGTGTCACTAGGTGATAAGTCAGTTTAATGAGAAGACAATGTGTGTGTGTGGGTATCTGTCTGTCTGTCCAATGTGTGTGTGTGTGTATCTGTCTGTCTAAACCTTAATGGGCAGCACAGCTAGAGCTATGTGTGAGTATTCTGCCCTCTAGTGGCTATTTGTGACTTTATAATTACATGCTGTCAGTACATCAATAAATCCTCTCTTGCATTCCTGCATTCTTCATACATGCTTCATACACACACACACACACACACACACACACACACACACACACACACACACACACACACACACACCAGTGCACAAACAGTCTTAGAAATTCCAGACATGTCAGAGCTCTTACAAACCACTGTAGCCCATTGTGTAAGTCTGTGGCAGAACCTCTGATGGGTATGGCCACACACACACACACACACACACACACACACACACACACACACACACACGGTCTGAGTGGTATGGTCACAGATTTATTAAGTGTCTGTTCTGTACAATAGAAACACACCAGAGCAACAGAAAATAATAATAATAAAAAAAACCTCAGATACAGATGCAGTACATGATCAAAGCTAAATGTAGGCAGAGAATGGCCTGCTGCTTTGGTGGGAGAAAGGCCTAACACACACACACACACACACACACACACACACACACACACACACACACACACACACACACACACACAGTAAAAACACTGCTTCACTGCTGCTGTTAACAGTAAACACACTGTAAACAGCTGCAATAAACACACACAGACACACACACACACACACACACACACACACACACACATTCAAGAGTAGGAGCAGATATATAAGGGAGAAAACAAAAAACAAAAAACAAAAAAGAAACAAAAGATCAGGAACTCCAATGGAAAGGTGAAGATGTTACCAAGAGGTCAGGCAGTCAAGAATACTCCGTGGCTTCAACTGTTTCAAACAAAGACTCTAGAGAACTCCGATCAAGAAGAGTGCTCCGCTCTAGAATCTTTGGCTTTAAATTACAACAGGCAGACAAGGGGGGAGGGGCCAAAAGGTCAAAGGTCAAACAGAGTAATGTTAAAAGAGGAACCGTTGTTTTTTGTGTTTGTTTTTTTTTTTAAGTTTTTTTTGTTGTTCTTTTAATTATTAAAAATAAACAGATAAAAGCAAATGCCTGAGGTGAGATTCAGCCTGAAGGTCTTTATTTTGGAGTCTGTCGGGAGAGGAGAGGAGAGGAGAGGAGAGGAGAGGGATGGGGTGGGGTGGGGTGCAAGAAAGGGTATGGTGGGGTGGGATGCAACTGATGGTGATTTCAGGGATGAACTGTGCTTATTGTATGTGCTGTGTGTGTGTGTGTGTGTGTGTGAGTTCTGACATAACCATTAAATGGCAATACTGTATGGAACAGGAAGATTTATGGGTATAACGGCGAGTCATGGGTGTGACAATCACTCACACACAGAGACACACACAGACACAGACACACACACAAACACTTAAGGGCATGATCCAACCCTCTTTTTATGCCCCAGCCCTTGTTGCTGAACAAACAGCTGTTGTGCGAACACACACACACACACACACATGCACACACAGACACAGACACACAGACACACACACACACACACAAGACATAGAGGGTGGTTGGGAAGGTGGTGAGGGGATAAAGTACGAGAGAATGGGGTGGGGGGTGAGGGGGTGGAAGATTTGGTCGACTAGACAGACTGACGGATGCAGGCTGGCAGAGTTGGCAACTGATTAAAAACGTTGGGTGAAGGTCCACACGCTGGACCCCCTCCCCAACACACACACGCGCACACACACTTCAGAAGATCTTCTTCTTCTTGTTCTTTTCCAAGGTCCTGAGGAAGACAAGAGAGAGGACAGAGTATTAGTTTATGTGTCTATGTGTGTGTGTGTGTGTGTGTGTGTGTGTGTGTGTGTGTGTGTTTGGGGGGGAGGGGGGGGGGTTCATGTTTGATCACAAGTGCTTGTGTGTGTGAGTGTGTATACGTGTGTGAGACTGACCATGTGTGACTACAAGTGTGTGTGTGTGTGTGTGTGTGTGTGTGTGTGTGTGTGTGTACATGTGTACGTGTATATGAATGTGTGTGTGTGTGTACCTGGAGGCGTCGAGCTTCTGTTGCTCCAGCAGACGCTGCTGGGTCTCCCAGTTGATCTTCTCCTCCTCAAACTGGCGTCTCTTCTCCTCCAGCTCCTTGTGCTGGGCCTCCAGATTCTTCTTCATCTGCTCGTGACGCCGCTGGAGCTGCGCACACACGTGCACAAATGTACAGAAAGATTACATTTATGTACACAGCACACACGGATGGTCATAGCTACACATTACTACACACACACACACACACACACACACAGATTACATTTATGTACATTACATATTATAAATAAAGGCTGTCACTGACCCCATACACAACACACACGGATGGTCATAGCCTACACATTACTACATACACACACACACACACAGAAACACAAACACACACCTCGGCCTCAGAGTCCTTGAGTTTCTGCAGTTTCTCCTTGACCTTCATCTCAAAGACCTGCTCCATCTCGTTCTCCATCTTCTTCATCTTAGTCACATGCTCCCTCTTCTCCTCCTCCATCTGGGCCAGGGGACTCCTGAACGCACGCACACACACACACACACACACACACACACACACACACACACACACACACACACACACACACACACACAGTTAGTTTTCATCCGTGCAGGCCTTGAGCCAGCCCCACGGGTCTCCATCCACCCTTTAGATGGACAACCCATAGGTTGCACCTCAGAGTGGACACACACACACACACACACACACACACACACACACACACACACACACACACACACACACACACACACCGCACGCACACACACGCACACACACTTGAAACCAGTTGTGCCACTCTGAGATGGGGCCAAAGACCCTTGCTGGCTCTGAGAGAGGGTGTGTGTGTGTGTGTTGGGTCTGTGGAACACCACAGTTGGATTCAAGAGATCTTTGCAACACAAGCATAGCAGACACCGCCACCACTGTGCATATACAGTATACTCTCTCTCTCACACACACACACACACACACACACACACACACACACACACACACACACACACACACACCTACATACACGGGTGCAGACAGACTCAAACCTGTGCAACTGGAATAGGAAAAAGCGAGGAGGAAGATACCACTTGGTGAACAGGTGAGGTGGGGTAAGGGAGTGGGAATGACCCATTAACCCTGATGCGTAGGGGGGGATTGGAGAGTGGTCTATTTCCTGTACTGGTAAGCAACAAGCCAAGCTTTGGTTGAGACTGTTAGAGAGGATGCAAGCAAGCTTGGGCACATGGAGGAGTAGGAGGAGGAGAAGCTAAAGCAGCAGGAGGAGGAGAACCAATCAGCACGGGCGAATTAGATCACCTGATCACTGTTGGGCCAATAGCTTTACATTACAGGTAAAGCCACAATGTGATTGGTTGGTGAATGGGAGAACCATTGGCAAATGGTGGATCATCTATTGGAGAACTGGATTGATTGACTGCTGTGAGTGAGAGTCTGTGTACTGTGTACTGTGTGTGTGTGTGTGTGTGTGTGTGTGTGTGTGTGTGTGTGTGTGTGTGTGTGTGTGTGTGTGTGATGTTGGTTGAGGATGCAAGACAGGGCAGGGCGACCAGCTAGGGCAGAAGAATGCAGAGAATCGGATCTTATATATTCCCCGCGATTGTCTAAGGGCAATGCATTCTGGGAGACGGTGAGGTAAAAAGTGCGACACACACTTACATGTCGTCAGCGGTTTCAGATCTGGAGGGGGGCGAGAACACACACAAACACACACTTACCATGCTGATCGTAAACACACACAT
>JAODXP020000029.1:6610482-6612982 GCA_027497455.2 Sardinella longiceps | reverse complement strand
CACACACACACACACACACTCTTACCTTCGGCCACACCCCAGGGGTACTGCCTCCCCCTCACTCTCTTCCCATCCACCTCAATGATGGTGTTGCTACCGACGACGGCCAGAGGTAGGCGGTCCTGCAGAGGGGAGGAAAATAAAAGGGAACAGCTTACTTCAAATGCGTAGGTGCACACACACACACACGCACGTGCGCCTAATGCAAACACACAAACACTTCAAACACATCATGGAGCCTACAGTTGGCGGTGTGTGTGTGCGTGTGTGGGTAGAAAACAAGTGCACAGCATTTGTGAGTGTGTGTGCGTTTGTTTGTGTGTGAGATTAATTTCACAGTCAATGGGCTTTTACAGTCACGGCACATCAAGTGTCGGAGTGTGTGTGTGAGTGTGTGTGTATATAAAATGCTACTTGTTTGTCCCCATGGGAGTGGAGTTCTCACCTTAATCTTCTTGACCAGCTTGTTCTCCTCCTCATCCTCTGTGTCTGGGAACTCATAGATCTTTATCTTATGCTCCTGGATCTCACGCATGATCTAGGGGAGGGAGGGAGAGAGAGAGAGAGAGAGAGAGAGAGAGAGAGAGAGAGAGAGAGAGAGAGAGAGAGAGAGAGAGAGAGAGAGAGAGAGAGAGAGAGAGAGAGAGAGAGAGAGAGAGAGAGAGAGAGAGAGAGAGAGAATGCAGACGAAAGCGAGAGAAGAAGAGAGGGGGGAATGAGAGGAAAACAGAAAAGGACGGAGAGAAAGATAAATGTCAGTGACTGGCAACTAAAAAGTGCATGTGGAGTCTTGTTTGTTTTGCTTGCATCGTGTGTGTGTGTGTGTGTGTGTGTGTGTGTGTGTGTGTGTGTGTGTGTGTGTGTGTGTGTGTGTGGGTGTGGATGTATTATGTAAGAGCCGAGAGGCAAACTGCTGGTAAGGTCTGCTTGTTGGTCTCTAAATGTCAGCAGGGCTCTGCATGCTCTCTCCTATCTCTGAGCTGCCCAGGTGTGTGTGTGTGTGTGTGTGTGTGTGTGTGTGTGTGTGTCACACAAACATTCACTGCATCACACAATACATGGTCAATGCGAATAGTTGTTCTTTAAATGGGGCAATAAATCACATGCGTGCACCCACACACACACACCTCTCACACACACACACTCTAACACACAAGCACTCTAACACACAAGCACTCTAACACACAAGCACTCTAACACACACACACACACACACACACACACACACACACACACGAGTATGGAGGTCAGTCAATATTGTGAGCGGAAACTAATACATGCACATGGCCAGCCACTAGGACACAGACACACACACACGTTTCAGGGGAAATGAGCTGAATGCTCATGTACTACAATCGCAGAGGACAGCAACCTTCCCCCACTAAATCAAACACACACACACACACACTGACAGCAGACTGCATGCTCACTGAGACCTCTCACACTCCAACACACACACACACACACACACACACACACACCTGTTTCTTAAACTCTTGGCACTCCTCTGGTGTGAGTGTGTCGGCCTTGGCGATGAGGGGGATGATGTTGACTTTTTCGTGTAACCGCTTCATGAACTCAATATCCAGAGGTTTCAGCCTGCAGGGCAGAGGACAGCACCATTAGCGTGTGACTGACACACACACACACACACACACACACACACACACACACACACACACACACACACACACACCACCAGGGTCATATACACACACAGTTCATATAACATGAGGGTAACACACACACAAACACACACACACACACACATTTCAGACAGACACAGGGTCACACAGACACACAGACACACACACACACAGAGAAAGTCATTTATCAGCTTACTGCTTTTACAAACTGTCTCCATGGTGGAATTCCCAGACCATAAGTGAAAAACAGCAGTGTGTGTGTGTGTGTGTGTGTGTGCGTGTGTGTGTGTGTGTGTGTGTGTGTGTGTGTTTCTGTGTCTGTATACCTTTTCCCACTATATACTTACAGAGCCAGGGAGACACACTAATTGTGGCTTTCGGGAAAGTCACTATGTTTATGCGTCTGTGTGTGAGTGTGTGTGTGTGTATGTGTGTGTGTGTGTGTGTATACAGTAGTATGCAGTAGTACACAGAGCAGTTGGTCTGTTTGTGTGAGCCACCATTGAACATGTAAACAAGAAGAAGAAACACTTACTGGACACACACACACACACACACACACACACACACACACACACCTATTGCTCTTCTGGAATAGGCCAAACTATTGGAAAGGATGAAAGAAATGGTGTGTGTGTGTGTGTGTGTGTGTGTGTGTGTGTGTGTGTGTGTGTGTGTGTGTGTGTGTCTATGCTAAGCAGCATCTGTGACTGTGACAAAGACAGAAGCTCAGTGTTGTCTGTAGAGGCAAATGGAGAAGGAGGAGATGGTTATGGGAAGTGTGTGTGTGTGTGTGTGTGTGTGTGTGTGTGTGTGTGTGTGTGTGTGGTTGCTGGTTGTTTGTTTAGTTTGGG
>JAODXP020000029.1:6590482-6592982 GCA_027497455.2 Sardinella longiceps | reverse complement strand
AGGGGTGGAAGAGGAGGAAAGGGAGGGAGAGAGAGAGAGAGAACAAGGAGGGAAGTGAAGGAGAGGTGGAGGAGTGGGAGAGGAAAAGGAGGAGAAAGGGGGAGAAAGAGAGAGGGAATTAGAGAAAGAGGAGGAGCGTGGGAGGAAGAGGAGAGAGAGAGAGAGAGAGGGGGAACAAGGGAGGAAGAGGAGAGGGGGATGACGGGGAGGAGAGAAGGGGGGCAAGGGTGGAAGGGGAGGAGAGGGGGAGAAGGAGGAAGAGAAAGGGAGGGAGGGAGAGAGGGAAGAAGGGAGGAAGAGGAGGAGAGGGGGAGGAAGAGGAGGAGACATAAATAAATGAATCAGCCCTGGCACAAAAGGACTTCTGTTTTTGCGCTCGCTTCACTTCTGAAGTGTGTAAATATTTTCCGGGAGGGCAGCACTCTGCTGACCTCGCAATCGCCATGACAACCCCAGCCTGCACCCCTCCACCCAGGGGGATGCACTCCCTCTCTCTCTCTCTCTCTCTCTCTCTCTCTCTCTCACCACCCTCTTTCCCTTTCTCTTCTTTTCCTCTCTTCTGAAAAAAACGACAGAGCAGACTAGCAGATACATTCCACTACAGCCTGAAGGGCTGGGAGTAGAGGTACTGCAGGGTGTGTGTGTGTGTGTGTGTGTGTGTGTGTGTGTGTGTGTGTGTGTGTGTGTGTGTGTGTGTGTAGTGCCAATGTGGTCTTGTGAAAACAGTCAATGAAACTCCATCATCTTTAAATGTCATTTTCAATAAGGCAGACAGCAACAACAGTGGAACATATACAGTATGTATGTGTGTGTGTGTGTGTGTGTGTGTGTGTGTGTGTGTGTGTGTGTGTGTGTGTGTGTGTGTGTGTGTACACACATGTGTATAAAATAAAGTAAGTACATGTAGATGGAGGGATAGCCCACTAGGCCTACAGGTTGGCAGACACACACCCGCTCTCCCACTGATTCCAACACACTCACTCTCAAACCATTTTCTTTTTCAAACAGCCCAGACAGACACACACATGTACATACACATGTAGCACACACACACACACACACACACACACACACACACACACACACACACACACACAGGCTATATCCTTCCCAAGAGTTGGATAATGTTAACAAGACGCTGCGTGGTGTAAAAACTAACCCCCAACAGTAGGCAGGACAATAGCAGTGGGGATATGACAAGTTGGAACAGCGGTCCGCTCCCCTCAGCTGCAGATTATGGGGATTTTTGCGCAGGATTCCACAACTCAGTGGGATTCCACAGCTGAGTCAGATATGGCAGAGAGAGACGTGTCGCTCAATCCCATATAATCCCGTCTGAGACCATCAACAAAACGCTACAAGCCTTCCTTAAGACCTCAAACACACACACACACACACACCGAACAGGCACACCCCCACAAACACACACAGACAGACATGCACACACAACCACACACACACACACATGGATGGACAACAGGAACCGGTTTAGTGGGTAGCGCAGGCTCAGGTGTGTGTGGTGAGGGCACCTTGGCACCTGGCGCAGGCAGGGCATGTATGGGCTTGATGGGCATGTCTGTGAGGGAGCATTCATTCATTCACGTGTTAGCGGTTAGCCACACGCTAGCAGCCTGGCAGGTGGACGAGGAGGAGGAGGAGGGGAAACAAGGTGTATCAGCAATGCTTAGCCTCTTCTGTCTGTCTTAGGCAGAATCAGAATCAATGCCTTGTGTGGCAGATGTATTTGTGTGTGTGTGTGTGCGTGTGTGCATTTACTAAATACACACACACACTAAAAACACACACACACAAAAATTCAGGAGCGGTGTGATCTCATAGGTTGTTGAGTACAAACACCAACAACCTTTTGAGAGCAAGAGAGTGTATTTGTGTGTGTGTGTGTGCAAACCGCCAATGAGATCACACCACTCCTGAAGCCTCATTTGAATGTAAAGAAACAGTGTGTGTGTGGTTTGGTATTAACACTTTAAAGAGCTGGAACTGGGTACAAACACAAGAGTCTGTCCGTCTGGATGCACTAACAGTGGGCCCTCTAAAGGAATTACTAGATGAACTAGCCTAGCTCACTCTATCTGGACAAAATGATTATAACAAACTCATTAACTTTTAAGTAGTATGTATTATCTCTATCAAGTCTTTTAATGAGTCTGCACCTGATACGAGTGTGTGTGTGTGTGTGTGTGTGTGTGTGTGTGTGTGTGTGTGTGTCATGTTTGAACATTGAACATGCTCGCTCATACCTCCTCAAGTCTTTTAATGAGTCTGCACCTGATACAAGTGTGTGTGTGTGTGTGTGCGCGCGCTCGCCATGTTTGAACATGCTCACTCACTGCCTAGTCAAACCTAGTAGCCTAAAACCTTGTGGCCTTTTTGTAGATGCCAAAACAAAAACAATGCTTGAGCATTCCACTCCATGGCATTCCCAAACTAGTGCCGCTAACATATGGAATGCTAAAATGGAAGTTCAGTAGGAGAAGCT
>JAODXP020000029.1:6580482-6585482 GCA_027497455.2 Sardinella longiceps | reverse complement strand
ATAGCTTTTTTTTTTAAGCCATAGCTTAGCATAGGCGCTGGAATGTAAAGTAGCCAGATAGCACCTCTCTCTCTCTCTCTCTCTCTCTCTCTCTCTCTCTCTCTCTCTCTCAATGCTCTCTCTCTCTCTCTCTCTCTCTATGCATGTGACAATGAACATCTTCAATCTTGAACCCCTGTCTAAAGTGCTTAGCGAGTGGTCAATCTGGTGCTGATAGTGCATGAGTGGTGTTGTAGTGGAAGTGGAGCAATAAGACATACAGTAGGCAGCTCAGGTAGAGGCGGTACTTACCCACTACCATGAGGGTGAACTCGAAACCCCTCTTGACGGACTTCCTGTACACTTGGTTGGGAAGGTTGGCGAAGCCCACATACCCCTCTAGGTTCTTCTGTTGCTACGGAAACCAAACAGATGACAGACACAGGCTTTAGGAACTAGAGCAGGTTTGTTTTAGTGAACGTGGTACGGTCAAACATAAACATAACATCTCACACACACACACACACACACAGTGTATGAGTGTGTTTGTGTGTGTCTGTGTATGAAAGTGTGTGTGGGTGCAGATGTGCTTTGATTCTTTCAGTAGAGGTCATCAGTAAAAAGCCACTGGTTTAAAAATATTGACTCTGGTATGTACCGCTCCAGTGGACAGATTCCAAACTGAAAAGTGCTACTCCGTGTGTGTGTGTGTGTGTGTGTGCGTGTGTGTGTGTGTCTGTGTGCGTGCGTAACCACTCAGCTAATCTTGGGTCACTATCAAAATACGGGCATTTTCAATGTCTCCTCCAAGTGTGTTTGGGTGAAACCTGACCTCAAGAATAACGTATGTGCTTTGTGTGTGTGTGTGTGTGTGTGTGATGACAGATATGCGCCATACTTACTGCTACTTTGGAGAGTGTTCCGTTCACATTGGCACAGAAACAGGGATTGAATCAGATACCAGCCGCACCACATATGAGAGAGAGAGAGAGAGAGAGAGAGAGAGAGAGAGAGAGAGAGAGAGAAAACATGAGTTTTGACAGACAGACATTTGTGTGGCAAATCCTCTCAGCTTCACAGGAGAGGACCCATGCCGTTTCCGCACCCTGTCAATCATACTAATGAGCAACGAGCCCCTCCCCTCTGCTGTCAATCAGACTAACGAACAAACAGCCCATACACTGACCTGTCAATCAAATCAACAGGAGGTACTTATGGTGCTGACTGCTGACACCATTTATCAACTGAGAGTGCAGTAATCAGCCAGTGAATGGCACTGGTTGCAAACCACACACACGCGCACACACACACACACACACACACACACACACAAACTCAAGATCAATTTTAAGGCCAGGTTTTTAAAAGCCATTGCATAGGCTAATGTCTGTAACATCCACACATACGTGCCTATGTATGCCTAATGTGTTATTACACATGTTATAAAAGGTGACAGAAGACTGTGGGGCTGAAGTCTTTCTCTACACTGATTACTACAGTGCATTACACAAATGCTCTTGAATTTTCTTGGTCAAACACTCTTGAATTTCCTACGGGATGAATTAAATGAGTTGAAGGTATTATCTTACACAGGCATTCGTGTGTAGTTTTATTCAGCTGATGATCTACCACACTGGAGCGCTCGTTGGTCTCAAGCAAGTGTGTGTGTGTGAGAGTGTGTGTGTGTAGTGTATGAGAGTGTGTGTGTATGTGTGTGTGAGTGTTTGTATGTGAGTGAGTGTGTGTGTGTGTGTGTGTTTGTGTGAGTGAGTATGTGTATATGTGTGTGAATGTTTGTGTGTTCCTAGGCTAGCCTGTGGAGCAGACAGTGGCGTTATGATCATGCTTAATCAGCCGTCAGAACCAGACGTCTGTCTGTGTCTCCTCCGGCAGAGTGGACTGAGCCTCCAGGAGGGAGGTGTAGGCATAGGCCTAGTGGTCAGGCTACACAAGGGGAGGAGGGAGACTGGCCGTTCTCAAAACATGCACACACGCACAAACACACACACGGACAAACACACACGCACAAACACACACACACACACACACACACACACACACACACACACTCGAGCCTCGAGGAGGGAGGTGTAGGCCTAGTGGTCAGGCTACAAAAGGGGAGGAGGGAGACTGGCTGTTCTGGCTGAACTGCACTGTCCACATCAAATGGCTCATTACACCGTGCTCAGACAAAACTTGTGCCCCCTCCCCTCAACTCAAAAACATGAACGCAAGCACACACACACACACATGACACACACACACACACACAAACTCACAAGCTCACAATCAGTCACACACACACACACACACACACACACACACACACACACACACACACACACACACACCACTGCTATGGATTAGGGGGAAGGGAATCCCTGTGTGTGTAGTAGCCTACATGCATGTGTAATATACTGGGGGGTGGATCCTCATCCTACTTTATTGCAGATTACTATTATTAATATATTTTTTCCCATGTGCTTAAACACACTGATCCGCTGTTCACCCATCCCAGAGCTCAGCTGACCCACTGAACTACTGAGGCATAGGCCTATGTGGCCTGGAGACCACTCATCATGTCAGATGAACTGGAGACTAGTTACCCTCTTAGGCCTCTGACTGGAGCTAGGCCTATATTCCACCCGAGGTCCTTAGGCTATATTCCACCCGAGGTAAGGTTACTCTGCTATAACCTAATTTTACGTATAGAGAAGAAGCACGGCACAGCAGTGTTACATAAGTGTGGGAACACACACACACACACACACACACACACACACACACACACACACACACACACACACACTCACAGAGAAGAGAGTTGCAGGCCACAGCGAGAGTGAGTGTGTGACACAAACATTGGTGTTAAACAGACTCTCCAGCAGATGTGTGCCACTGCCACAGTAGATCAATACTGGCCCATAATAACTAGGTCACTGTGCTGAGCGCAGCTACAGGGCAACACATGACAAGCCCGTTAGACCTCACACTCAGACCAGCACTGGACCAGCACAAACCAGTAGGTCTCACACTTATACCAGCACTGGACCAGCACAAACCAGTAGGTCTCACACTCAGACCAGCACTGGACCAGCACAAACCAGTAGGTCTCACACTCATACCAGCACTGGACCAGCACAAACCAGTAGGTCTTATAGGCCTACTCAGACCAGCGCAAACCAGTAAACCTCACATTCAGACCAGCACAAACCAGTGGATCTCTTTTTTGTGTGTCTTAGTGCGTTCTAATGTATGTTTGAATGAAATGCAGTGGGGAGAACCCACAAGAGCTGGTCTGAGCCATAGGCCTATCCCTTCTAGCCTACCCTGGCTGCTAGACACAGGCCTGACCTGACCTGGCTGAGTTCAGTTCATCTTCCTGCCCACTGAGGAGAAGAAGCAGGTCTATCACGGGGTCTCAGCCATCAGGGGCTTTTGAGGTAAAGAGGACGCTTACTACTCCTCTGTGACATGGCATGAGGTGACAGACACACACACCACACACACACACACACACACACACACACGGCAACATGCAGGCAGACACGCAGACACTTTCATAAGTCAGAACTGTATACCACTTCCTGTGCTCTGGCATGATGACAGGAAATGAGAGAGAGAGAGAGAGAGAGAGAGAGAGAGAGAGAGAGAGAGAGAGAGAGAGAGAGAGAGAGAGAGAGAGAAGGTTATGAATGTTAGGCTAAAGGTTGTTCATGAAGGAAAGAAGCTCAGCTGGAGAATGCTTCAAAAGGAATGCAGAGTTATCGACCGGAGACCTAAAAAGTGCTAAGGAGCTAAAAGGTGTGTGTGTGTGTGTCTGTGTGTGAGTAATAAAGCTCAGTAACACAACAGACACCCATTCACTGTCTCAAATAAAACAGCAGTGTTATCAGACACACACACACTTTGATGGAGGGTGTCTAGCTAGGTCTATAGACTACTGATATAGTTTATCTTTCACTGTAAATCACAGAAAGAGACAGAGAGACAAAGACCGATAAAGGAGGGGGGGGGGGCAGAGTGAGAGAAAAAGAGACAGAGAGAAAAAGAGAGGGAGAAGTGGTCTGTCTCATCTATCTCTCAATCTCTCATTCTGAATCACAACCGCAGCATCTCTCATGAGGACACACGGCTCCTCCCCCTGTCAACTCAAACCAACCAATCGGGAGCCTAGACACAGAGGAGGAAATGGAAGAAAAAAGCAGCAGACGAAGAAGAAAAAGAACATAGCAAAAAAACGGTTCACCTGACCACAACATCCTGTCAGAGCAATCTCAGACGTTAGGCTAGGCTACCTCGAAGCAGGTAAGATAAGCGAGCCTACAGGTGCAAACCCCAGGTCAGATAGGCAACACTAGGACACATCCGGCTCACACGAGGCCCTCTTCTGGCCCTTAATCGCTCCAGTTTTCCACTGAGTCTGGGAGCCATAAGCTCAGCCAACTCACACCAAAGAACAGTGAGAAAAAGAAACAGATGATCCAGAGAGACGGGTTATTCTGGATGCAGGACGTCACAAGGCACAGGCCCAGCTGCAGTGGTGTGAATTAGGCTAATGGTTGCAAGATGTCGAGCCTAGCTGAAGTCCAAGGGAAGAAGATAGATCTAGCCTACTTCAGTCTGAACAGCACCAGTACAAGTAAATAAATAGCCAGTCAAACAGCCACGTAGCATAGGCCTAGGTTAGCCAAAGTCACAGCAAATGTGGGCTGGTTAGCTAGCAGGCTAACTTAGCTAGCTAACTAACGAGGAAGACGGCTAAGCTAATTTATCATTGTAAGGAGTGATGCAACACTGCTGTTGCTACGGACACACTGATGCTGTTGCGAGACGTCCAAGTGGTGTGAAGCTCTTTAAAAAAAAAAAAAAAAAAAGCAGCTCTTGGTTTAGAGTACTTTGTTGCAAGCAGTAGCTCACACACATTCAAAGTGTGTGAGCATATGGGATTTTATTTGAGTAGGCTAGAGTACTTTTCCTAACTGTGTGTGTTTGTATGAATGTGTGAGCGTGTACACTGT
>JAODXP020000029.1:6575482-6577982 GCA_027497455.2 Sardinella longiceps | reverse complement strand
GCTACAGGCTTTGCCAAATTGCAAGATCAGAGTTCAGGGTTTCTAGGTTGCAGAATATCGGTGTGTAGAACTGCCAGTAGAAATTACAACGAAGATAGAACTGGACAAACCACTGTAGTGGTGGAACGAATCAATTAACTATATCGACAGTCTATCGAGCTCGGTCTACACTACAGGACATTCCGATCTCGGACAGTTCCTGACAATCTGGGTTAACAGGTTACCTCGGACGTGCTGGCGTCACTCCAGGCAGCAAGTTAATCTAACGCTAGTTACAGTAGGAAGGCAACATTGTTGCTTAAGTAGCCAAAACAAAACCACTTTGATACAAAGTTGAAACTGTAACATAAGCCGCCAGATACGTTTCCGTGGTGAAGTGCAATTCGCACTCCACAAGCCACAACCTATATAATCTATATGGAGCAAGAACTGTAACCAAAACGCCTAGCCACACTACCCAAAATATAACGTTAACTGGTTTGCAACTGACCAAAATAGGCAACAATGCAAATGACTGAATAAACATCGCTATTCTGGATTGTAATGTAGGATATAATGATAAACTAGGTTTGTAAGGATCTGAAACGGGGTGAATCTCAGAGACTTTGCCATCGACTAGAATGTTAATTACAAAACCTCCCTAATTATTTGTTCAACAGTTAGCTGTGCACACAGACAATGCTAGCACACTGGTTTACACACTGGTAACGTTAGACTGGACTATGTCGTTGGGCTCAGTCGAAAAAACACACAGGAAATGCCTCTGTCGCGCTCACTTTCAACTGTGTTCCTCTGCTAGTGAAATTTGAGATTACTCCTTTGTCTAACGTTAACTGGCTTGAATGAAGCTATCTGGATACACCGTGTTCACGGTAGTCAGTGCAAAAGTTTTCCCCGTGAACAAAAGATGGACAACTCACCCATGATGTTCCCTGCCGCCTCAGTAACCGATCTTTCACAGATCGACATTCCCTTTCATGAATTCACTGCAACTCTTCAAGTCCCGACACAGTCGTACGTATTTTTTTCCGCGTACTCTCAAACGCATCCAAATAGGGCGGCGCGCGAGCTGAACGTACCCTGGCTTTGGTGAATCGCCACAAGTGATGTCTCGCGAGAATTCGCCAAGCCACACCAAAGAGATTTTTTGCATTCTTTGAAGCGAGGACAAGAATGGAGTATACGTGAGTGACTGGGCCAATGCATGACATTTAACTGGAGAAAAGGCATGTTGCAAAAGAAACAAACAGATAAATGAGCCTATTACATTTATACAGGCTAGAGTGGATTCCTAAAAAGTTATTCAAGTGAAGTCTAAGTAACTTAATCAAGTGCCCAAAGTAAAAAAAAACAAAAAAACATGACACATAAAGTGATGTTTGCTCGCTCCACAAATTGTTATTTAAATGTACCCTGTCTTGCCCATTTTGCATGCCACTTGTCAAGATATGTGACAGATGTGAAACAAATAAGGAGTGGAACAAGAAGAGAGTAGTGGAGTAGACTCGCAAAGTCTGGCTCTTGAGTCCTTTATGGACTGTAATGGCACATTGAAATCACTTTTTTCGTGAAAAAAAAAAAAAACTCTGACTAAACCTATTCAACTACGCCATCTGTCGATGAAATCGAAAATAGACAAGAAAAAAGTTCCACTGCATGAAAACAAACAAGTTTGGCGGGGGAATTACACATTTTTTGTTTGGCTGATATTTGATTAAATTGAAGCACGTAGGCCTAGATGTGCAGAGATAAATAGCAACATTGCTAAAGCAATTCCCTAAATGAGGCGGCAAACATTACCGGTGGATTCAGAGTCAATGTCCACATCAGGCACTGTCCAGACCTCTGATGGCAGCTGCACCGGCGGCGGCGGAACGGAGGAGGAGGACAACAGACGGTAAACTCTGCCCAGTGGAATAGCCATTCCAAATCCAGGATCCATGGTTAAGTAGCTATCTTGGAAAGCTTGGTGACCTTCAGGTCAAGCAGAAAACTATGGCCTCTGAGGGCCAGCGTTCCATTTCATCAGAGATGTAACCATACAATTCACAAGGTTACATAGTAGGCCTAAATGCAGAGGGTAGCCTAGATTCTAGTTAATGCGTATTTTAGCTGGTCTTGTGGGCACGATCTTCAATGCTGTTTTTTTATTTTGAGGTAGGTTACCGAACGTGTCCGTCCAGGACGCTAACATTCCATTGTTACTAGGAAACACTTCACTCTCATTATTTTAAGCCATTATGTCGCTATGTAGAACAGCGGTTATTGGAATTCTATTTTAATGTAGTTTCTTGTCAAGAACGTGGTTGAAATTTTACATTTCACCACACATATGTAAAATTATTAGCAGTTTGACTCACTTTTTTGTATCTCACCAATCAGAAAAACATAAACATGCCTGAAAAAACGTGGCAACATTAATAGGCCTACTTGTAACACCACTTATGAATATATAATTAAAATGTAATTACCTAATCTTTACACTAGGTGTCACTGTATG
>JAODXP020000029.1:6559590-6562090 GCA_027497455.2 Sardinella longiceps | reverse complement strand
GGAGGGCAGCACTCTGCTGACCTCGCAATCGCCATGACAACCCCAGCCTGCACCCCTCCACCCAGGGGGATGCACTCCCTCTCTCTCTCTCTCTCTACCACCCTCTTTCCCTTTCTCTTCTTTTCCTCTCTTCTGAAAAAAACGACAGAGCAGACTAGCAGATACATTCCACTACAGCCTGAAGGGCTGGGAGTAGAGGTACTGCAGGGTGTGTGTGTGTGTGTGTGTGTGTGTGTGTAGTGCCAATGTGGTCTTGTGAAAACAGTCAATGAAACTCCATCATCTTTAAATGTCATTTTCAATAAGGCAGACAGCAACAACAGTGGAACATATACAGTATGTATGTGTGTGTGTGTGTGTGTGTGTGTGTGTGTGTGTGTGTGTGTGTGTGTGTGTGTGTGTACACACATGTGTATAAAATAAAGTAAGTACATGTAGATGGAGGGATAGCCCACTAGGCCTACAGGTTGGCAGACACACACCCGCTCTCCCACTGATTCCAACACACTCACTCTCAAACCATTTTCTTCTTCAAACAGCCCAGACAGACACACACATGTACATACACATGTAGACACACACACACACACACACACACACACAGGCTATATCCTTCCCAAGAGTTGGATAATGTTAACAAGACGTTGCACGGTGTAAAAACTAACCCCCAACAGTAGGCAGGACAATAGCAGTGGGGATATGACAAGTTGGAACAGCGGTCCGCTCCCCTCAGCTGCAGATTATGGGGATTTTTGCGCAGGATTCCACAACTCAGTGGGATTCCACAGCTGAGTCAGATATGGCAGAGAGAGACGTGTCGCTCAATCCCATATAATCCCGTCTGAGACCATCAACAAAACGCTACAAGCCTTCCTTAAGACCTCAAACACACACACACACACACACACACACACACCCACACACACAGAACAGGCACACCCCCACAAACACACACAGACAGACATGCACACACACACACACACACACACGGATGGACAACAGGAACCGGTTTAGTGGGTAGCGCAGGCTCAGGTGTGTGTGGTGAGGGCACCTTGGCACCTGGCGCAGGCAGGGCATGTATGGGCTTGATGGGCATGTCTGTGAGAGAGCATTCATTCATGTGTTAGCGGTTAGCTACACGCTAGCAGCCTGGCAGGTGGACGAGGAGGAGGGGAAACAAGGTGTATCAGCAATGCTTAGCTTCTTCTGTCTGGCTTAGGCAGAATCAGAATCAGTGCCTTGTGTGGCAGATGTATTTGTGTGTGTGTGTGTGTGTGTGTGTGTGTGTGTGTGTGTGTGTGCGTATGTGCATACTAAATACACACACACACACTAAAACACACACACACAAAAATTCAGGAGCGGTGTGATCTCATAGGTTGTTGAGTACAAACACCAACAACCTTTTGAGAGCAAGAGAGT
This sequence comes from Sardinella longiceps, assembly GCA_027497455.2. NCBI lineage: Eukaryota > Metazoa > Chordata > Actinopteri > Clupeiformes > Clupeidae > Sardinella > Sardinella longiceps. The sequence goes on along the minus strand of JAODXP020000029.1, from coordinate 6,560,668 downwards.
GTATTTGTGTGTGTGTGTGTGTGCAAACCGCCAATGAGATCACACCACTCCTGAAGCCTCATTTGAATGTAAAGAAACAGTGTGTGTGTGGTTTGGTATTAACACTTTAAAGAGCTGGAACTGGGTACAAACACAAGAGTCTGTCCGTCTGGATGCACTAACAGTGGGCCCTCTAAAGGAATTACTAGATGAACTAGCCTAGCTCACTCTATCTGGACAAAATGATTATAACAAACTCATTAACTTTTAAGTAGTATGTATTATCTCTATCAAGTCTTTTAATGAGTCTGCACCTGATACGAGTGTGTGTGTGTGTGTGTGTGTGTGTGTGTGTGTGTGTCATGTTTGAACATTGAACATGCTCGCTCATACCTCCTCAAGTCTTTTAATGAGTCTGCACCTGATACAAGTGTGTGTGTGTGTGTGCCCGCTGAGTGTGTGCGCGTCATGTTTGAACATGCTCACTCACTGCCTAGTCAAACCTAGTAGCCTAAAACCTTGTGGCCTTTTTGTAGATGCCAAAACAAAAACAATGCTTGAGCATTCCACTCCATGGCATTCCCAAACTAGTGCCGCTAACATATGGAATGCTAAAATGGAAGTTCAGTAGGAGAAGCTAATCAAATGCTCTTTTCTAACGATCTTCTCCTGTCTATGTGTGTGTGTGTGTGTGTGTGCGTGTGTGTGTGTGTGTTACACCTCATCTTGTTGAAGGGGGAAGAAGTTTGAATGGCAGCCAGATGCTGCTATTCAGCCTTACGATCAGGGTAAGGAGAGAAACCCTAGAGGCTGGGGTGCGTACGTGTGTGTGTGTGTGTGTGTGTGTGTGTGTGTGTGTGTGTGTGTGTGTGTGTGTGTGTGTGTGTGTGTGTCTTCTGTGTGGTCACGGTATGGAGCTAACCTCACGCCTATGACTCTTTAAGGAGAGAAAAACAAACTTCAGATTGTTTGTTTACTCTGGGGACTAGTGTGTGTGTGTGTGTGTGTGTGTGTGTGTGTGTGTGTGTGTGTGTGTGTGTGTGTGTGTGTGTGTATGTTGTGGGGTTGGAGGTGGGTTACTGGTCATCTCAGGGACTGA
>JAODXP020000029.1:6549590-6554590 GCA_027497455.2 Sardinella longiceps | reverse complement strand
AGGTTTGTTTTAGTGAACGTGGTACGGTCAAACATAAACATAACATCTCACACACACACACACACACACAGTGTATGAGTGTGTTTGTGTGTGTCTGTGTATGAAAGTGTGTGTGGGTGCAGATGTGCTTTGATTCTTTCAGTAGAGGTCATCAGTAAAAAGCCACTGGTTTAAAAATATTGACTCTGGTATGTACCGCTCCAGTGGACAGATTCCAAACTGAAAAGTGCTACTCCGTGTGTGTGTGTGTGTGCGTGTGTGTGTGTGTCTGTGTGCGTGCGTAACCACTCAGCTAATCTTGGGTCACTATCAAAATACGGGCATTTTCAATGTCTCCTCCAAGTGTGTTTGGGTGAAACCTGACCTCAAGAATAACGTATGTGCTTTGTGTGTGTGTGTGTGTGTGTGTGATGACAGATATGCGCCATACTTACTGCTACTTTGGAGAGTGTTCCGTTCACATTGGCACAGGCACAGGGATTGAATCAGATACCAGCCGCACCACATATGAGAGAGAGAGAGAGAGGGAGAGAGAGAGAGAGAGAGAGAGAGAGAGAGAGAGAGAGAGAGAGAGAAAACATGAGTTTTGACAGACAGACATTTGTGTGGCAAATCCTCTCAGCTTCACAGGAGAGGACCCATGCCGTTTCCGCACCCTGTCAATCATACTAATGAGCAACGAGCCCCTCCCCTCTGCTGTCAATCAGACTAACGAACAAACAGCCCATACACTGACCTGTCAATCAAATCAACAGGAGGTACTTATGGTGCTGACTGCTGACACCATTTATCAACTGAGAGTGCAGTAATCAGCCAGTGAATGGCACTGGTTGCAAACCACACACACGCGCACACACACACACACACACACACACACACACACAAACTCAAGATCAATTTTAAGGCCAGGTTTTTAAAAGCCATTGCATAGGCTAATGTCTGTAACATCCACACATACGTGCCTATGTATGCCTAATGTGTTATTACACATGTTATAAAAGGTGACAGAAGACTGTGGGGCTGAAGTCTTTCTCTACACTGATTACTACAGTGCATTACACAAATGCTCTTGAATTTTCTTGGTCAAACACTCTTGAATTTCCTACGGGATGAATTAAATGAGTTGAAGGTATTATCTTACACAGGCATTCGTGTGTAGTTTTATTCAGCTGATGATCTACCACACTGGAGCGCTCGTTGGTCTCAAGCAAGTGTGTGTGTGTGTGAGAGTGTGTGTGTGTAGTGTATGAGAGTGTGTGTGTATGTGTGTGTATGTGTGTGTGAGTGTTTGTATGTGAGTGAGTGTGTGTGTGTGTGTGTGTGAGTGAGTATGTGTGTGTATGTGTGTGTGAGTGTTTGTATGTGAGTGAGTGTGTGTGTGTGTGTGTGTTTGTGTGAGTGAGTATGTGTATATGTGTGTGAATGTTTGTGTGTTCCTAGGCTAGCCTGTGGAGCAGACAGTGGCGTTATGATCATGCTTAATCAGCCGTCAGAACCAGACGTCTGTCTGTGTCTCCTCCGGCAGAGTGGACTGAGCCTCCAGGAGGGAGGTGTAGGCATAGGCCTAGTGGTCAGGCTACACAAGGGGAGGAGGGAGACTGGCCGTTCTCAAAACATGCACACACGCACAAACACACACACGGACAAACACACACGCACAAACACACACACACACACACACACACACACACACACACACACTCGAGCCTCGAGGAGGGAGGTGTAGGCCTAGTGGTCAGGCTACAAAAGGGGAGGAGGGAGACTGGCTGTTCTGGCTGAACTGCACTGTCCACATCAAATGGCTCATTACACCATGCTCAGACAAAACTTGTGCCCCCTCCCCTCAACTCAAAAACATGAACGCAAGCACACACACACACACACATGACACACACACACACACAAACTCACAAGCTCACAATCAGTCACACACACACACACACACACACCACTGCTATGGATTAGGGGGAAGGGAATCCCTGTGTGTGTAGTAGCCTACATGCATGTGTAATATACTGGGGGGTGGATCCTCATCCTACTTTATTGCAGATTACTATTATTAATATATTTTTTCCCATGTGCTTAAACACACTGATCCGCTGTTCACCCATCCCAGAGCTCAGCTGACCCACTGAACTACTGAGGCATAGGCCTATGTGGCCTGGAGACCACTCATCATGTCAGATGAACTGGAGACTAGTTACCCTCTTAGGCCTCTGACTGGAGCTAGGCCTATATTCCACCCGAGGTCCTTAGGCTATATTCCACCCGAGGTAAGGTTACTCTGCTATAACCTATTTTACGTATAGAGAAGAAGCACGGCACAGCAGTGTTACATAAGTGTGGGAACACACACACACACACACACACACACACTCACAGAGAAGAGAGTTGCAGGCCACAGCGAGAGTGAGTGTGTGACACAAACATTGGTGTTAAACAGACTCTCCAGCAGATGTGTGCCACTGCCACAGTAGATCAATACTGGCCCATAATAAGTGGGTCACTGTGCTGAGTGCAGCTACAGGGCAACACATGACAGGCCAGTTAGACCTCACACTCACACTAGCACTGGACCAGCACAAACCAGTAGACTTTATACTTATACCTGTACTGGACCAGTACAAACCAGTAGGCCTAGACCTCACACTCACACCAGCACTGGACCAGCACAAACCAGTAGGTCTCACACTCAGACCAGCACTGGACCAGCACAAACCAGTAGGTCTTATAGGCCTACTCAGACCAGCGCAAACCAGTAAACCTCACATTCAGACCAGCACAAACCAGTGGATCTCTTTTTTGTGTGTCTTAGTGCGTTCTAATGTATGTTTGAATGAAATGCAGTGGGGAGAACCCACAAGAGCTGGTCTGAGCCATAGGCCTATCCCTTCTAGCCTACCCTGGCTGCTAGGCACAGGCCTGACCTGACCTGGCTGAGGTCAGTTTATCTTCCTGCCCACTGAGGAGAAGAAGCAGGTCTATCACTGGGTCTCAGCCATCAGGGGCTTTTGAGGTAAAGAGGACGCTTACTACTCCTCTGTGACATGGCATGAGGTGACAGACACACACACACACACACACACACACACACACACACACGGCAACATGCAGGCAGACACGCAGACACTTTCATAAGTCAGAACTGTATACCACTTCCTGTGCTCTGGCATGATGACAGGAAATGAGAGAGAGAGAGAGAGAGAGAGAGAGAGAGAGAGAGAGAGAGAGAGAGAGAGAGAGAGAGAGAGAGAGAGAGAGAGGATTATGAATGTTAGGCTAAAGGTTGTTCATGAAGGAAAGAAGCTCAGCTGGAGAATGCTTCAAAAGGAATGCAGAGTTATTGACAGGAGACCTAAAAAGTGCTTAGGAGCTAAAAGGTGTGTGTGTGTGTGTGTGTGTGTGTGAGTAATAAAGCTCAGTAACACAGCAGACACCCATTCACTGTCTCAAATAAAACAGCAGTGTTATCAGACACACACACACTTTGATGGAGGGTGTCTAGCTAGGTCTATAGACTACTGATATAGTTTATCTTTCACTGTAAATCACAGAAAGAGACAGAGAGACAAAGACCGATAAAGGAGGGGGGGGGGGCAGAGTGAGAGAAAAAGAGACAGAGAGAAAAAGAGAGGGAGAAGTGGTCTGTCTCATCTATCTCTCAATCTCTCATTCTGAATCACAACCGCAGCATCTCTCATGAGGACACACGGCTCCTCCCCCTGTCAACTCAAACCAACCAATCGGGAGCCTAGACACAGAGGAGGAAATGGAAGAAAAAAGCAGCAGACGAAGAAGAAAAAGAACATAGCAAAAAAACGGTTCACCTGACCACAACATCCTGTCAGAGCAATCTCAGACGTTAGGCTAGGCTACCTCGAAGCAGGTAAGATAAGCGAGCCTACAGGTGCAATCCCCAGGTCAGATAGGCAACACTAGGACACATCCGGCTCACACGAGGCCCTCTTCTGGCCCTTAATCGCTCCAGTTTTCCACTGAGTCTGGGAGCCATAAGCTCAGCCAACTCACACCAAAGAACAGTGAGAAAAAGAAACAGATGATCCAGAGAGACGGGTTATTCTGGATGCAGGACGTCACAAGGCACAGGCCCAGCTGCAGTGGTGTGAATTAGGCTAATGGTTGCAAGATGTCGAGCCTAGCTGAAGTCCAAGGGAAGAAGATAGATCTAGCCTACTTCAGTCTGAACAGCACCAGTACAAGTAAATAAATAGCCAGTCAAACAGCCACGTAGCATAGGCCTAGGTTAGCCAAAGTCACAGCAAATGTGGGCTGGTTAGCTAGCAGGCTAACTTAGCTAGCTAACTAACGAGGAAGACGGCTAAGCTAATTTATCATTGTAAGGAGTGATGCAACACTGCTGTTGCTACGGACACACTGATGCTGTTGCGAGACGTCCAAGTGGTGTGAAGCTTTTTTTTAAAAAAAAAAAAAAAAAAAAGCAGCTCTTGGTTTAGAGTACTTTGTTGCAAGCAGTAGCTCACACACATTCAAAGTGTGTGAGCATATGGGATTTTATTTGAGTAGGCTAGAGTACTTTTCCTAACTGTGTGTGTTTGTATGAATGTGTGAGCGTGTACACTGTGTGTATCTGTGGTTTAGGCCTATGGCATCATATTTCTAACTCTGTGTGTGTGTGTGTGTGTGTGTGTGTGTGTGTGTGTGTGTGTGTGTTTGTGTGTGTACACGCGCTTAAGGGCAAACAGCCGGAAGAGAAGTGGTGGGTTTGTCTACCATGGTGGGACTGTCTGAGGTCAGAGACTGATGATGTACGATCTTTCTGTCAACACACACACACACACACACACACACACACAATTGCACAAACACAAAGGCAAAACACGCACAGCAGACACAAATGCTGCCAAGCATACACATGCAACACACAAACTTGCAATCACAAAGAAGAGCCTACACACATGCACACACACACACACACACACACACACACACAGCACAGAGACAGACAGACACCAGATAGA
>JAODXP020000029.1:6527090-6547090 GCA_027497455.2 Sardinella longiceps | reverse complement strand
GGCAACATTGTTGCTTAAGTAGCCAAAACAAAACCACTTTGATACAAAGTTGAAACTGTAACATAAGCCGCCAGATACGTTTCCGTGGTGAAGTGCAATTCGCACTCCACAAGCCACAACCTATATAATCTATATGGAGCAAGAACTGTAACCAAAACGCCTAGCCACACTACCCAAAATATAACGTTAACTGGTTTGCAACTGACCAAAATAGGCAACAATGCAAATGACTGAATAAGCATCGCTATTCTGGATTGTAATGTAGGATATAATGATAAACTAGGTTTGTAAGGATCTGAAACGGGTGAATCTCAGAGACTTTGCCATCGACTAGAATGTTAATTACAAAACCTCCCTAATTATTTGTTCAACAGTTAGCTGTGCACACAGACAATGCTAGCACACTGGTTTACACACTGGTAACGTTAGACTGGACTATGTCGTTGGGCTCAGTCGAAAAAACACACAGGAAATGCCTCTGTCGCGCTCACTTTCAACTGTGTTCCTCTGCTAGTGAAATTTGAGATTACTCCTTTGTCTAACGTTAACTGGCTTGAATGAAGCTATCTGGATACACCGTGTTCACGGTAGTCAGTGCAAAAGTTTTCCCCGTGAACAAAAGATGGACAACTCACCCATGATGTTCCCTGCCGCCTCAGTAACCGATCTTTCACAGATCGACATTCCCTTTCATGAATTCACTGCAACTCTTCAAGTCCCGACACAGTCGTACGTATTTTTTTCCGCGTACTCTCAAACGCATCCAAATAGGGCGGCGCGCGAGCTGAACGTACCCTGGCTTTGGTGAATCGCCACAAGTGATGTCTCGCGAGAATTCGCCAAGCCACACCAAAGAGATTTTTTGCATTCTTTGAAGCGAGGACAAGAATGGAGTATACGTGAGTGACTGGGCCAATGCATGACATTTAACTGGAGAAAAGGCATGTTGCAAAAGAAACAAACAGATAAATGAGCCTATTACATTTATACAGGCTAGAGTGGATTCCTAAAAAGTTATTCAAGTGAAGTCTAAGTAACTTAATCAAGTGCCCAAAGTAAAAAAAAACAAAAAAAACATGACACATAAAGTGATGTTTGCTCGCTCCACAAATTGTTATTTAAATGTACCCTGTCTTGCCCATTTTGCATGCCACTTGTCAAGATATGTGACAGATGTGAAACAAATAAGGAGTGGAACAAGAAGAGAGTAGTGGAGTAGACTCGCAAAGTCTGGCTCTTGAGTCCTTTATGGACTGTAATGGCACATTGAAATCACTTTTTTCGTGAAAAAAAAAAAAAAACTCTGACTAAACCTATTCAACTACGCCATCTGTCGATGAAATCGAAAATAGACAAGAAAAAAGTTCCACTGCATGAAAACAAACAAGTTTGGCGGGGGAATTACACATTTTTTGTTTGGCTGATATTTGATTAAATTGAAGCACGTAGGCCTAGATGTGCAGAGATAAATAGCAACATTGCTAAAGCAATTCCCTAAATGAGGCGGCAAACATTACCGGTGGATTCAGAGTCAATGTCCACATCAGGCACTGTCCAGACCTCTGATGGCAGCTGCACCGGCGGCGGCGGAACGGAGGAGGAGGACAACAGACGGTAAACTCTGCCCAGTGGAATAGCCATTCCAAATCCAGGATCCATGGTTAAGTAGCTATCTTGGAAAGCTTGGTGACCTTCAGGTCAAGCAGAAAACTATGGCCTCTGAGGGCCAGCGTTCCATTTCATCAGAGATGTAACCATACAATTCACAAGGTTACATAGTAGGCCTAAAAGCAGAGGGTAGCCTAGATTCTAGTTAATGCGTATTTTAGCTGGTCTTGTGGGCACGATCTGAGTTTTTTTATTTTGAGGTAGGTTACCGAACGTGTCCGTCCAGGACGCTAACATTCCATTGTTACTAGGAAACACTTCACTCTCATTATTTTAAGCCATTATGTCGCTATGTAGAACAGCGGTTATTGGAATTCTGACTTGTTTCAACCTGAACATTCCGACATTCCATGTGTAATGAACATTTATCATTGAAATGCATTGATTTATGCCTTTCAACTGAAAAAAATGGGTAATAACATTTAAACATGTCTAAATTCACTTTCTTTATTACCATTTGCAGCACACAAATTTAGGCCTATAATGATAGAATATACACTTATTAGCCATGGAATGTTTTAGAACTTCAATGTTCAGGTGTGAAACAAGTCATGTAGTTACTGTAGTTTCTTGTCAAGAACGTGGTGAAATTTCATTCCACTACAGATATGTAAACTATTAGCAGTTTGACTCACTTTTTGTATCTCACCAATCAGAAACAACATAAACGTGGCAACATTAATAGGCCTACTTGTAACACCACTTATGAATATATAATTAAAATGTAATTACCTAATCTTTACACTAGGTGTCACTGTATGCCAAATAAAACATTTTAGGATTTGTGGCTGGAGTGAGGCAGGTAAACACTGAGAAGAAAGAGCATCATGATTTTATGGCTCCCATTTAGTGGAATTCAACATATAATTTTAGTACACTCACCACTGTTAAAATGCCTGGTCAATGCTATGGTGAGTCTTAATACTTTGAATGCCCCCTTGTAGACCACTGACTGTCAAATGTGGGGGCCATTTATGCCAAATAATTGAACAATCCTCAGCTGTTTACTACCATCCTGCTCATCATATCTCCTCTTTTATATATGTTTAAAAACTATAACAAACAATGTAAAATAAACCAAAAATATAACGAAATAGCAAACATAACAAAGGACACTATATCAAACATACACAATAAATATTGTAGGCAGAAAGTCATTAGTCAGTAGCTTTTAGAATTATAGCTTCGTATTCTTACTTAGGCCTACTGACTGTATTCTCATATTCTTACTTATTTCCTGTATTCTGCTCTGCTCAGCCATTATGTGCTTTGTATAGTTGTGAAACCTCAAGGCCGTCTCATGGCCTGCCTCCGACTGTCTTGCTCACAGCGGCATCTCAAGTAAGTGAATATATGGCTGCTTTAAAAATTCATATAAAGTGCCTATATACGTATATAGCCTAGAAATGTAGACGTACTCTTATGGTAGCAAATTGAATTTCCTCAGCCAGTACGTCTAGCTATCAGCTATAGTTTGTACTCAGACATCGATGGTGTCTAAGCTGTTTATCTGAGCGGTTTACGCTCTAGGTTGTATTCAGACATCGTGGTATTTAGCCAATCACAACATTCTATATGGACAGGGAGTCATGGGGCGGGATTAGCATTATTTGAATGGCTTGTTGGTTGCACTGGTTAGTTTTAGCCGTCTTACCCGAGGGTCTATTACTCGTTGCCAGACTATACATTTTATGTGATATAGGCTAGTGCCTGTAAGGTTCAAACGAGTTATAAACAAGTTGTCTTTCATCAGTAGCCTAGAACTCTAGACGTACGCAAGCGGCAGCAAATTGATTATGGTCTGTGAGTATGTCTAGCAATGAGCCCTAGGTTGTATTGAGACATCAGTGGTGTTTAGCCAATCACAAGGCTCTAGGTTGTATTCAGACATTGTGGTGTTTAACCAATCACATTGCTCTATGTAGGCAGGAAGTCGTTGGGCAGGCTTTGGTTGTAGCCGTCATACCTAAGAGTCTATCGATAATGGTCAGACTATACATTTTATAGTGTGGCTTGTCAGGCTACTTAAACAGATCATAAGGAGACTTTTTTAAGCACACAGTTAAAGGGGTCATATTATGGTTTTTTTTTTTTTTCAAGCTCAACTTTTTTAGCTCTAATGTTCAGAACTGGCTGTTTCTCATGGGGGGTGCACCAGGTAACTAGACACCTGCAGCCAACACACTGAGCATTTCTCCAGTAGCCTAGCTTATGATAGGCCAAGAAACACATTTAAAAGGCATGAAAAGTGATTTTCCCATAATATCACCCCTTTAAACACTATTATGTGGAATTGTTTATTAGCCTATATGTTGACTTTGTTGTGTGTGTGTGTGTGTGTGTGTGTGTGTGTGTGTGTGTGTGTGTGTGTGTTGGGGGTGGGGATTGGTTGGTACAGTATGTTTACCAGTGCTGTGTTTGCAGTGTGATTATCTCTAATACAGTAGGCCTGGGTATTTGCATAAAGCCAGTGTAATTTCACTCTGCAGTCTGTCTTGTGCTAAAACAGCTGCCACTCATTTTCTCACACTCCAGGTAGAGGTTAGATTCTCTGCCCGAGCCCGAGCCCGGCCCGAGCCCTACCCGAACTTGGGCCGGGCTCGGGCTGACATTTGCCGTCACTCTATCGGGCTCGGGCCGGGCCGGGCTCGTGATCAATGTTCCATAAATAGAATATTTTTTGTTTTATTTTATTTATTTAGCCTATGATGCTATAGTGTGTGCAAGTATGTATTATGGTTAAGTAACTCAGTAAAAAATGTTATCTAAGCCAAAGGTGATTAATAGAAAATGTTTGGACAGCTCTGTGCAGCGTTGAGCAGCACCTGTCTGTTGCGCTCTGTCGGCTACATCAGTCATATAACGTAATATAAAGCTTCTAATGTGATGGGGGAAAAATAAAATAAAATTAACCCAGTCCAGTGGAAAGCATAAGGAAACATCAAGTTTGTTTTTCGACAGTAAAATCGTGCTTCTTTCGTGTGGGAACCGAAAGTGAAAGTGGATACATTTGGAGAAATTACGGTGTTTCTGAATAGGCCTACAATACGGGTAAACGTTGCAGCATTTTGGTCAAACTCAACGCATTATAACCTCCGTCTATTACCAGAAAACTTCTGGTTAAGGTTTTTGTTGTTCGTGGATTTGCCAGCATGACGGTCTAATGAATGAATGAGCAGCCTATCTCAGTGAATGAGATGAGAGGTGCGCAGAGCAGCTGTGTCTCAGCGCAAGGTAGCCTATGACAGAAAGACGTGGACCTCAACACAGACATGAAGCCTTGTCAACAGGCAATATGCTTCAAGAATATGCTGAACAAATGTCCGTAAATCAATCCGGAATTGTTGCTGAACATGCAGTTACAAAAGTAGGCCATTAGGCCTATTAGGCCTATTTAACATGTCGGGTTTAAATCGGTCTCGGGCTCATTATCACACATTATCTCTCGGGCCGGGCCGGGCTTGGGTAGAAAATGATCGGTCTTCGGTAGGGTCGGGCTCAAATTTTTGGGCCCGATCTAAGCTCTAACTCCAGGCTGTGTGTACCCTGTCAACAACAACGACAACAACAACAACAACAACAACAACACAACCAGCTATAAGAGGCGTTCCTTTCTTTTCTAGAATGGCCGCCGGAGGTATTGACAAAAATCACTGCTGGGCTTTTGATCCTGGGCGCAAAAACAGCCGTTGCATTGCATTGTGGGTAATGCCGCTGCTGGAGTCAGACATGAAGGGAAAAGCATTGAATGCATCTATGCTGCTAATTAGTCCCTATGGCTATGAGTGTGTGAGCCAGGTGAGGAGGATGGATTACCCTTTATGGAGCACTGCACTGTCATCATCGATTAACCTTTGTCTTCTAATGAAATACTACAAATATCCTCTAATGCTAATGGAAGAAATGCATTAGGTAGGGTATATGTATGTGTGGCAATGCATGTGTGGGGTACGTGTGTGTGTGTGTGTGTGTGTGTGTGTGTGTGTGTGTGTGAGTGTTTGTGAGTGTGCGTGGGTGTGTGTATTTTGTATGCATACAGTATGCATGTTGAGAAAAAAGAGAATCAGATATATGGTCTCTAACATGTTCTCTCTCATGACCATAAGTGGGGTTAGAATTATAGTGTAGAAAAACAGGTTGTTAGCAGTGGTACATATGTGTATCACCACAATTTTGATTATGTGTGTTAATGATGTTATTTATGTTTATGTCGTGGGTGTGGGTGTGTGGCTTGTGTCTCTAAAATAGTTTGTTTATGCATTTAAGTATGTATTTCTCATTCTCTCTCTCTCTCTCTCTCTCTCTCTCTCTCTCTCTCTCTCTCTCTCTCTCTCTCTCTCTCTGTGTGTGTGTGTACTGTATGTGTGTGGCTTGTGTCTCTGAAACTCCGTAATAGTATGTGTATACTGCTCATTCTGTGTGTGGGTGTTCGTGTGTGTGTTTGTACAGGTGTGTGTACATAATATATATTATCTTATTCATGTGTTTGTGTATGTAGATGTGCAGATGTGTGTATATCTCATTTCTACTGGGGGTAGTATAACCTGCGCTCCTCTAAGTGTGTGTGTGTAATATACATATGCTGGGGGAGGTATAATCTGCTCTCCTCTAGTGTGTGTGTGTGTGTGTGTGTGTGTGTGTGTGTGTGTGTGTGTGTGTGTGTGCTGGAAGGCATGTCTAATGTAAGGAAACAGCAGACAGGCAGACGCCTGTGTCTTATGAAGCAGGAGCTGGGGGCTGTCTGGAGATCTGCCTCTCACCAGCCTAATGACTCCTCACACACAACTAGAGGAGAGCGGGTTATACCTCCCCCAACACACACACACACACACACACACACACACACACACACACACACACACACACACACAAGGAGAGCAGCTTATAGTTCCCCCAGAATATATATCACACATACACACACTCAGTCATACTCTCTCTCTCTCTCTCTCTCTCTCTCTCTCATAAATACACACACACACACACACACACACACACACACACACACACACACACACACACTATAGGAGAGCTACTTATACTTACCCCTGTATATATCACACATACACACACTCAGTCATACTCTCTCTCTCTCTCACACACACACACATACAAACACACACTACCGGCATATTCGATTCCAGCACATACTAACACATTCAAGGATTCAATGATGTCCATTGATACATATGTATCACACACAATTACTCTCTGGCACTCTCACACATCACACACACACATCTACAGACCACACACACACACACTTCTACTGTATTTCAGTACCTACTAACACATGCATGTTCCACACACAGATACACATGTATCATACATACACAATCTCTCTCTCGCTCTCTGGCACTCTCATACAAATTCACTCACACACACACACATACACACACACACACACACACACACACACACTATTCTATTTCACTACATACTAATATATCACATGCATGTTCCACAGATACCACACATGTACCATATCATACACAATCTCTCTCTCTCTCTCTCTCTCTTGGCACTGATACAAACACACACATCATGCATACATATCTTCAGACCACACACACACACACACACACACTCTCTCTCTCTCTCTCTCTCCCCCTGTCCAGTCTCCTTTAAGAGACGGAGTTTGTAGGAGCATCTGTCTGAGTCTAGTGCAGTGCAGAGTCCACCCTCATCACACCTGTCCTCCACTGGTGCTGGGCAGACACATATTACAATCAGCACCACCCACAGATATTGTCAGCTCACACACATGCAAATGAGTTTGTGTGTGTGTTTATGTGTGTGTGTGTGTGTGTGTGTGTGTGTGTGTGTGTGTGTGTGTGTGTGTGTGAGAGAGAGAGAGAGAGAGAGAGAGACTGTGAAGTCAAACAGATGCTGATGAAGTCCAGTACCTCCTCTTCAGCGCCTGCAGGCTCAACAGGGAAGATTTCAGAAGTGTGTGTGTGTGTGTGTGTGCGACAGCTGTCTGACAGCCTCTCAGTCTCTGGTCAAATAGATGGAGATAAAGTCCTGTACATCCTGTCCACCACCTGCAGACTGATTTCAGAAATGTATATGTTTGTGTGTGCGTATGTTTGTGTATGTGTTGAAGTGTGTGTGTGTGTGTGTGTATGTACTGTATGTACAGTATGTGTGATCTTGAATAAATGTGTGTGTGTGTATGAGTGTGAGTGAGTGATCTTGAATAAATGTGTATGTGTTCAAGTGTGTGTGTGAGTGATCATGAATACGTGTGTGTGTGTGTGTGTGAGTGATCATGAATAAATGTGTGTGTGTATGTTCATGTGAGTGTGTGTGTGTGTGTGTGTGTGTGTGTGTGAGAGAGAGAGAGAGAGATAATGAATAAATGTGTGTATGTGTGATCATCAGTGTGTGTGTGTGTGTGTGTGTGTGTATGGTGCCTTTGACCCTCATCCCTCTGGGGGCTCATAGCTTCCAGCTTTTCTGTTGATTAGAGGAGAGGAAGCTGCTGCACTGAGCCCCACATGGGACAGATAACCCAGCTCTCTCTCTTTCTCTCTTCCTCGCTCTCCCTCCATCTCTCTCTCTCTTCCTCTCTTTCTTCCTTTATCTCTGTCGCTCTTCCTCTCTCTCCCTCTCTTCCTCGCTCCATCTCTCTCTCCCTCGCTCTTTCCCTTCAGCTCTCTCTCATAGACTCCAGCATTTCTCGGTACACCCCCTCACACACACACACACACACACACACACACACACACACACACACACTCCCCATGGGTAGCTGGTGCTGACCAGCCCTGCTGCCCACCTGTTCAGATTGCTTTGAAATAGCCCAGAGTGGAGGAACAGTCACCAATGGTACTTATTGATTCACTCTAGAAGTGTGTGTGTGTGTGTGTGTATGTGTGTGTGTGTGTGTGTGTGTGTGTGTGAGTGATTCTGACTTTGGTAAATATGTAAGGGAATCTGTGTGTTCCCTGTAGACTTGATAAATGTTTACTGTAGAAGTGTGTGTGTGTGAGAGAGAGAGTGATTCCGACTGTAGTCGATATAAGAGTGTGTGTGTCCCCATAGATGTGAAAACGATTCTCATCGTAGATATATGTGAGTGTCTGGAACAGAATTGGATGAGAGGAGGCAGAAAGATTTACGCTTGAGAGAGAGAAAGATAAAGAGAGAGAGAGAGGGGGGGGGGTAGGGTGGTGGTGAAAATTATAGATCATACCACTGCTAATGTAAAAGAAAAAGACACATTAATTCTGTATTCCTATAGTTAAACATGAATATTTAAAGACGAGCCTCGCGGACTGTAGTATGTTAAATCCACACTCAGTCCTGGTGGGCCTTGTTGCAGCTGCAGGCATACAAGCTGATGCCAGAGCAGCAGCATAGCTGAATTGTAATTAATCAGTCAGACTTCTCCATTATTGAATAAATCCATATTAGGAGATAGACACCAAGTCCATGTATGTAGAACTGTGAGTCCTCAGAAGAAGAGTTGCACATGTGTGTAGCCTATATGCTGGCCTCTTTGATGTGTGTGGTGCTATGATGTTGCGTGGGTTTGGGGTATATACAGTTAACTGAGAGTTCATTTCTGTACTACACTGAGGTGAAGGATGAAATGCCTTGAAGTAAGAAATGCATCATACAAATAAAGCTGCCTTGCCTTGCTTTTAATCATTGCCATCCATGTGTGTGAGTTTGTTTAAAGGAACACCAGGCAACTTTACGCCACTTTATGAGGTATCCTTTTTTTTAATCAGAGTATTTGTTTTGGCAATTAATTTTGATGACATGGGGGTGGCATAGCTCAGCGGGCTAGTGCGTCATACCGCGGGGACCCGGGTTCGATTCCGATCCGAGGTCATTTCGCGATCCTTACCCTTCTCTCTCTCCCACTCATTTCCTGTCACACTCTTCAATGTACTATCGAATTAAAGGCATAAAAAGCTCTAAAAAATATCTTAAAAAAAAAAAAATAAAAAATTTGATGACATAGTCATATGAAGGGTGGATAAGTTTCAGTTTTATTCTCATTTGCCATCAAGGATATGCATTGTGTAGTTTTCTAAAAAATGAAATAAAACCTAGTTACAGAATGACATTGTTAATTCCGCCAAGGAGGTGATGTCAAATAGTACCGCATGGATTTGAATGAAAACAAGTAAGAACTGATTCATTTTTGGTAGCGATATGTGATCCAGAACACTGTCTGGAATTTATATTGTATGTGAACATATTGCCTTGGCGGTGATGCCAGAACGACTGAAAAATATGTATATGCCTGTTATGTAGCTATGTCACTACTTATACAGCCAAAAGTGCACAGTGTCCCTTTAAAAACAGGACTTATGCTAAGTTTTCCCCTGAGACAGTATCTTCTCTGCTCCAAAAATCAAAGCCAATTCACCCTTTAATGATGTCGGCGACTGGGCCAAGAAGCGTAATTAACTTGGGGAGGGGAGTGGAGTCGCTTCATTCAGACGTGCCGCTTGCACAGGGCCACTTATTTGCATCTCCTCGTTTGACAGTCGCCTCGTGCCAAAACAACTTCCAGAGCATCTCACATCAGATGTACACCGTCAGTAGTGTGTGTGTGTCTCACAGTGCAGATATACATTTTCATTACTCGCTCTCTCTCTTTCTCTCTGTGGATCTATTTAAAGTGTTGCTCTGGAGTGATTTCAAACATAGCCCTGTTGAACGAGCCTGCTAAATGCACTAGTTAGCGAGTGGAAGAATTTGGAACAGCATAGTGAGCGCGAACACAGAAGCGAACAAGCACTTCCCACTGAGTCACTGGAACCTCCAATTATTCGAAACCGAAAGTAAGATGTGCGATTCCAGTGACTTGGAAGGCTACAGGGAGTGCTGGATTTTTGCAACTACAATTACAGGGTTTAGATGGAGCTAGAGAATTCGTTTTCCCCCCTAAATAGCCTTTTTCATTTACTACTTCCAGAATAACGTGACAATTCTACGAAATTTGACTTTAAAAGAGTTGTCAAATACAGCTTTAAATAGTACACTTGCATTACTAAATTCTGCTCTTGATTTAGTAAATTGCGGACACATTTACTATATTGTGTGCTCACATTACCACATGTGCATGTTTGCATGTTCTCATGCTTTAGGAGGCCATGCACACATTTAATGAAACTGTGTGCATGATGTAGTAATAGTGTGCGCTAAAATTAAGTAAAGCACGCACATGATTCTGTGAAGCATGCTTTCGATTTGATACATTAAATTCATTTCTTGAGCCGCCCCAATTATTTCCCCATGATACTCCCGGGCTCTGTACAATACATAACACACACACACACACACACACACACACACACACACACACACAGAGGTAAACATGGCCCATGGCCCGTGTGCGTGCCTTTGTGTGTGTATGTACATGTATAACTGTGTATTTATGTGTGTGTTCCCAGTAGTGCCATCTCAAGGCTCTCGTTTACACTCCAAACGCTTGACCCTTCACCTTTGTGACTTTTGGGGGAGCGAGAGAATTCCTCCAGCACCGTCTGATATGTCTCTGAGGACGGACAGACGGACGGCTGCCACTGCAGCAGGCTCCAGCACCACCATACGTCTCTTTTTGCCACCCTGGAGCTCCATGCCAGCTTGTGCCAGGCAGCCGCAGAGCTGAGCCTGTCTGCCTTTCTGCCTGCCAGCCAGCCTGCCCAGTGTGGCACTAACAAGCTGCCCGTATCTGTTACACAGACAGCCAGGCACGCTGGAGGAATCCTCTGCAGACACCAAACAGCATCTCTCTTTCTCCTCTTCACACACACACACACACACACACACACACACACACACACAAATACAAACAACTATATCCCAGATACACACACACACACACACAAGACAGACACGTCTGCACATGACGGTGAGAAAAAAAGAGGTATGATGTGTTTGTGTGACAGTGAGTGCAAATGTGTGGTGTGTGTGTTTGTGTGAGAGAGTGTGTGTGTGTGTGTGTGTGTGTGTGTGTGTGTGTGTGTGTGTGTTGCTGCTATAAGTGGACACCATACCCTTCTTCCATGACTAAACCCACAGCAATCTGCTGCCAGAGCTGACTGGGAGTGATGCAACAGTGTATTTGTGTTTACAGTAAACATCCTGGAGGAGAAATAACAACAAAAACAATAATAATAAAAGTCCTCATCCTGAATGATGAGCGACAGGAGAGAGATGTCTGAGGTGGGGAGAAAAATATTTAAAAATAAATAAATAAAAAGATTATTTTCCCATGGAAACAGTCTCTCTGGCAGGGCAGACAGCTGCTATGTGCTGACACTAAATGCTAATGAAGTGCTATCTGTTGGCCCAGGAATGCAGAGGATCGCTAGCATTGCTCTGTGTGTGTGTGTGTGTGTGTGTGTGTGTGTGTGTGTGTGTGTGTGTGTGTGTGTGTGTGTGTTTGCATTATGCCATGGGTGAGGTGGACAAGTGAGGTGAAGTGTGTTTGTGGTAGACAGGTTATGTACAGAGTGGAGTGGAATGTGTGTGTGTGTGTGTGTGTGTGTAGTTGCAACCCTAATGATGGCTCACACCCCTGCTCTTCCTCACAGAGTCAAGGAGGTATGGAGCACGGATGAACAACACACACACACTCACACACACTCAAGCCCACCCAGTGTGACAGGTAAGTCAGACTCATCCTCCGTGACCAACGCCCTTTGCTATTTGATATATAGCTGACACACACACACACACACACACACACACACACACACACACACAGTATAAGAGGATGACACACACAGACATGCAGGAGGTAAACTGCAGGTAGGCCTATGTGATTCTTGACAGCTTGAAGTAATGTGTCACACTATCTGAGGCGCATGCTTCTTCTCTCCAACAACAGCCTGCTATTCTCACAGCAAATAGCCACAACAACAGAGACATGGAGGATTCTCTACAATGGGCCTTTGTTGGCATGTAACCTGTTGGGATGGTAGGTCTGCAAATGAATAAATAATCGGGTTCCTAATAGAGTGCTTTAAAATGTCCAACGAAGAGACGCTAACACGCTAACAACTGCAGCTTTTCACACGTGGAATTCCTCTCCGGTGAACGGCCATCGCTGACTGTGCCTCGGAGTTGCCATGGAATCTTCCAACAATAGCGTTCCGAGAATCTCATTGTGACCAAAAAGGCCGTGTGCATTATGACACCTTTTTAAAAAGCATTCCACGAAATCCAAACAGCGGAGGCTGGAATGGCCTTTATTGGATTTGCTACTGATGGTCTGCCTCTCACACCCGCACTCTCACTCTCCCGCTCGTGCTCTCCCCAAGGCAGGGGGTCTGCTACTGGAGGACCCAGCAGTAGTGGCACAAGCAGAGAGTGTGTGTGTGTGTGTATGTGTGTGTGTGTGTGTGTGTGTGTATGTGATAAAGACAAAGAGCAGGAGAGAGGGAGGGGTAGAGAGAGAGAGAGTGTGTTAATGAAGAAGAATGAGAGGCACCACTGTAATTACATCCACCTGTGTCTTGAAAAACAAACATTAACACTTGCTCCTACACACACACACACACACACACACACACACACAGACAGTACCCATCTACATTGAGGAACTGATCACACTAGGCTACACAGACAAGCAAATGTTTATTTATTTATGTGTCCATAAACAAGGACAGTCATCAGAACACACTGCATTACATTGTGCCTGCTCATGCATTTATTTCCCGCATGTCAGGAACTCTCAAGGATTCTTTTTGAAATAATTATAACAAGTTATGGAGCCTTTCAGAAACCCAAGGCCGTTTTACATAATCTTTGGGAGTAGTCATCAGGCCTAGCAAGTGCACACGAGGTACTGTAGCCTACAAAAACACACACACACACACACACACACACACACACACACACACACACACACAAGTAACTCTTGTCAGTTGTGGAGTATGACACAATGTAGCAAAGCCAGGCTTTGGCACAAACATAATCAAAGACTACTAACGAGCCATTCACATCAAGAATGATAACAAAGATAGCCTCACTATGACTACAAGAGATATAACTTTAATTAAAGCGAAGATTCAGTGTAATTTAAGCATAGATAACTGCACCAGATAGAGAGTGGAATGAAAGAATTTTGGAACAATAGAGGGCGAACGCAAATATGAACGAGCACTTTACATTGAGTCAAAAGTTTAAAAATATTTCAAATATTTTGAGACGACTGCTGTGTCAAAGCAATCAATAAAAAATTCTAACAGCCCTTAAAGCTGGCAACAGACCTACTGATTATTAACCCCGATTATTACCCAGATTATTAACCCCGATTATTACCCAGTCATGGGTAATCACTAGTAATCGTAAGTTTCAGTCATGGCAAGAGTCGTTATGTGTGTTTGGGTGACAGATTTGTAACGATGCTATTCTTTCCATTGTTGACGCAATTACAACTGAGTCGGACTGAAACAAACATGTTTGATATGATCTTCTTAACCGGTCTGTGGTCACTATGGTGCTAATTATGACATTAAAAATGGCGACAATAAACGACTCTCAATCGTCCCAGATCAAGTCTAGGTTTGGCTCACTCAATCGCGTTCTAATCGTAAAAGACTGAGAAAGTCGGTAGGTCTATTCCTAGCTTAAATAGAACCAAAGGCAGCATTCTACAATTCTAGAAACCTCTGTTGTTATACCTACCACAGGATTCAGTAACAGGTGCCTGAAGGGGGGGTTTTATGATCATAATGTTCTGTCTTATTAATGTTTTGACCAGGTTTAATTATGACAAATGTTTGTAGCCCAACCCTCCCCCCAAACACACACACACACACACACGCTAAGCCCACAACAACAAACTTATCATAGCGAGCCATCTAACGAGAGTCTGAGTTTCTAGGAAGCAGAGGGCCTTGGAGGGAGGGAACCACTGACAAGATTAGAAGCAAATTGGGATTTCATCTCTCATTGCCCTGTGCTAAATTATTTAAACTGCTCAGGGCAAACAAACACACCAGACAGTAAATGGATTGGCATGTTGTTGTTGTTTTTGTTATTGTCGTCGTGGCCTGAGGTCTTGTGTCTGTATACTTAGTTTCACAGAGAGGATGGGATTCATTTTACTACGGAGCTAAATTACAGATTATTTTTCCAGCAGCTACTGGATTTCCAAGTAGGTCTCCCCCTTAAAATGTACTATTACATTATATTATGCTATCTGATATTATTGGGAGGAAGTTTTTATATTATTTTGACTTCTTACATATTTGGCGGAGAAAGGAGGAGGTATTTATTACAATAGAGGGAGTTATTACAGCATCAAGAAATAATGACATAATTGAGTTCTAGAGAACTATACTGTACGTTTGTGCACTAGAAATAGATCCAGATATGGTGGAGCTTAAGCACTGTGTCTAGACAGTTCTCTCTCTCTCTCTCTCTCTCTCTCTCTCTCTCTCTCTCTCTCTCGCTCAGTGTGTGTGTGTGTGTGTCAGTCTGTGTGTGTGTGTTCTATACATGTGAGCTAATTCCCCTCTGCCAATGGCTCATTTGTCGAGCAGTAAAGAGGTTTGATGTCCCATTGTGCCAGCTGTGCAGTTTCATGTCTGGCAAAGGTTCTATAACATGACATGACTGGATATGGGGGGACTTCACTGTGCTGAGCTGTGACAGGAGGACCAGCCTCCATTTTTATTTATTTATTTTTTTACTTATTTATTTATTTATTTATTTATTTATTTTTATTTCATTTTTATTTCATTTTGCTGGGCTGGATAAATCCTGTCAGAGTTACATAACCACCCAGACCCCTAAATTGGATTCCACCTCGATGCATGGGGCTGGATTTAGAGAGAGCGCCTCGCCTCCCAGATGGTTTTTTCTTTTCTTTTTTCTTCTCCATCATCAGCCACCAACCAAACCAAAACCAGAGCCGGGCCGGATCTGGGCCAGCTTAGAGCCGTAACGGACTGAGTCCTCATTCTGTTAGTTCATTGAGAATGAATGTCTTTATCAATCTCTTTAGGCAAACTCCAAAGCCTAATGGGCAAACAGCAGAGGAGTCATCAGTCAGGGAGAGAGAGAGGAAGGAGGGAAGGAAGTGAAGAGAGATCAGATTGGAGGAATGGGAGAGATGGAATAGAAAGATGAGTAGGAAGAGAGAGAAGGAGAGAGAGAAGTGGGGAAAAGAAAGAGGAGAGAGGAAATGGGGAAAGAGATAAAATAGGAGAGATGAGGAGGGAGAGAGAGAATGAGGAGAG
Source organism: Sardinella longiceps (assembly GCA_027497455.2). NCBI lineage: Eukaryota > Metazoa > Chordata > Actinopteri > Clupeiformes > Clupeidae > Sardinella > Sardinella longiceps. The sequence goes on along the minus strand of JAODXP020000029.1, from coordinate 6,531,206 downwards.
GCAGAAAAAAAGAAGAGAGAAAGAGAACAGGAGATAAAGAGAGAATTGAAAAAAGAAAGAGGAGAGAGGAAATGGGGGAAGAGATAATACAGGAGAGATGAGGAGGAGAGAGAGAATGAGGAGAGGCAGAAAAAAAGAAGAGAGAAAGAGAACAGGAGATGAACGGGCAGAGGAAGAAGAAGAGATGGAGGGAAAGTGGGGAGGTGCGGAGACAGATGGAAATATAGACAAAAAGAGACGATGATAAGAGAGAGCAGGGGGAGAGAGAGAAAGATTGAAAAGGGGGGGGGTAGAGAAGGGTTGGATAATACGGCTAAAGATGGAGAGACTATAGGAAGGAAGAGACGGAAGAGAGAAGCGAGGGGGAAATAAACAGAGAAGGAGAGAGGGAGAAATAACACAGAGAGAGGGAGGGAGTGTGTGTGAGTGTGAGTGAGAGAGGCTAATATGAGAGTTTAGATTAGAGACATCAGACTGTGAGCAGATGCTGATGTTACAATAATGAGGGCCTTAGTGTGTGTGTGTGTGTGTGTGTGTGTGTGAGTGTGTGTGTCTCAGTAATGCACTATACAATTCAGGGTGTCTGGATTGCGGCCTTCAGGGGTACCACACAAAAAAAGAGAGAGAAAGAGGGAGACAGAGGAATTGAATTGTATCATCATGTGTTTGTGGGTGCGGATGTGAAAAAGAGAGAATGTGTGTGTGTGTGTGTGTGTGTGTGTGTGTGTGAGAGAGAGACAGACAGATAGAGGAAATGTGAATATTCTTGTAAAGCTCTTTTGAATTGCAAGACAGAGGAGAGACTTTCATAAGCATGGCATTTTATTTTATACACGCCCGTGTATGTAGAGAGAGAGAGCGAGAGAGAGAGAGAGAGAGAGAGAGAGAGAGAGAGAGAGTGTGTGTGTGTGTGTGCACGGCTGTGCATCTGCTCGATGCATTTCTCCATGTGCTAAAGATGTATTCTGTCAGAGGCACCACAGCTAGTGTCGTGCCCTGTGTGTGTTTTTCCTCCACCACCACCCCCCTCCCCACACACACACAACCTCACACTCTCTCTCTCTTTCCCTTTCAATTCAATTCAAATGAGTTCTATTGGCATGACAATTAGTTCACTGCATTGCCAAAGCAGCATCCAACAGTACAGCATGATGAACATACATGTATCCATTACTGTACATTACATTTAAACACACAAAAACTACAAACAATACACTTTGATGAACATATGGCCTATACATGCACAGTTTCCATGACATTTAAGAAATTCTCTCTCTCTCTCTCTCTCTCTCTCTCTCTCTCTCTCTCTCTCTCTCTCTCTCATATTCAAATTCAAATAAGATTTATTGGCATGACAAATCATATTTTGCATTGCTGTACACCTTACAGGCATTGTTGTATACCTTACATATTCAGACATGAATGCATACATTGTTGCATGAACACACAGCAGATATTATGTATATTGTGTATGTCTCTGTTGTCTCTCTCTCTCTCTCTCTCTCTCTCTCTCTCTCTGTCTCTCTCACTCTATCTGTGGTGGGCAGAGGCTGGCAGGGCTGGTGGTGCGGGCTGGCTCTGCCGATGGCATGGTTCTCTCTGGTGCTTGTCCCTGGCACAGGGCATGATATGCAAAGCGGCGAGCAGAGCAGTGCAGAGCAGCAGCGGGCACAGGCTGATAAGGCATCACACTGTGCAGGCGGGCATGCAGGAGATATGAAAGAGCTAGCGCAGTGCTACAAATGCTTTGGGAGCTTATAGGCTAAGCCAGCACAGCAGGAGATGATGATGCTACATTAGCTAGCGACTGGGAAAAGCACACTGCAGTGTCATTTGAAAAAAATATATTTATTTACTAAATGCTGACAATTGAGTGGGTGTGAGCAATTTTGTGCATGAGTGTGTTTGTGTCGATCGGTATGTGGGGATTGTTTCTTTGTGTCTCTGTATGTTTGGTTTTGCTTGGTAGGATGTGTGTGATGTCTGAAAGTCTGTGTTGATTATTTGTTTGTTAACCTCCCTGTGTGTGTGTGTGTGTGTGTGTGTGTGTGTGTGTGTGTGTGAGAGAGAGAGAGTGAGAGAGAGAGAGAGAGATATGTGTGAGAGAGAGAGAGCAGGAAAGAGTATGTGTAAGAGAGGGAGAAATATGTGTGTGTGTGTGTGTGTGTGTGTGTGTGTGTGTGTGTGTGTGTGTGTGTGTGTGTGACCTTCCTTGCCCATGACAATTGGAGAGAGCATCTAATACAGCATATGGCGAGTTCAGCAAACATTCAGAGACCTTACCTCTCTCCGCTCAGGACCGATCACACATCTCTGCAAACACTCAAGCCAGATGAAAAGAGAGAGAGAGAGAGAGAGAGAGAGAGAGAGAGAGAGAGAGAGAGAGAGAGAGAGAGAGAGGACAAGCCACAATTCAATATGTGTCCGTATTTCAGTTCAAACACACTAAAATGTCCAAGGTCTCACTGAAATCACACTCAAACACCTATTATCACCTAACATCCACCCATGACCTACAGTATAGGGCATTTCGTTCTCTTTAACAGAAAATATGAGCAGTTCAGCAATTGTTATTGAGGCAGTTATATATTTATTTGTTTATTTATTCATGCTGTTGTTGTCTAGTGATTAAAGTGATTAGTCTGTTTTTGTTGGTCTGCTGCACCAATATGTGAATGTTATTTATTGGGACTCTGAAAATTTCAGTGCCTATTTGAAATATTAAGATATTGGCCAGTGCATGATTGTGGATATTAATGCAGATATATCTTGATAACGCACAGGTAAACAAGTATGGAAGTATACTTAAAATAATTATGCAATTGGGAGTGAGAGACAGATATCATTGGAAGTACAGGTACTTAAGGTAAAAATTCAAGTATAAAGGTAAGTATAGAAGCATACAATTACATGGAAAGCTAAAATATGTCATATACTGTATGCGATCTAATATAGTACCGTATTGCAAGGGTGGGTGTCCCACCTATAAGGTGCAGTGAGTGATTTTATGTGGTGTGTAAAAACAGAAAACCTCATATAACATAAAGATAATATCCCGCTAGCTCTTCACTCTCTTCGGTAACTTAGAGTAAGAGTTAGCGAGAAAAAGAGTGTGTGAGTAGAGAGAGGAAGAGTGTGTGTGCATGTCTCCTGGTGATTTGTGTGGTGTACGATGATGAGTCGCCTTCCTGCTCATCACACCTTAAGTGCCGCATGTATGTGTGTGTGTTCTGCAAGTGTGTGTGTGTGTGTGTGTGTGTGTGTGTGTGAATGAGTGTGATGAGGAGTTGTGATCCACACTCCAGGTGAGATCCACCCTAAAAATACTTCTGAGCTCATCAGACAATTCTCCTTCTCCTCTCTCTCTCTGTCTCTCTCTCTCTCACTCACTCACTCACTCACACACACATACTTACACACAACATCTAGCAGAGTTCTCACATGGAAAACCTGAAAAATGTGTGAATTTGAACAATGGTAAATCTTAAAGCCAGCCTCACTAAAGAGCATGAGAATCCTATAGACTAAGGGGAGCTAATCTGTAGCTGACTAAACCACCGCGGCTCACCCCTGAGGACCTGAGTTTGATTCTGACCCGACGTGATTTGATTTCCCAATCTTTCTTCATCTCTCTCCCTCTCATCATCTGTCGCTCTCCGCGTACGGTCCTGTACTTGTCAGATCACAATTGGTAGTTCATTTCTATGCGAGTGTGTGGACACCACGGAGAAGGGATGTAGACACATACCATACTTAGTGAGGCGCTGGCCATGTTGATCAACTGATTCTGAATTGATAAAATCAATTGATAAAAGAAAAAGAAGACTGCACACTCTTGCTCCTTTTAAGATTTAAATTGTATTGTTTCTCAAAATCAATAAAAAAGAAATGAGCAAAAGTGTAAAAGAGTGCAATCTTCTTTTTCTTTTAGCAAGTGGAAGCAGTTTGTCATGAATTAGGCTACCTTTATCCGCCTGTCCATACAAAAATGTATGTGCATACTGTATATCCACAGACAAAATATCAAGCAGCTGCTCAGGGTGAACACTAGATAGTAAACGTTTACCGGACGTTTCACAGAATCTCGTGGTTACTGTTAAGGTCACAAAACCGAAG